>OX465289.1:189031730-189631730 GCA_949987695.1 Merzomyia westermanni
ATGGTACATAAACCATGAAAATCGGAGCAAAACTGTGAAAGTTATGGCCATTTGAAGTTAACTTTTCTTTAAACGCGATTTCCGGCTAAACGGAGCGTTGTAGACCTATCAAAGTTTGCATTTTTTAAAATTTAGATATACCAGTAAAACTATACATTTTTGGAAAGGGTATTGCCTGCAGCTATCCAATGGTACATAAACCATGAAAATCGGAGCAAAACTGTGAAAGTTATGGCCATTTGAAGTTAACTTTTTCTTTTAAACGCGATTTCCGGCTAAACGGAGCGTTGTAGGACCTATCAAAGTTTGCATTTTTTAAAATTTAGAGTATACCAGTAAAACTATACATTTTTGGAAAGGGTATTGCTGCAGCTATCCAATGGTACATAAACCATGAAAATCGGAGCAAAACTGTGAAAGTTATGGCCATTGAAGTTAACTTTTCTTTTAAACGCGATTTCCGGCTAAACGGAGCGTTGTAGACCTATCAAAGTTTGCATTTTTTAAAATTTAGATATACCAGTAAAACTATACATTTTTGGAAAGGGTATTGCTGCAGCTATCCAATGGTACATAAACCATGAAAATCGGAGCAAAACTGTGAAAGTTATGGCCATTTGAAGTTAACTTTTCTTTAAACGCGATTTCCGGCTAAACGGAGCGTTGTAGACCTATCAAAGTTTGCATTTTTTAAAATTTAGATATACCAGTAAAACTATACATTTTTGGAAAGGGTATTGCTGCAGCTATCCAATGGTACATAAACCATGAGAAATCGGAGCAAAACTGTGGAAGTTATGGCCATTTGAAGTTAACTTTTCTTTAAACGCGATTTCCGGCTAAAACGGAGCGTTGTAGACCTATCAAAGTTTGCATTTTTTAAAATTTAGATATACCAGTAAAACTATACATTTTTGGAAAGGGTATTGCTGCAGCTATCCAATGGTACATAAACCATGAAAATCGGAGCAAAACTGTGAAAGTTATGGCCATTTGAAGTTAACTTTTCTTTAAACGCGATTTCCGGCTAAACGGAGCGTTGTAGACCTATCAAAGTTTGCATTTTTTAAAATTTAGATATACCAGTAAAACTATATATTTTTGGAAAGGGGTATTGCTGCAGCTATCCAATGGTACATAAACCATGAAAATCGGAGCAAAACTGTGAAAGTTATGGCCATTTGAAGTTAACTTTTCTTTAAACGCGATTTCCGGCTAAACGGAGCGTTGTAAGACCTATCAAAGTTTGCATTTTTTAAAATTTAGATATACCAGTAAAACTATACATTTTGGGAAAGGGTATTGCTGCAGCTATCCAATGGTACATAAACCATGAAAATCGGAGCAAAACTGTGAAAGTTATAGCCATTTGAAGTTAACTTTTCTTTAAACGCGATTTCCGGCTAAACGGAGCGTTGTAGACCTATCAAAGTTTGCATTTTTTAAAATTTAGATATACCAGTAAAACTATACATTTTTGGAAAGGGTATTGCTGCAGCTATCTAATGGTACATAAACCATGAAAATCGGAGCAAAACTGTGAAAGTTATGGCCATTTGAAGTTAACTTTTCTTTAAACGCGATTTCCGGCTAAACGGAGCGTTGTAGACCTATCAAAGTTTGCATTTTTTAAAATTTAGATATACCAGTAAAACTATACATTTTTGGAAAGGGTATTGCTGCAGCTATCCAATGGTACATAAACCATGAAAATCGGAGCAAAACTGTGAAAGTTATAGCCATTTGAAGTTAACTTTTCTTTAAACGCGATTTCCGGCTAAACGGAGCGTTGTAGACCTATCAAAGTTTGCATTTTTTAAAATTTAGATATACCAGTAAAACTATACATTTTTTGGAAAGGGTATTGCTGCAGCTATCTAATGGTACATAAACCATGAAAATCGGAGCAAAACTGTGAAAGTTATGGCCATTTGAAGTTAACTTTTCTTTAAACGCGATTTCCGGCTAAACGGAGCGTTGTAGACCTATCAAAGTTTGCATTTTTTAAAATTTAGATATACCAGTAAAACTATACATTTTTGGAAAGGGTATTGCTGCAGCTATCCAATGGTACATAAACCATGAAAATCGGAGCAAAACTGTGAAAGTTATAGCCATTTGAAGTTAACTTTTCTTTAAACGCGATTTCCGGCTAAACGGAGCGTTGTAGACCTATCAAAGTTTGCATTTTTTAAAATTTAGATATACCAGTAAAACTATACATTTTTGGAAAGGGTATTGCTGCAGCTATCTAATGGTACGTAAACCATGAAAATCGGAGCAAAACTGTGAAAGTTATGGCCATTTGAAGTTAACTTTTCTTTAAACGTGATTTCCGGCTAAACGGAGCGTTGTAGACCTATCAAAGTTTGCATTTTTTAAAATTTAGATATACCAGTAAAACTATACATTTTTGGAAAGGGTATTGCTGCAGCTATCCAATGGTACATAAACCATGAAAATCGGAGCAAAACTGTGAAAGTTATAGCCATTTGAAGTTAACTTTTCTTTAAACGCGATTTCCGGCTAAACGGAGCGTTGTAGACCTATCAAAGTTTGCATTTTTTAAAATTTAGATATACCAGTAAAACTATACATTTTTGGAAAGGGTATTGCTGCAGCTATCTAATGGTACATAAACCATGAAAATCGGAGCAAAACTGTGAAAGTTATGGCCATTTGAAGTTAACTTTTCTTTAAACGCGATTTCCGGCTAAACGGAGCGTTGTAGACCTATCAAAGTTTGCATCTTTTAAAATTTAGATATACCAGCAAAACTATACATTTTTGGAAAGGGTATTGCTGCAGCTATCCAATGGTACATAAACCATGAAAATCGGAGCAAAACTGTGAAAGTTATGGCCATTTGAAGTTAACTTTTCTTTAAACGCGATTTCCGGCTAAACGGAGCGTTGTAGACCTATCAAAGTTTGCATTTTTTAAAATTCAGATATACCAGTAAAACTATACATTTTTGGAAAGGGTATTGCTGCAGCTATCCAATGGTACATAAACCATGAAAATCGGAGCAAAACTGTGGAAGTTATGGCCATCTGAAGTTAACTTTTCTTTAAACGCGATTTCCGGCTAAACGGAGCGTTGTAGACCTATCAAAGTTTGCATTTTTTAAAATTTAGATATACCAGTAAAACTATACATTTTTGGAAAGGGTATTGCTGCAGCTATCCAATGGTACATAAACCATGAAAATCGGAGCAAAACTGTGAAAGTTATGGCCATTTGAAGTTAACTTTTCTTTAAACGCGATTTCCGGCTAAACGGAGCGTTGTAGACCTATCAAAGTTTGCATTTTTTAAAATTTAGATATACCAGTAAAACTATACATTTTTGGAAAGGGTATTGCTGCAGCTATCCAATGGTACATAAACCATGAAAATCGGAGCAAAACTGTGAAAGTTATGGCCATTTGAAGTTAACTTTTCTTTAAACGCGATTTCCGGCTAAACGGAGCGTTGTAGACCTATCAAAGTTTGCATTTTTTAAAATTTAGATATACCAGTAAAACTATACATTTTTGGAAAGGGTATTGCTGCAGCTATCCAATGGTACATAAACCATGAAAATCGGAGCAAAACTGTGGAAGTTATGGCCATTTGAAGTTAACTTTTCTTTAAACGCGATTTCCGGCTAAACGGAGCGTTGTAGACCTATCAAAGTTTGCATTTTTTAAAATTTAGATATACCAGTAAAACTATACATTTTTGGAAAGGGTATTGCTGCAGCTATCCAATGGTACATAAACCATGAAAATCGGAGCAAAACTGTGAAAGTTATGGCCATTTGAAGTTAACTTTTCTTTAAACGCGATTTCCGGCTAAACGGAGCGTTGTAGACCTATCAAAGTTTGCATTTTTTAAAATTTAGATATACCAGTAAAACTATATATTTTTGGAAAGGGTATTGCTGCAGCTATCCAATGGTACATAAACCATGAAAATCGGAGCAAAACTGTGAAAGTTATGGCCATTTGAAGTTAACTTTTCTTTAAACGCGATTTCCGGCTAAACGGAGCGTTGTAGACCTATCAAAGTTTGCATTTTTTAAAATTTAGATATACCAGTAAAACTATACATTTTTGGAAAGGGTATTGCTGCAGCTATCCAATGGTACATAAACCATGAAAATCGGAGCAAAACTGTGGAAGTTATGGCCATTTGAAGTTAACTTTTCTTTAAACGCGATTTCCGGCTAAACGGAGCGTTGTAGACCTATCAAAGTTTGCATTTTTTAAAATTTAGATATACCAGTAAAACTATACATTTTTGGAAAGGGTATTGCTGCAGCTATCCAATGGTACATAAACCATGAAAATCGGAGCAAAACTGTGGAAGTTATGGCCATCTGAAGTTAACTTTTCTTTAAACGCGATTTCCGGCTAAACGGAGCGTTGTAGACCTATCAAAGCTTGCATTTTTTAAAATTTAGATATACCAGTAAAACTATACATTTTTGGAAAGGGTATTGCTGCAGCTATCCAATGGTACATAAACCATGAAAATCGGAGCAAAACTGTGGAAGTTATGGCCATCTGAAGTTAACTTTTCTTTAAACGCGATTTCCGGCTAAACGGAGCGTTGTAGACCTATCAAAGTTTGCATTTTTTAAAATTTAGATATACCAGTAAAACTATACATTTTTGGAAAGGGTATTGCTGCAGCTATCCAATGGTACATAAACCATGAAAATCGGAGCAAAACTGTGGAAGTTATGGCCATTTGAAGTTAACTTTTCTTTAAACGCGATTTCCGGCTAAACGGAGCGTTGTAGACCTATCAAAGCTTGCATTTTTTAAAATTTAGATATACCAGTAAAACTATACATTTTTGGAAAGGGTATTGCTGCAGCTATCCAATGGTACATAAACCATGAAAATCGGAGCAAAACTGTGGAAGTTATGGCCATTTGAAGTTAACTTTTCTTTAAACGCGATTTCCGGCTAAACGGAGCGTTGTAGACCTATCAAAGTTTGCATTTTTTAAAATTTAGATATACCAGTAAAACTATACATTTTTGGAAAGGGTATTGCTGCAGCTATCCAATGGTACATAAACCATGAAAATCGGAGCAAAACTGTGGAAGTTATGGCCATCTGAAGTTAACTTTTCTTTAAACGCGATTTCCGGCTAAACGGAGCGTTGTAGACCTATCAAAGTTTGCATTTTTTAAAATTTAGATATACCAGTAAAACTATACATTTTTGGAAAGGGTATTGCTGCAGCTATCCAATGGTACATAAACCATGAAAATCGGAGCAAAACTGTGGAAGTTATGGCCATTTGAAGTTAACTTTTCTTTAAACGCGATTTCCGGCTAAACGGAGCGTTGTAGACCTATCAAAGCTTGCATTTTTTAAAATTTAGATATACCAGTAAAACTATACATTTTTGGAAAGGGTATTGCTGCAGCTATCCAATGGTACATAAACCATGAAAATCGGAGCAAAACTGTGGAAGTTATGGCCATTTGAAGTTAACTTTTCTTTAAACGCGATTTCCGGCTAAACGGAGCGTTGTAGACCTATCAAAGTTTGCATTTTTTAAAATTTAGATATACCAGTAAAACTATACATTTTTGGAAAGGGTATTGCTGCAGCTATCCAATGGTACATAAACCATGAAAATCGGAGCAAAACTGTGAAAGTTATGGCCATCTGAAGTTAACTTTTCTTTAAACGCGATTTCCGGCTAAACGGAGCGTTGTAGACCTATCAAAGTTTGCATTTTTTTTAATTGAGATATACCAGCAAAACTATACATTTTTGGAAAGGGTATTGCTGCAGCTATCCAATGGTACATAAACCATGAAAATCGGAGCAAAACTGTGGAAGTTATGGCCATTTGAAGTTAACTTTTCTTTAAACGCGATTTGCGGCTAAACGGAGCGTTGTAGACCTATCAAAGTTTGCATTTTTTTAAATTGAGATATACCAGCAAAACTATACATTTTTGGAAAGGGTATTGCTGCAGCTATCCAATGGTACATAAACCATGAAAATCGGAGCAAAACTGTGGAAGTTATGGCCATTTGAAGTTAACTTTTCTTTAAACGCGATTTCCGGCTAAACGGAGCGTTGTAGACCTATCAAAGTTTGCATTTTTTAAAATTTAGATATACCAGCAAAACTATACATTTTTGGAAAGGGTATTGCTGCAGCTATCCAATGGTATAGGGTGTTTTTTTTACAGGTTTGTTTTTCGAATAGAGATAGAACTGGCATTTTGTGGTCAAATCTGGCAACTCTAATGTCATTTATGTTCAGTTTGGTTTGCCATTTCATCATGAACAGGTTGACAAAAGAACAACGCTTGCAAATCGTGCAAATTTATTTCGAAAATAATGGTTCAGTTCGCGAAGTTTACCGTGAGCTCCGTCCATTTTATGGTCGACATAATCGTCCATCAGAGCAATTAATTCGGTTAACCATGGATCGTTTTCGCACTACGTTTACTCTATGTGATAATACGCATCCGCAGAGACGTCGAACAGTGCGCACCGAAGAAACAATTGCCGCTGTAGAGCAAAGTGTTGAAGAGGACCCGAATGAATCGATTCGCCACCGTGCACAGCAATTGGAGCTTTGTCCATCAACTTTATGGAAGATTTTGCGCAAAGATCTTGGCTTGCGACCTTACAAGATCCAGCTTGTGCAAGAATTAAAGCCGTGAGACCATGCAATGCGTCGTGATTTTGGTGTATGGGCCGAAAATGAGATTGATTTCGATACTGATTTTCATCGCAAAATTTTGTTCAGTGATGAGGCTCATTTTTGGTTGAATGGCTACGTCACCAAGCAAAATTGCCGCATTTGGAGTGAAGAGAATCCACATGAGACCCTTGAAACGCCATTACATCCACAAAAACTGACTGTTTGGTGTGCTCTATGGGCTGGTGGAGTCATTGGGCCATACTTCTTCCGCAATAATGCTGGAGAGGCAGCTACCGTTAATGGAGACCGGTATAGAGCCATGATAACCGACTATTTTGTTCCCGAATTGGATGGCATGAATGTGGATGAGTTGTGGTTCCAACAAGACGGCGCTACATGCCACACAGCGCACGTCACAATCGATTTATTGAAGGAAACATTCGATGAGCGCATAATTTCGCGGAATGGACCTGTCAATTGGCCACCAAGGTCGTGTGATTTGACACCATTGGATTATTTTCTTTGGGGATATGTGAAGTCGCTCGTCTACACCAACAAACCACAAACGTTAGGGGAATTGGAAGCCAACATTCGTGGCGTTATTGCCGACATACGGCCCCATATGCTCGAAAAAGTGGTTGAAAATTGGACCTGTAGAATTGGCTTTATTCGAGCCAGCCGCGGCGGCCACATGCCCAAAATCATATTTAAACATTAATGGCATAAAATTATCCTTCCAATAAAGCCAAATTGATGGACCTTAAAACGATTTTCTTGTGTTTTATTTCAATTCGAAGTTCTATACCCCTAAAAAAAACACCCTTTACATAAACCATGAAAATCGGAGCAAAACTGTGGAAGTTATGGCCATTTGAAGTTAACTTTTCTTTAAACGCGATTTCCGGCTAAACGGAGCGTTGTAGACCTATCAAAGTTTGCATTTTTTAAAATTTAGATATACCAGTAAAACTATACATTTTTGGAAAGGGTATTGCTGCAGCTATCCAATGGTACATAAACCATGAAAATCGGAGCAAAACTGTGGAAGTTATGGCCATTTGAAGTTAACTTTTCTTTAAACGCGATTTGCGGCTAAACGGAGCGTTGTAGACCTATCAAAGTTTGCATTTTTTTAAATTGAGATATACCAGCAAAACTATACATTTTTGGAAAGGGTATTGCTGCAGCTATCCAATGGTACATAAACCATGAAAATCGGAGCAAAACTGTGAAAGTTATGGCCATCTGAAGTTAACTTTTCTTTAAACGCGATTTCCGGCTAAACGGAGCGTTGTAGACCTATCAAAGTTTGCATTTTTTAAAATTTAGATATAGCAGCAAAACTATACATTTTTGGAAAGGGTATTGCTGCAGCTATCCAATGGTACATAAACCATGAAAATCGGAGCAAAACTGTGAAAGTTATGGCCATCTGAAGTTAACTTTTCTTTAAACGCGATTTCCGGCTAAACGGAGCGTTGTAGACCTATCAAAGTTTGCATTTTTTAAAATTTAGATATACCAGCAAAACTATACATTTTTGGAAAGGGTATTGCTGCAGCTATCCAATGGTACATAAACCATGAAAATCGGAGCAAAACTGTGGAAGTTATGGCCATTTGAAGTTAACTTTTCTTTAAACGCGATTTCCGGCTAAACGGAGCGTTGTAGACCTATCAAAGTTTGCATTTTTTAAAATTTAGATATACCAGTAAAACTATACATTTTTGGAAAGGGTATTGCTGCAGCTATCCAATGGTACATAAACCATGAAAATCGGAGCAAAACTGTGAAAGTTATGGCCATCTGAAGTTAACTTTTCTTTAAACGCGATTTCCGGCTAAACGGAGCGTTGTAGACCTATCAAAGTTTGCATTTTTTAAAATTTAGATATACCAGCAAAACTATACATTTTTGGAAAGGGTATTGCTGCAGCTATCCAATGGTACATAAACCATGAAAATCGGAGCAAAACTGTGGAAGTTATGGCCATTTGAAGTTAACTTTTCTTTAAACGCGATTTCCGGCTAAACGGAGCGTTGTAGACCTATCAAAGTTTGCATTTTTTAAAATTTAGATATACCAGCAAAACTATACATTTTTGGAAAGGGTATTGCTGCAGCTATCCAATGGTACATAAACCATGAAAATCGGAGCAAAACTGTGAAAGTTATGGCCATCTGAAATTAACTTTTCTTTAAACGCGATTTGCGGCTAAACGGAGCGTTGTAGACCTATCAAAGTTTGCATTTTTTTAAATTGAGATATACCAGCAAAACTATACATTTTTGGAAAGGGTATTGCTGCAGCTATCCAATGGTACATAAACCATGAAAATCGGAGCAAAACTGTGAAAGTTATGGCCATTTGAAGTTAACTTTTCTTTAAACGCGATTTGCGGCTAAACGGAGCGTTGTAGACCTATCAAAGTTTGCATTTTTTTAAATTGAGATATACCAGCGATTTCCGGCTAAACGGAGCGTTGTAGACCTATCAAAGTTTGCATTTTTTAAAATTTAGATATACCAGCAAAACTATACATTTTTGGAAAGGGTATTGCTGCAGCTATCCAATGGTACATAAACCATGAAAATCGGAGCAAAACTGTGGAAGTTATGGCCATTTGAAGTTAACTTTTCTTTAAACGCGATTTCCGGCTAAACGGAGCGTTGTAGACCTATCAAAGTTTGCATTTTTTAAAATTTAGATATACCAGTAAAACTATACATTTTTGGAAAGGGTATTGCTGCAGCTATCCAATGGTACATAAACCATGAAAATCGGAGCAAAACTGTGGAAGTTATGGCCATTTGAAGTTAACTTTTCTTTAAACGCGATTTCCGGCTAAACGGAGCGTTGTAGACCTATCAAAGTTTGCATTTTTTAAAATTTAGATATACCAGCAAAACTATATATTTTTGGAAAGGGTATTGCTGCAGCTATCCAATGGTACATAAACCATGAAAATCGGAGCAAAACTGTGAAAGTTATGGCCATTTGAAGTTAACTTTTCTTTAAACGCGATTTGCGGCTAAACGGAGCGTTGTAGACCTATCAAAGTTTGCATTTTTTTAAATTGAGATATACCAGCAAAACTATACATTTTTGGAAAGGGTATTGCTGCAGCTATCCAATGGTACATAAACCATGAAAATCGGAGCAAAACTGTGAAAGTTATGGCCATCTGAAGTTAACTTTTCTTTAAACGCGATTTCCGGCTAAACGGAGCGTTGTAGACCTATCAAAGTTTGCATTTTTTAAAATTTAGATATAGCAGCAAAACTATACATTTTTGGAAAGGGTATTGCTGCAGCTATCCAATGGTACATAAACCATGAAAATCGGAGCAAAACTGTGAAAGTTATGGCCATCTGAAGTTAACTTTTCTTTAAACGCGATTTCCGGCTAAACGGAGCGTTGTAGACCTATCAAAGTTTGCATTTTTTAAAATTTATATATACCATCAAAACTATACATTTTTGGAAAGGGTATTGCTGCAGCTATCCAATGGTACATAAACCATGAAAATCGGAGCAAAACTGTGGAAGTTATGGCCATTTGAAGTTAACTTTTCTTTAAACGCGATTTCCGGCTAAACGGAGCGTTGTAGACCTATCAAAGTTTGCATTTTTTAAAATTTAGATATACCAGTAAAACTATACATTTTTGGAAAGGGTATTGCTGCAGCTATCCAATGGTACATAAACCATGAAAATCGGAGCAAAACTGTGAAAGTTATGGCCATCTGAAGTTAACTTTTCTTTAAACGCGATTTCCGGCTAAACGGAGCGTTGTAGACCTATCAAAGTTTGCATTTTTTAAAATTTAGATATACCAGCAAAACTATACATTTTTGGAAAGGGTATTGCTGCAGCTATCCAATGGTACATAAACCATGAAAATCGGAGCAAAACTGTGGAAGTTATGGCCATTTGAAGTTAACTTTTCTTTAAACGCGATTTCCGGCTAAACGGAGCGTTGTAGACCTATCAAAGTTTGCATTTTTTAAATTGAGATATACCAGTAAAACTATACATTTTTGGAAAGGGTATTGCTGCAGCTATCCATTGGTACATAAACCATGAAAATCGGAGCAAAACTGTGGAAGTTATGGCCATTTGAAGTTAACTTTTCTTTAAACGCGATTTCCGGCTAAACGGAGCGTTGTAGACCTATCAAAGTTTGCATTTTTTAAATTGAGATATACCAGTAAAACTATACATTTTTGGAAAGCCGCAAATCGATTTGCGGCTAAACGGAGCGTTGTAGACCTATCAAAGTTTGCATTTTTTTAAATTGAGATATACCAGCAAAACTATACATTTTTGGAAAGGGTATTGCTGCAGCTATCCAATGGTATTTACATAAACCATGAAAATCGGAGCAAAACTGTGAAAGTTATGGCCATCTGAAGTTAACTTTTCTTTAAACGCGATTTCCGGATAAACGGAGCGTTGTAGACCTATCAAAGTTTGCATTTTTTTAAATTGAGATATACCAGTAAAACTATACATTTTTGGAAAGCCGCAAATCGATTTGCGGCTAAACGGAGCGTTGTAGACCTATCAAAGTTTGCATTTTTTTAAATTGAGATATACCAGCAAAACTATACATTTTTGGAAAGGGTATTGCTGCAGCTATCCAATGGTACATAAACCATGAAAATCGGAGCAAAACTGTGGAAGTTATGGGCATTTGAAGTTAACTTTTCTTTAAACGCGATTTGCGGCTAAACGGAGCGTTGTAGACCTATCAAAGTTTGCATTTTTTTAAATTGAGATATACCAGCAAAACTATACATTTTTGGAAAGGGTATTGCTGCAGCTATCCAATGGTATTTACATAAACCATGAAAATCGGAGCAAAACTGTGAAAGTTATGGCCATCTGAAGTTAACTTTTCTTTAAACGCGATTTCCGGATAAACGGAGCGTTGTAGACCTATCAAAGTTTGCATTTTTTTAAATTGAGATATACCAGTAAAACTATACATTTTTGGAAAGCCGCAAATCGATTTGCGGCTAAACGGAGCGTTGTAGACCTATCAAAGTTTGCATTTTTTTAAATTGAGATATACCAGCAAAACTATACATTTTTGGAAAGGGTATTGCTGCAGCTATCCAATGGTACATAAACCATGAAAATCGGAGCAAAACTGTGGAAGTTATGGGCATTTGAAGTTAACTTTTCTTTAAACGCGATTTGCGGCTAAACGGAGCGTTGTAGACCTATCAAAGTTTGCATTTTTTTAAATTGAGATATACCAGCAAAACTATACATTTTTGGAAAGGGTATTGCTGCAGCTATCCATTGGTACATAAACCATGAAAATCGGAGCAAAACTGTGGAAGTTATGGCCATTTGAAGTTAACTTTTCTTTAAACGCGATTTGCGGCTAAACGGAGCGTTGTAGACCTATCAAAGTTTGCATTTTTTTAAATTGAGATATACCAGCAAAACTATACATTTTTGGAAAGGGTATTGCTGCAGCTATCCAATGGTACATAAACCATGAAAATCGGAGCAAAACTGTGGAAGTTATGGGCATTTGAAGTTAACTTTTCTTTAAACGCGATTTGCGGCTAAACGGAGCGTTGTAGACCTATCAAAGTTTGCATTTTTTTAAATTGAGATATACCAGCAAAACTATACATTTTTGGAAAGGGTATTGCTGCAGCTATCCAATGGTATTTACATAAACCATGAAAATCGGAGCAAAACTGTGAAAGTTATGGCCATCTGAAGTTAACTTTTCTTTAAACGCGATTTCCGGATAAACGGAGCGTTGTAGACCTATCAAAGTTTGCATTTTTTTAAATTGAGATATACCAGTAAAACTATACATTTTTGGAAAGCCGCAAATCGATTTGCGGCTAAACGGAGCGTTGTAGACCTATCAAAGTTTGCATTTTTTTAAATTGAGATATACCAGCAAAACTATACATTTTTGGAAAGGGTATTGCTGCAGCTATCCAATGGTACATAAACCATGAAAATCGGAGCAAAACTGTGGAAGTTATGGGCATTTGAAGTTAACTTTTCTTTAAACGCGATTTGCGGCTAAACGGAGCGTTGTAGACCTATCAAAGTTTGCATTTTTTTAAATTGAGATATACCAGCAAAACTATACATTTTTGGAAAGGGTATTGCTGCAGCTATCCAATGGTACATAAACCATGAAAATCGGAGCAAAACTGTGGAAGTTATGGCCATTTGAAGTTAACTTTTCTTTAAACGCGATTTCCGGCTAAACGGAGCGTTGTAGACCTATCAAAGTTTGCATTTTTTAAATTGAGATATACCAGTAAAACTATACATTTTTGGAAAGGGTATTGCTGCAGCTATCCATTGGTACATAAACCTTGAAAATCGGAGCAAAACTGTGGAAGTTATGGCCATTTGAAGTTAACTTTTCTTTAAACGCGATTTCCGGCTAAACGGAGCGTTGTAGACCTATCAAAGTTTGCATTTTTTTAAATTGAGATATACCAGTAAAACTATACATTTTTGGAAAGGGTATTGCTGCAGCTATCCATTGGTACATAAACCATGAAAATCGGAGCAAAACTGTGGAAGTTATGACCATTTGAAGTTAACTTTTCTTTAAACGCGATTTCCGGCTAAACGGAGCGTTGTAGACCTATCAAAGTTTGCATTTTTTTAAATTGAGATATACCAGCAAAACTATACATTTTTGGAAAGGGTATTGCTGCAGCTATCCAATGGTACATAAACCATGAAAATCGGAGCAAAACTGTGAAAGTTATGGCCATCTGAAGTTAACTTTTCTTTAAACGCGATTTGCGGCTAAACGGAGCGTTGTAGACCTATCAAAGTTTGCATTTTTTTAAATTGAGATATACCAGCAAAACTATACATTTTTGGAAAGGGTATTGCTGCAGCTATCCAATGGTATTTACATAAACCATGAAAATCGGAGCAAAACTGTGAAAGTTATGGCCATCTGAAGTTAACTTTTCTTTAAACGCGATTTCCGGATAAACGGAGCGTTGTAGACCTATCAAAGTTTGCATTTTTTTAAATTGAGATATACCAGTAAAACTATACATTTTTGGAAAGCCGCAAATCGATTTGCGGCTAAACGGAGCGTTGTAGACCTATCAAAGTTTGCATTTTTTTAAATTGAGATATACCAGCAAAACTATACATTTTTGGAAAGGGTATTGCTGCAGCTATCCAATGGTACATAAACCATGAAAATCGGAGCAAAACTGTGGAAGTTATGGGCATTTGAAGTTAACTTTTCTTTAAACGCGATTTGCGGCTAAACGGAGCGTTGTAGACCTATCAAAGTTTGCATTTTTTTAAATTGAGATATACCAGCAAAACTATACATTTTTGGAAAGGGTATTGCTGCAGCTATCCATTGGTACATAAACCATGAAAATCGGAGCAAAACTGTGGAAGTTATGGCCATTTGAAGTTAACTTTTCTTTAAACGCGATTTCCGGCTAAACGGAGCGTTGTAGACCTATCAAAGTTTGCATTTTTTTAAATTGAGATATACCAGTAAAACTATACATTTTTGGAAAGGGTATTGCTGCAGCTATCCATTGGTACATAAACCATGAAAATCGGAGCAAAACTGTGGAAGTTATGGCCATTTGAAGTTAACTTTTCTTTAAACGCGATTTCCGGCTAAACGGAGCGTTGTAGACCTATCAAAGTTTGCATTTTTTAAATTGAGATATACCAGTAAAACTATACATTTTTGGAAAGGGTATTGCTGCAGCTATCCATTGGTACATAAACCTTGAAAATCGGAGCAAAACTGTGGAAGTTATGGCCATTTGAAGTTAACTTTTCTTTAAACGCGATTTCCGGCTAAACGGAGCGTTGTAGACCTATCAAAGTTTGCATTTTTTTAAATTGAGATATACCAGTAAAACTATACATTTTTGGAAAGGGTATTGCTGCAGCTATCCATTGGTACATAAACCATGAAAATCGGAGCAAAACTGTGGAAGTTATGACCATTTGAAGTTAACTTTTCTTTAAACGCGATTTCCGGCTAAACGGAGCGTTGTAGACCTATCAAAGTTTGCATTTTTTTAAATTGAGATATACCAGTAAAACTATACATTTTTGGAAAGGGTATTGCTGCAGCTATCCATTGGTACATAAACCATGAAAATCGGAGCAAAACTGTGAAAGTTATGGCCATCTGAAGTTAACTTTTCTTTAAACGCGATTTGCGGCTAAACGGAGCGTTGTAGACCTATCAAAGTTTGCATTTTTTTAAATTGAGATATACCAGCAAAACTATACATTTTTGGAAAGGGTATTGCTGCAGCTATCCATTGGTACATAAACCTTGAAAATCGGAGCAAAACTGTGGAAGTTATGGCCATTTGAAGTTAACTTTTCTTTAAACGCGATTTCCGGCTAAACGGAGCGTTGTAGACCTATCAAAGTTTGCATTTTTTTAAATTGAGATATACCAGTAAAACTATACATTTTTGGAAAGGGTATTGCTGCAGCTATCCATTGGTACATAAACCATGAAAATCGGAGCAAAACTGTGGAAGTTATGACCATTTGAAGTTAACTTTTCTTTAAACGCGATTTCCGGCTAAACGGAGCGTTGTAGACCTATCAAAGTTTGCATTTTTTTAAATTGAGATATACCAGTAAAACTATACATTTTTGGAAAGGGTATTGCTGCAGCTATCCATTGGTACATAAACCATGAAAATCGGAGCAAAACTGTGAAAGTTATGGCCATCTGAAGTTAACTTTTCTTTAAACGCGATTTGCGGCTAAACGGAGCGTTGTAGACCTATCAAAGTTTGCATTTTTTTAAATTGAGATATACCAGCAAAACTATACATTTTTGGAAAGGGTATTGCTGCAGCTATCCAATGGTACATAAACCATGAAAATCGGAGCAAAACTGTGAAAGTTATGGCCATTTGAAGTTAACTTTTCTTTAAACGCGATTTGCGGCTAAACGGAGCGTTGTAGACCTATCAAAGTTTGCATTTTTTAAAATTTAGATATACCAGTAAAACTATACATTTTTGGAAAGGGTATTGCTGCAGCTATCCAATGGTACATAAACCATGAAAATCGGAGCAAAACTGTGAAAGTTATGGCCATCTGAAGTTAACTTTTCTTTAAACGCGATTTCCGGCTAAACGGAGCGTTGTAGACCTATCAAAGTTTGCATTTTTTAAAATTTAGATATACCAGCAAAACTATACATTTTTGGAAAGGGTATTGCTGCAGCTATCCAATGGTACATAAACCATGAAAATCGGAGCAAAACTGTGGAAGTTATGGCCATTTGAAGTTAACTTTTCTTTAAACGCGATTTGCGGCTAAACGGAGCGTTGTAGACCTATCAAAGTTTGCATTTTTTTAAATTGAGATATACCAGCAAAACTATACATTTTTGGAAAGGGTATTGCTGCAGCTATCCAATGGTACATAAACCATGAAAATCGGAGCAAAACTGTGGAAGTTATGGCCATTTGAAGTTAACTTTTCTTTAAACGCGATTTCCGGCTAAACGGAGCGTTGTAGACCTATCAAAGTTTGCATTTTTTAAAATTTAGATATACCAGCAAAACTATACATTTTTGGAAAGGGTATTGCTGCAGCTATCCAATGGTACATAAACCATGAAAATCGGAGCAAAACTGTGGAAGTTATGGCCATTTGAAGTTAACTTTTCTTTAAACGCGATTTCCGGCTAAACGGAGCGTTGTAGACCTATCAAAGTTTGCATTTTTTAAAATTTAGATATACCAGTAAAACTATATATTTTTGGAAAGGGTATTGCTGCAGCTATCCAATGGTACATAAACCATGAAAATCGGAGCAAAACTGTGAAAGTTATGGCCATTTGAAGTTAACTTTTCTTTAAACGCGATTTCCGGCTAAACGGAGCGTTGTAGACCTATCAAAGTTTGCATTTTTTAAAATTTAGATATACCAGTAAAACTATACATTTTTGGAAAGGGTATTGCTGCAGCTATCCAATGGTACATAAACCATGAAAATCGGAGCAAAACTGTGGAAGTTATGGTCATTTGAAGTTAACTTTTCTTTAAACGCGATTTCCGGCTAAACGGAGCGTTTTAGACCTATCAAAGTTTGCATTTTTTTAAATTGAGATATACCAGCAAAACTATACATTTTTGGAAAGGGTATTGCTGCAGCTATCCAATGGTACATAAACCATGAAAATCGGAGCAAAACTGTGGAAGTTATGGCCATTTGAAGTTAACTTTTCTTTAAACGCGATTTGCGGCTAAACGGAGCGTTGTAGACCTATCAAAGTTTGCATTTTTTTAAATTGAGATATACCAGCAAAACTATACATTTTTGGAAAGGGTATTGCTGCAGCTATCCAATGGTACATAAACCATGAAAATCGGAGCAAAACTGTGAAAGTTATGGCCATCTGAAGTTAACTTTTCTTTAAACGCGATTTCCGGCTAAACGGAGCGTTGTAGACCTATCAAAGTTTGCATTTTTTAAAATTTAGATATACCAGCAAAACTATACATTTTTGGAAAGGGTATTGCTGCAGCTATCCAATGGTACATAAACCATGAAAATCGGAGCAAAACTGTGAAAGTTATGGCCATCTGAAGTTAACTTTTCTTTAAACGCGATTTCCGGCTAAACGGAGCGTTGTAGACCTATCAAAGTTTGCAGTTTTTAAAATTTAGATATACCAGCAAAACTATACATTTTTGGAAAGGGTATTGCTGCAGCTATCCAATGGTACATAAACCATGAAAATCGGAGCAAAACTGTGGAAGTTATGGCCATTTGAAGTTAACTTTTCTTTAAACGCGATTTCCGGCTAAACGGAGCGTTGTAGACCTATCAAAGTTTGCATTTTTTAAAATTTAGATATACCAGTAAAACTATACATTTTTGGAAAGGGTATTGCTGCAGCTATCCAATGGTACATAAACCATGAAAATCGGAGCAAAACTGTGAAAGTTATGGCCATCTGAAGTTAACTTTTCTTTAAACGCGATTTCCGGCTAAACGGAGCGTTGTAGACCTATCAAAGTTTGCATTTTTTAAAATTTAGATATACCAGCAAAACTATACATTTTTGGAAAGGGTATTGCTGCAGCTATCCAATGGTACATAAACCATGAAAATCGGAGCAAAACTGTGGAAGTTATGGCCATTTGAAGTTAACTTTTCTTTAAACGCGATTTCCGGCTAAACGGAGCGTTGTAGACCTATCAAAGTTTGCATTTTTTAAAATTTAGATATACCAGCAAAACTATACATTTTTGGAAAGGGTATTGCTGCAGCTATCCAATGGTACATAAACCATGAAAATCGGAGCAAAACTGTGAAAGTTATGGCCATTTGAAGTTAACTTTTCTTTAAACGCGATTTGCGGCTAAACGGAGCGTTGTAGACCTATCAAAGTTTGCATTTTTTTAAATTGAGATATACCAGCAAAACTATACATTTTTGGAAAGGGTATTGCTGCAGCTATCCAATGGTACAAAAACCATGAAAATCGGAGCAAAACTGTGGAAGTTATGGCCATTTGAAGTTAACTTTTCTTTAAACGCGATTTGCGGCTAAACGGAGCGTTGTAGACCTATCAAAGTTTGCATTTTTTTAAATTGAGATATACCAGCAAAACTATACATTTTTGGAAAGGGTATTGCTGCAGCTATCCAATGGTACATAAACCATGAAAATAGGAGCAAAACTGTGAAAGTTATGGCCATCTGAAGTTAACTTTTCTTTAAACGCGATTTGCGGCTAAACGGAGCGTTGTAGACCTATCAAAGTTTGCATTTTTTTAAATTGAGATATACCAGCAAAACTATACATTTTTGGAAAGGGTATTGCTGCAGCTATCCAATGGTATTTACATAAACCATGAAAATCGGAGCAAAACTGTGAAAGTTATGGCCATCTGAAGTTAACTTTTCTTTAAACGCGATTTCCGGATAAACGGAGCGTTGTAGACCTATCAAAGTTTGCATTTTTTTAAATTGAGATATACCAGTAAAACTATACATTTTTGGAAAGGGTATTGCTGCAGCTAGTTTGCATTTTTTTAAATTGAGATATACCAGCAAAACTATACATTTTTGGAAAGGGTATTGCTGCAGCTATCCAATGGTACATAAACCATGAAAATCGGAGCAAAACTGTGGAAGTTATGGGCATTTGAAGTTAACTTTTCTTTAAACGCGATTTGCGGCTAAACGGAGCGTTGTAGACCTATCAAAGTTTGCATTTTTTTAAATTGAGATATACCAGCAAAACTATACATTTTTGGAAAGGGTATTGCTGCAGCTATCCATTGGTACATAAACCATGAAAATCGGAGCAAAACTGTGGAAGTTATGGCCATTTGAAGTTAACTTTTCTTTAAACGCGATTTCCGGCTAAACGGAGCGTTGTAGACCTATCAAAGTTTGCATTTTTTTAAATTGAGATATACCAGTAAAACTATACATTTTTGGAAAGGGTATTGCTGCAGCTATCCATTGGTACATAAACCATGAAAATCGGAGCAAAACTGTGGAAGTTATGACCATTTGAAGTTAACTTTTCTTTAAACGCGATTTCCGGATAAACGGAGCGTTGTAGACCTATCAAAGTTTGCATTTTTTAAATTGAGATATACCAGTAAAACTATACATTTTTGGAAAGGGTATTGCTGCAGCTATCCATTGGTACATAAACCTTGAAAATCGGAGAAAAACTGTGGAAGTTATGGCCATTTGAAGTTAACTTTTCTTTAAACGCGATTTCCGGCTAAACGGAGCGTTGTAGACCTATCAAAGTTTGCATTTTTTTAAATTGAGATATACCAGTAAAACTATACATTTTTGGAAAGGGTATTGCTGCAGCTATCCATTGGTACATAAACCATGAAAATCGGAGCAAAACTGTGGAAGTTATGACCATTTGAAGTTAACTTTTCTTTAAACGCGATTTCCGGCTAAACGGAGCGTTGTAGACCTATCAAAGTTTGCATTTTTTAAATTGAGATATACCAGTAAAACTATACATTTTTGGAAAGGGTATTGCTGCAGCTATCCATTGGTACATAAACCATGAAAATCGGAGCAAAACTGTGGAAGTTATGACCATTTGAAGTTAACTTTTCTTTAAACGCGATTTCCGGCTAAACGGAGCGTTGTAGACCTATCAAAGTTTGCATTTTTTTAAATTGAGATATACCAGTAAAACTATACATTTTTGGAAAGGGTATTGCTGCAGCTATCCATTGGTACATAAACCATGAAAATCGGAGCAAAACTGTGGAAGTTATGACCATTTGAAGTTAACTTTTCTTTAAACGCGATTTCCGGCTAAACGGAGCGTTGTAGACCTATCAAAGTTTGCATTTTTTTAAATTGAGATATACCAGTAAAACTATACATTTTTGGAAAGGGTATTGCTGCAGCTATCCATTGGTACATAAACCATGAAAATCGGAGCAAAACTGTGGAAGTTATGACCATTTGAAGTTAACTTTTCTTTAAACGCGATTTCCGGCTAAACGGAGCGTTGTAGACCTATCAAAGTTTGCATTTTTTTAAATTGAGATATACCAGTCAAACTATACATTTTTGGAAAGGGTATTGCTGCAGCTATCCATTGGTACATAAACCTTGAAAATCGGAGCAAAACTGTGGAAGTTATGACCATTTGAAGTTAACTTGTCTTTAAACGCGATTTCCGGCTAAACGGAGCGTTGTAGACCTATCAAAGTTTGCATTTTTTTAAATTGAGATATACCAGTAAAACTATACATTTTTGGAAAGGGTATTGCTGCAGCTATCCATTGGTACATAAACCATGAAAATCGGAGCAAAACTGTGGAAGTTATGACCATTTGAAGTTAACTTTTCTTTAAACGCGATTTCCGGCTAAACGGAGCGTTGTAGACCTATCAAAGTTTGCATTTTTTTAAATTGAGATATACCAGTCAAACTATACATTTTTGGAAAGGGTATTGCTGCAGCTATCCATTGGTACATAAACCTTGAAAATCGGAGCAAAACTGTGGAAGTTATGACCATTTGAAGTTAACTTGTCTTTAAACGCGATTTCCGGCTAAACGGAGCGTTGTAGACCTATCAAAGTTTGCATTTTTTTAAATTGAGATATACCAGTCAAACTATACATTTTTGGAAAGGGTATTGCTGCAGCTATCCATTGGTACATAAACCATGAAAATCGGAGCAAAACTGTGGAAGTTATGATCATTTGAAGTTAACTTTTCTTTAAACGCGATTTCCGGCTAAACGGAGCGTTGTAGACCTATCAAAGTTTGCATTTTTTTAAATTGAGATATACCAGTAAAACTATACATTTTTGGAAAGGGTATTGCTGCAGCTATCCATTGGTACATAAACCATGAAAATCGGAGCAAAACTGTGGAAGTTATGACCATTTGAAGTTAACTTGTCTTTAAACGCGATTTCTGGCTAAACGGAGCGTTGTAGACCTATCAAAGTTTTCATTTTTTTAAATTGAGATATACCAGTAAAACTATACATTTTTGGAAAGGGTATTGCTGCAGCTATCCATTGGTACATAAACCATGAAAATCGGAGCAAAACTGTGGAAGTTATGATCATTTGAAGTTAACTTTTCTTTAAACGCGATTTCCGGCTAAACGGAGCGTTGTAGACCTATCAAAGTTTGCATTTTTTTAAATTGAGATATACCAGTAAAACTATACATTTTTGGAAAGGGTATTGCTGCAGCTATCCATTGGTACATAAACCTTGAAAATCGGAGCAAAACTGTGGAAGTTATGGCCATTTGAAGTTAACTTTTCTTTAAACGCGATTTCCGGCTAAACGGAGCGTTGTAGACCTATCAAAGTTTTCATTTTTTTAAATTGAGATATACCAGTAAAACTATACATTTTTGGAAAGGGTATTGCTGCAGCTATCCATTGGTACATAAACCATGAAAATCGGAGCAAAACTGTGGAAGTTATGGCCATTTGAAGTTAACTTTTCTTTAAACGCGATTTCCGGCTAAACGGAGCGTTTTAGACCTATGAAAGTTTGCATTTTTTAAATTGAGATATACCAGTAAAACTATACATTTTTGGAAAGGGTATTGCTGCAGCTATCCATTGGTACATAAACCATGAAAATCGGAGCAAAACTGTGGAAGTTATGACCATTTGAAGTTAACTTTTCTTTAAACGCGATTTCCGGCTAAACGGAGCGTTGTAGACCTATCAAAGTTTGCATTTTTTTAAATTGAGATATACCAGTAAAACTATACATTTTTGGAAAGGGTATTGCTGCAGCTATCCATTGGTACATAAACCATGAAAATCGGAGCAAAACTGTGGAAGTTATGACCATTTGAAGTTAACTTGTCTTTAAACGCGATTTCCGGCTAAACGGAGCGTTGTAGACGTATCAAAGTTTGCATTTTTTTAAATTGAGATATACCAGTAAAACTATACATTTTTGGAAAGGGTATTGCTGCAGCTATCCATTGGTACATAAACCATGAAAATCGGAGCAAAACTGTGGAAGTTATGACCATTTGAAGTTAACTTGTCTTTAAACGCGATTTCCGGCTAAACGGAGCGTTGTAGACCTATCAAAGTTTGCATTTTTTTAAATTGAGATATACCAGCAAAACTATACATTTTTGGAAAGGGTATTGCTGCAGCTATCCATTGGTACATAAACCATGAAAATCGGAGCAAAACTGTGGAAGTTATGACCATTTGAAGTTAACTTGTCTTTAAACGCGATTTCCGGCTAAACGGAGCGTTGTAGACCTATCAAAGTTTGCATTTTTTTAAATTGAGATATACCAGCAAAACTATACATTTTTGGAAAGGGTATTGCTGCAGCTATCCATTGGTACATAAACCATGAAAATCGGAGCAAAACTGTGGAAGTTATGGCCATTTGAAGTTAACTTTTCTTTAAACGCGATTTCCGGCTAAACGGAGCGTTGTAGACCTATCAAAGTTTGCATTTTTTTAAATTGAGATATACCAGTAAAACTATACATTTTTGGAAAGGGTATTGCTGCAGCTATCCATTGGTACATAAACCATGAAAATCGGAGCAAAACTGTGGAAGTTATGACCATTTGAAGTTAACTTGTCTTTAAACGCGATTTCCGGCTAAACGGAGCGTTGTAGACGTATCAAAGTTTGCATTTTTTTAAATTGAGATATACCAGCAAAACTATACATTTTTGGAAAGGGTATTGCTGCAGCTATCCATTGGTACATAAACCATGAAAATCGGAGCAAAACTGTGGAAGTTATGACCATTTGAAGTTAACTTTTCTTTAAACGCGATTTCCGGCTAAACGGAGCGTTGTAGACCTATCAAAGTTTGCATTTTTTTAAATTGAGATATACCAGCAAAACTATACATTTTTGGAAAGGGTATTGCTGCAGCTATCCAATGGTACATAAACCATGAAAATCGGAGCAAAACTGTGGAAGTTATGGCCATTTGAAGTTAACTTTTCTTTAAACGCGATTTCCGGCTAAACGGAGCGTTGTAGACCTATCAAAGTTTGCATTTTTTTAAATTGAGATATACCAGTAAAACTATACATTTTTGGAAAGGGTATTGCTGCAGCTATCCATTGGTACATAAACCATGAAAATCGGAGCAAAACTGTGGAAGTTATGACCATTTGAAGTTAACTTGTCTTTAAACGCGATTTCCGGCTAAACGGAGCGTTGTAGACCTATCAAAGTTTGCATTTTTTTAAATTGAGATATACCAGCAAAACTATACATTTTTGGAAAGGGTATTGCTGCAGCTATCCATTGGTACATAAACCATGAAAATCGGAGCAAAACTGTGGAAGTTATGGCCATTTGAAGTTAACTTTTCTTTAAACGCGATTTCCGGCTAAACGGAGCGTTGTAGACCTATCAAAGTTTGCATTTTTTTAAATTGAGATATACCAGTAAAACTATACATTTTTGGAAAGGGTATTGCTGCAGCTATCCATTGGTACATAAACCATGAAAATCGGAGCAAAACTGTGGAAGTTATGGCCATTTGAAGTTAACTTTTCTTTAAACGCGATTTCCGGCTAAACGGAGCGTTGTAGACCTATCAAAGTTTGCATTTTTTTAAATTGAGATATACCAGTAAAACTATACATTTTTGGAAAGGGTATTGCTGCAGCTATCCATTGGTACATAAACCATGAAAATCGGAGCAAAACTGTGGAAGTTATGGCCATTTGAAGTTAACTTTTCTTTAAACGCGATTTCCGGCTAAACGGAGCGTTGTAGACCTATCAAAGTTTGCATTTTTTTAAATTGAGATATACCAGTAAAACTATACATTTTTGGAAAGGGTATTGCTGCAGCTATCCATTGGTACATAAACCATGAAAATCGGAGCAAAACTGTGGAAGTTATGGCCATTTGAAGTTAACTTTTCTTTAAACGCGATTTCCGGCTAAACGGAGCGTTGTAGACCTATCAAAGTTTGCATTTTTTTAAATTGAGATATACCAGTAAAACTATACATTTTTGGAAAGGGTATTGCTGCAGCTATCCATTGGTACATAAACCATGAAAATCGGAGCAAAACTGTGGAAGTTATGGCCATTTGAAGTTAACTTTTCTTTAAACGCGATTTCCGGCTAAACGGAGCGTTGTAGACCTATCAAAGTTTGCATTTTTTTAAATTGAGATATACCAGTAAAACTATACATTTTTGGAAAGGGTATTGCTGCAGCTATCCATTGGTACATAAACCATGAAAATCGGAGCAAAACTGTGGAAGTTATGATCATTTGAAGTTAACTTTTCTTTAAACGCGATTTCCGGCTAAACGGAGCGTTGTAGACCTATCAAAGTTTGCATTTTTTTAAATTGAGATATACCAGTAAAACTATACATTTTTGGAAAGGGTATTGCTGCAGCTATCCATTGGTACATAAACCATGAAAATCGGAGCAAAACTGTGGAAGTTATGACCATTTGAAGTTAACTTGTCTTTAAACGCGATTTCTGGCTAAACGGAGCGTTGTAGACCTATCAAAGTTTTCATTTTTTTAAATTGAGATATACCAGTAAAACTATACATTTTTGGAAAGGGTATTGCTGCAGCTATCCATTGGTACATAAACCATGAAAATCGGAGCAAAACTGTGGAAGTTATGATCATTTGAAGTTAACTTTTCTTTAAACGCGATTTCCGGCTAAACGGAGCGTTGTAGACCTATCAAAGTTTGCATTTTTTTAAATTGAGATATACCAGTAAAACTATACATTTTTGGAAAGGGTATTGCTGCAGCTATCCATTGGTACATAAACCTTGAAAATCGGAGCAAAACTGTGGAAGTTATGGCCATTTGAAGTTAACTTTTCTTTAAACGCGATTTCCGGCTAAACGGAGCGTTGTAGACCTATCAAAGTTTGCATTTTTTTAAATTGAGATATACCAGTAAAACTATACATTTTTGGAAAGGGTATTGCTGCAGCTATCCATTGGTACATAAACCATGAAAATCGGAGCAAAACTGTGGAAGTTATGGCCATTTGAAGTTAACTTTTCTTTAAACGCGATTTCCGGCTAAACGGAGCGTTTTAGACCTATGAAAGTTTGCATTTTTTAAATTGAGATATACCAGTAAAACTATACATTTTTGGAAAGGGTATTGCTGCAGCTATCCATTGGTACATAAACCATGAAAATCGGAGCAAAACTGTGGAAGTTATGACCATTTGAAGTTAACTTTTCTTTAAACGCGATTTCCGGCTAAACGGAGCGTTGTAGACCTATCAAAGTTTGCATTTTTTTAAATTGAGATATACCAGTAAAACTATACATTTTTGGAAAGGGTATTGCTGCAGCTATCCATTGGTACATAAACCATGAAAATCGGAGCAAAACTGTGGAAGTTATGACCATTTGAAGTTAACTTGTCTTTAAACGCGATTTCCGGCTAAACGGAGCGTTGTAGACGTATCAAAGTTTGCATTTTTTTAAATTGAGATATACCAGTAAAACTATACATTTTTGGAAAGGGTATTGCTGCAGCTATCCATTGGTACATAAACCATGAAAATCGGAGCAAAACTGTGGAAGTTATGACCATTTGAAGTTAACTTGTCTTTAAACGCGATTTCCGGCTAAACGGAGCGTTGTAGACCTATCAAAGTTTGCATTTTTTTAAATTGAGATATACCAGCAAAACTATACATTTTTGGAAAGGGTATTGCTGCAGCTATCCATTGGTACATAAACCATGAAAATCGGAGCAAAACTGTGGAAGTTATGACCATTTGAAGTTAACTTGTCTTTAAACGCGATTTCCGGCTAAACGGAGCGTTGTAGACCTATCAAAGTTTGCATTTTTTTAAATTGAGATATACCAGCAAAACTATACATTTTTGGAAAGGGTATTGCTGCAGCTATCCATTGGTACATAAACCATGAAAATCGGAGCAAAACTGTGGAAGTTATGGCCATTTGAAGTTAACTTTTCTTTAAACGCGATTTCCGGCTAAACGGAGCGTTGTAGACCTATCAAAGTTTGCATTTTTTTAAATTGAGATATACCAGTAAAACTATACATTTTTGGAAAGGGTATTGCTGCAGCTATCCATTGGTACATAAACCATGAAAATCGGAGCAAAACTGTGGAAGTTATGACCATTTGAAGTTAACTTGTCTTTAAACGCGATTTCCGGCTAAACGGAGCGTTGTAGACGTATCAAAGTTTGCATTTTTTTAAATTGAGATATACCAGCAAAACTATACATTTTTGGAAAGGGTATTGCTGCAGCTATCCATTGGTACATAAACCATGAAAATCGGAGCAAAACTGTGGAAGTTATGGCCATTTGAAGTTAACTTTTCTTTAAACGCGATTTCCGGCTAAACGGAGCGTTGTAGACCTATCAAAGTTTGCATTTTTTTAAATTGAGATATACCAGCAAAACTATACATTTTTGGAAAGGGTATTGCTGCAGCTATCCAATGGTACATAAACCATGAAAATCGGAGCAAAACTGTGGAAGTTATGGCCATTTGAAGTTAACTTTTCTTTAAACGCGATTTCCGGCTAAACGGAGCGTTGTAGACCTATCAAAGTTTGCATTTTTTTAAATTGAGATATACCAGTAAAACTATACATTTTTGGAAAGGGTATTGCTGCAGCTATCCATTGGTACATAAACCATGAAAATCGGAGCAAAACTGTGGAAGTTATGACCATTTGAAGTTAACTTGTCTTTAAACGCGATTTCCGGCTAAACGGAGCGTTGTAGACCTATCAAAGTTTGCATTTTTTTAAATTGAGATATACCAGCAAAACTATACATTTTTGGAAAGGGTATTGCTGCAGCTATCCATTGGTACATAAACCATGAAAATCGGAGCAAAACTGTGGAAGTTATGGCCATTTGAAGTTAACTTTTCTTTAAACGCGATTTCCGGCTAAACGGAGCGTTGTAGACCTATCAAAGTTTGCATTTTTTTAAATTGAGATATACCAGTAAAACTATACATTTTTGGAAAGGGTATTGCTGCAGCTATCCATTGGTACATAAACCATGAAAATCGGAGCAAAACTGTGGAAGTTATGGCCATTTGAAGTTAACTTTTCTTTAAACGCGATTTCCGGCTAAACGGTTCGTTGTAGACCTATCAAAGTTTGCATTTTTTTAAATTGAGATATACCAGTAAAACTATACATTTTTGGAAAGGGTATTGCTGCAGCTATCCAATGGTACATAAACCATGAAAATCGGAGCAAAACTGTGGAAGTTATGGCCATTTGAAGTTAACTTTTCTTTAAACGCGATTTCCGGCTAAACGGAGCGTTGTAGACCTATCAAAGTTTGCATTTTTTTAAATTGAGATATACCAGTAAAACTATACATTTTTGGAAAGGGTATTGCTGCAGCTATCCATTGGTACATAAACCATGAAAATCGGAGCAAAACTGTGGAAGTTATGGCCATTTGAAGTTAACTTTTCTTTAAACGCGATTTCCGGCTAAACGGAGCGTTGTAGACCTATCAAAGTTTGCATTTTTTTAAATTGAGATATACCAGTAAAACTATACATTTTTGGAAAGGGTATTGCTGCAGCTATCCATTGGTACATAAACCATGAAAATCGGAGCAAAACTGTGGAAGTTATGGCCATTTGAAGTTAACTTTTCTTTAAACGCGATTTCCGGCTAAACGGAGCGTTGTAGACCTATCAAAGTTTGCATTTTTTTAAATTGAGATATACCAGCAAAACTATACATTTTTGGAAAGGGTATTGCTGCAGCTATCCAATGGTACATAAACCATGAAAATCGGAGCAAAACTGTGGAAGTTATGGCCATTTGAAGTTAACTTTTCTTTAAACGCGATTTCCGGCTAAACGGAGCGTTGTAGACCTATCAAAGTTTGCATTTTTTTAAATTGAGATATACCAGTAAAACTATACATTTTTGGAAAGGGTATTGCTGCAGCTATCCATTGGTACATAAACCATGAAAATCGGAGCAAAACTGTGGAAGTTATGACCATTTGAAGTTAACTTGTCTTTAAACGCGATTTCCGGCTAAACGGAGCGTTGTAGACCTATCAAAGTTTGCATTTTTTTAAATTGAGATATACCAGCAAAACTATACATTTTTGGAAAGGGTATTGCTGCAGCTATCCATTGGTACATAAACCATGAAAATCGGAGCAAAACTGTGGAAGTTATGGCCATTTGAAGTTAACTTTTCTTTAAACGCGATTTCCGGCTAAACGGAGCGTTGTAGACCTATCAAAGTTTGCATTTTTTTAAATTGAGATATACCAGTAAAACTATACATTTTTGGAAAGGGTATTGCTGCAGCTATCCATTGGTACATAAACCATGAAAATCGGAGCAAAACTGTGGAAGTTATGACCATTTGAAGTTAACTTGTCTTTAAACGCGATTTCCGGCTAAACGGAGCGTTGTAGACCTATCAAAGTTTGCATTTTTTTAAATTGAGATATACCAGCAAAACTATACATTTTTGGAAAGGGTATTGCTGCAGCTATCCATTGGTACATAAACCATGAAAATCGGAGCAAAACTGTGGAAGTTATGACCATTTGAAGTTAACTTGTCTTTAAACGCGATTTCCGGCTAAACGGAGCGTTGTAGACGTATCAAAGTTTGCATTTTTTTAAATTGAGATATACCAGTAAAACTATACATTTTTGGAAAGGGTATTGCTGCAGCTATCCATTGGTACATAAACCATGAAAATCGGAGCAAAACTGTGGAAGTTATGACCATTTGAAGTTAACTTTTCTTTAAACGCGATTTCCGGCTAAACGGAGCGTTGTAGACCTATCAAAGTTTGCATTTTTTTAAATTGAGATATACCAGTAAAACTATACATTTTTGGAAAGGGTATTGCTGCAGCTATCCATTGGTACATAAACCATGAAAATCGGAGCAAAACTGTGGAAGTTATGACCATTTGAAGTTAACTTTTCTTTAAACGCGATTTCCGGCTAAACGGAGCGTTGTAGACCTATCAAAGTTTGCATTTTTTTAAATTGAGATATACCAGTAAAACTATACATTTTTGGAAAGAGTATTGCTGCAGCTATCCATTGGTACATAAACCTTGAAAATCGGAGCAAAACTGTGGAAGTTATGACCATTTGAAGTTAACTTGTCTTTAAACGCGATTTCCGGCTAAACGGAGCGTTGTAGACCTATCAAAGTTTGCATTTTTTTAAATTGAGATATACCAGTAAAACTATACATTTTTGGAAAGGGTATTGCTGCAGCTATCCATTGGTACATAAACCATGAAAATCGGAGCAAAACTGTGGAAGTTATGATCATTTGAAGTTAACTTTTCTTTAAACGCGATTTCCGGCTAAACGGAGCGTTGTAGACGTATCAAAGTTTGCATTTTTTTAAATTGAGATATACCAGTAAAACTATACATTTTTGGAAAGGGTATTGCTGCAGCTATCCATTGGTACATAAACCATGAAAATCGGAGCAAAACTGTGGAAGTTATGACCATTTGAAGTTAACTTGTCTTTAAACGCGATTTCCGGCTAAACGGAGCGTTGTAGACCTATCAAAGTTTGCATTTTTTTAAATTGAGATATACCAGTAAAACTATACATTTTTGGAAAGGGTATTGCTGCAGCTATCCATTGGTACATAAACCATGAAAATCGGAGCAAAACTGTGGAAGTTATGATCATTTGAAGTTAACTTTTCTTTAAACGCGATTTCCGGCTAAACGGAGCGTTTTAGACCTATGAAAGTTTGCATTTTTTAAATTGAGATATACCAGTAAAACTATACATTTTTGGAAAGGGTATTGCTGCAGCTATCCATTGGTACATAAACCATGAAAATCGGAGCAAAACTGTGGAAGTTATGGCCATTTGAAGTTAACTTTTCTTTAAACGCGATTTCCGGCTAAACGGAGCGTTTTAGACCTATGAAAGTTTGCATTTTTTAAATTGAGATATACCAGTAAAACTATACATTTTTGGAAAGGGTATTGCTGCAGCTATCCATTGGTACATAAACCATGAAAATCGGAGCAAAACTGTGGAAGTTATGACCATTTGAAGTTAACTTGTCTTTAAACGCGATTTCCGGCTAAACGGAGCGTTGTAGACCTATCAAAGTTTGCATTTTTTTAAATTGAGATATACCAGCAAAACTATACATTTTTGGAAAGGGTATTGCTGCAGCTATCCATTGGTACATAAACCATGAAAATCGGAGCAAAACTGTGGAAGTTATGACCATTTGAAGTTAACTTGTCTTTAAACGCGATTTCCGGCTAAACGGAGCGTTGTAGACCTATCAAAGTTTGCATTTTTTTAAATTGAGATATACCAGTAAAACTATACATTTTTGGAAAGGGTATTGCTGCAGCTATCCATTGGTACATAAACCATGAAAATCGGAGCAAAACTGTGGAAGTTATGACCATTTGAAGTTAACTTTTCTTTAAACGCGATTTCCGGCTAAACGGAGCGTTGTAGACCTATCAAAGTTTGCATTTTTTTAAATTGAGATATACCAGTAAAACTATACATTTTTGGAAAGGGTATTGCTGCAGCTATCCATTGGTACATAAACCATGAAAATCGGAGCAAAACTGTGGAAGTTATGATCATTTGAAGTTAACTTTTCTTTAAACGCGATTTCCGGCTAAACGGAGCGTTGTAGACCTATCAAAGTTTGAATTTTTTTAAATTGAGATATACCAGTAAAACTATACATTTTTGGAAAGGGTATTGCTGCAGCTATCCATTGGTACATAAACCATGAAAATCGGAGCAAAACTGTGGAAGTTATGACCATTTGAAGTTAACTTGTCTTTAAACGCGATTTCCGGCTAAACGGAGCGTTGTAGACCTATCAAAGTTTGCATTTTTTTAAATTGAGATATACCAGTAAAACTATACATTTTTGGAAAGGGTATTGCTGCAGCTATCCATTGGTACATAAACCATGAAAATCGGAGCAAAACTGTGGAAGTTATGATCATTTGAAGTTAACTTTTCTTTAAACGCGATTTCCGGCTAAACGGAGCGTTGTAGACCTATCAAAGTTTGCATTTTTTTAAATTGAGATATACCAGTAAAACTATACATTTTTGGAAAGGGTATTGCTGCAGCTATCCATTGGTACATAAACCATGAAAATCGGAGCAAAACTGTGGAAGTTATGACCATTTGAAGTTAACTTGTCTTTAAACGCGATTTCCGGCTAAACGGAGCGTTGTAGACCTATCAAAGTTTGCATTTTTTTAAATTGAGATATACCAGTAAAACTATACATTTTTGGAAAGGGTATTGCTGCAGCTATCCATTGGTACATAAACCATGAAAATCGGAGCAAAACTGTGGAAGTTATGATCATTTGAAGTTAACTTTTCTTTAAACGCGATTTCCGGCTAAACGGAGCGTTGTAGACCTATCAAAGTTTGCATTTTTTTAAATTGAGATATACCAGTAAAACTATACATTTTTGGAAAGGGTATTGCTGCAGCTATCCATTGGTACATAAACCTTGAAAATCGGAGCAAAACTGTGGAAGTTATGGCCATTTGAAGTTAACTTTTCTTTAAACGCGATTTCCGGCTAAACGGAGCGTTGTAGACCTATCAAAGTTTGCATTTTTTTAATTTGAGATATACCAGTAAAACTATACATTTTTGGAAAGGGTATTGCTGCAGCTATCCATTGGTACATAAACCATGAAAATCGGAGCAAAACTGTGGAAGTTATGATCATTTGAAGTTAACTTTTCTTTAAACGCGATTTCCGGCTAAACGGAGCGTTGTAGACCTATCAAAGTTTGCATTTTTTTAAATTGAGATATACCAGTAAAACTATACATTTTTGGAAAGGGTATTGCTGCAGCTATCCATTGGTACATAAACCTTGAAAATCGGAGCAAAACTGTGGAAGTTATGGCCATTTGAAGTTAACTTTTCTTTAAACGCGATTTCCGGCTAAACGGAGCGTTGTAGACCTATCAAAGTTTGCATTTTTTTAATTTGAGATATACCAGTAAAACTATACATTTTTGGAAAGGGTATTGCTGCAGCTATCCATTGGTACATAAACCTTGAAAATCGGAGCAAAACTGTGGAAGTTATGGCCATTTGAAGTTAACTTTTCTTTAAACGCGATTTCCGGCTAAACGGAGCGTTGTAGACCTATCAAAGTTTGCATTTTTTTAAATTGAGATATACCAGTAAAACTATACATTTTTGGAAAGGGTATTGCTGCAGCTATCCATTGGTACATAAACCATGAAAATCGGAGCAAAACTGTGGAAGTTATGGCCATTTGAAGTTAACTTTTCTTTAAACGCGATTTCCGGCTAAACGGAGCGTTGTAGACCTATCAAAGTTTGCATTTTTTTAATTTGAGATATACCAGTAAAACTATACATTTTTGGAAAGGGTATTGCTGCAGCTATCCATTGGTACATAAACCTTGAAAATCGGAGCAAAACTGTGGAAGTTATGGCCATTTGAAGTTAACTTTTCTTTAAAACGCGATTTCCGGCTAAACGGAGCGTTGTAGACCTATCAAAGTTTGCATTTTTTTAATTTGAGATATACCAGTAAAACTATACATTTTTGGAAAGGGTATTGCTGCAGCTATCCATTGGTACATAAACCATGAAAATCGGAGCAAAACTGTGGAAGTTATGATCATTTGAAGTTAACTTTTCTTTAAACGCGATTTCCGGCTAAACGGAGCGTTGTAGACCTATCAAAGTTTGCATTTTTTTAAATTGAGATATACCAGTAAAACTATACATTTTTGGAAAGGGTATTGCTGCAGCTATCCATTGGTACATAAACCATGAAAATCGGAGCAAAACTGTGGAAGTTATGACCATTTGAAGTTAACTTGTCTTTAAACGCGATTTCCGGCTAAACGGAGCGTTGTAGACCTATCAAAGTTTGCATTTTTTTAAATTGAGATATACCAGTAAAACTATACATTTTTGGAAAGGGTATTGCTGCAGCTATCCATTGGTACATAAACCATGAAAATCGGAGCAAAACTGTGGAAGTTATGATCATTTGAAGTTAACTTTTCTTTAAACGCGATTTCCGGCTAAACGGAGCGTTGTAGACCTATCAAAGTTTGCATTTTTTTAAATTGAGATATACCAGTAAAACTATACATTTTTGGAAAGGGTATTGCTGCAGCTATCCATTGGTACATAAACCATGAAAATCGGAGCAAAACTGTGGAAGTTATGATCATTTGAAGTTAACTTTTCTTTAAACGCGATTTCCGGCTAAACGGAGCGTTGTAGACCTATCAAAGTTTGCATTTTTTTAATTTGAGATATACCAGTAAAACTATACATTTTTGGAAAGGGTATTGCTGCAGCTATCCATTGGTACATAAACCATGAAAATCGGAGCAAAACTGTGGAAGTTATGATCATTTGAAGTTAACTTTTCTTTAAACGCGATTTCCGGCTAAACGGAGCGTTGTAGACCTATCAAAGTTTGCATTTTTTTAATTTGAGATATACCAGTAAAACTATACATTTTTGGAAAGGGTATTGCTGCAGCTATCCATTGGTACATAAACCTTGAAAATCGGAGCAAAACTGTGGAAGTTATGGCCATTTGAAGTTAACTTTTCTTTAAACGCGATTTCCGGCTAAACGGAGCGTTGTAGACCTATCAAAGTTTGCATTTTTTTAATTTGAGATATACCAGTAAAACTATACATTTTTGGAAAGGGTATTGCTGCAGCTATCCATTGGTACATAAACCATGAAAATCGGAGCAAAACTGTGGAAGTTATGATCATTTGAAGTTAACTTTTCTTTAAACGCGATTTCCGGCTAAACGGAGCGTTGTAGACCTATCAAAGTTTGCATTTTTTTAAATTGAGATATACCAGTAAAACTATACATTTTTGGAAAGGGTATTGCTGCAGCTATCCATTGGTACATAAACCTTGAAAATCGGAGCAAAACTGTGGAAGTTATGGCCATTTGAAGTTAACTTTTCTTTAAACGCGATTTCCGGCTAAACGGAGCGTTGTAGACCTATCAAAGTTTGCATTTTTTTAATTTGAGATATACCAGTAAAACTATACATTTTTGGAAAGGGTATTGCTGCAGCTATCCATTGGTACATAAACCATGAAAATCGGAGCAAAACTGTGGAAGTTATGATCATTTGAAGTTAACTTTTCTTTAAACGCGATTTCCGGCTAAACGGAGCGTTGTAGACCTATCAAAGTTTGCATTTTTTTAAATTGAGATATACCAGTAAAACTATACATTTTTGGAAAGGGTATTGCTGCAGCTATCCATTGGTACATAAACCTTGAAAATCGGAGCAAAACTGTGGAAGTTATGGCCATTTGAAGTTAACTTTTCTTTAAACGCGATTTCCGGCTAAACGGAGCGTTGTAGACCTATCAAAGTTTGCATTTTTTAAATTGAGATATACCAGTAAAACTATACATTTTTGGAAAGGGTATTGCTGCAGCTATCCATTGGTACATAAACCATGAAAATCGGAGCAAAACTGTGGAAGTTATGATCATTTGAAGTTAACTTTTCTTTAAACGCGATTTCCGGCTAAACGGAGCGTTGTAGACCTATCAAAGTTTGCATTTTTTTAATTTGAGATATACCAGTAAAAACTATACATTTTTGGAAAGGGTATTGCTGCAGCTATCCATTGGTACATAAACCATGAAAATCGGAGCAAAACTGTGTAAGTTATGATCATTTGAAGTTAACTTTTCTTTAAACGCGATTTCCGGCTAAACGGAGCGTTGTAGACCTATCAAAGTTTGCATTTTTTTAATTTGAGATATACCAGTAAAACTATACATTTTTGGAAAGGGTATTGCTGCAGCTATCCATTGGTACATAAACCTTGAAAATCGGAGCAAAACTGTGGAAGTTATGGCCATTTGAAGTTAACTTTTCTTTAAACATTTCCCCCGGCTAAACGGAGCGTTGTAGACCTATCAAAGTTTGCATTTTTTAAATTGAGATATACCAGTAAAACTATACATTTTTGGAAAGGGTATTGCTGCAGCTATCCATTGGTACATAAACCATGAAAATCGGAGCAAAACTGTGGAAGTTATGATCATTTGAAGTTAACTTTTCTTTAAACGCGATTTCCGGCTAAACGGAGCGTTGTAGACCTATCAAAGTTTGCATTTTTTTAATTTGAGATATACCAGTAAAACTATACATTTTTGGAAAGGGTATTGCTGCAGCTATCCATTGGTACATAAACCTTGAAAATCGGAGCAAAACTGTGGAAGTTATGTCCATTTGAAGTTAACTTTTCTTTAAACGCGATTTCCGGCTAAACGGAGCGTTGTAGACCTATCAAAGTTTGCATTTTTTTAATTTGAGATATACCAGTAAAACTATACATTTTTGGAAAGGGTATTGCTGCAGCTATCCATTGGTACATAAACCATGAAAATCGGAGCAAAACTGTGGAAGTTATGATCATTTGAAGTTAACTTTTCTTTAAACGCGATTTCCGGCTAAACGGAGCGTTGTAGACCTATCAAAGTTTGCATTTTTTTAAATTGAGATATACCAGTAAAACTATACATTTTTGGAAAGGGTATTGCTGCAGCTATCCATTGGTACATAAACCTTGAAAATCGGAGCAAAACTGTGGAAGTTATGGCCATTTGAAGTTAACTTTTCTTTAAACGCGATTTCCGGCTAAACGGAGCGTTGTAGACCTATCAAAGTTTGCATTTTTTAAATTGAGATATACCAGTAAAACTATACATTTTTGGAAAGGGTATTGCTGCAGCTATCCATTGGTACATAAACCATGAAAATCGGAGCAAAACTGTGGAAGTTATGATCATTTGAAGTTAACTTTTCTTTAAACGCGATTTCCGGCTAAACGGAGCGTTGTAGACCTATCAAAGTTTGCATTTTTTTAAATTGAGATATACCAGTAAAACTATACATTTTTGGAAAGGGTATTGCTGCAGCTATCCATTGGTACATAAACCATGAAAATCGGAGCAAAACTGTGGAAGTTATGGCCATTTGAAGTTAACTTTTCTTTAAACGCGATTTCCGGCTAAACGGAGCGTTTTAGACCTATCAAAGTTTGCATTTTTTAAATTGAGATATACCAGTAAAACTATACATTTTTGGAAAGGGTATTGCTGCAGCTATCCATTGGTACATAAACCATGAAAATCGGAGCAAAACTGTGGAAGTTATGATCATTTGAAGTTAACTTTTCTTTAAACGCGATTTCCGGCTAAACGGAGCGTTGTAGACCTATCAAAGTTTGCATTTTTTTAAATTGAGATATACCAGTAAAACTATACATTTTTGGAAAGGGTATTGCTGCAGCTATCCATTGGTACATAAACCATGAAAATCGGAGCAAAACTGTGGAAGTTATGATCATTTGAAGTTAACTTTTCTTTAAACGCGATTTCCGGCTAAACGGAGCGTTGTAGACCTATCAAAGTTTGCATTTTTTTAAATTGAGATATACCAGTAAAACTATACATTTTTGGAAAGGGTATTGCTGCAGCTATCCATTGGTACATAAACCATGAAAATTGGAGCAAACCTGTGGAAGTTATGGCCATTTGAAGTTAACTTTTCTTTAAACGCGATTTCCGGCTAAACGGAGCGTTTTAGACCTATCAAAGTTTGCATTTTTTAAATTGAGATATACCAGTAAAACTATACATTTTTGGAAAGGGTATTGCTGCAGCTATCCAATGGTACATAAACCATGAAAATCGGAGCAAAAACTGTGGAAGTTATGACCATTTGAAGTTAACTTGTCTTTAAACGCGATTTCCGGCTAAACGGAGCGTTGTAGACCTATCAAAGTTTGCATTTTTTTAAATTGAGATATACCAGTAAAACTATACATTTTTGGAAAGGGTATTGCTGCAGCTATCCATTGGTACATAAACCATGAAAATCGGAGCAAAACTGTGGAAGTTATGATCATTTGAAGTTAACTTTTCTTTAAACGCGATTTCCGGCTAAACAGAGCGTTGTAGACCTATCAAAGTTTGCATTTTTTTAAATTGAGATATACCAGTAAAACTATACATTTTTGGAAAGGGTATTGCTGCAGCTATCCATTGGTACATAAACCTTGAAAATCGGAGCAAAACTGTGGAAGTTATGGCCATTTGAAGTTAACTTTTCTTTAAACGCGATTTCCGGCTAAACGGAGCGTTGTAGACCTATCAAAGTTTGCATTTTTTTAAATTGAGATATACCAGTAAAACTATACATTTTTGGAAAGGGTATTGCTGCAGCTATCCATTGGTACATAAACCATGAAAATCGGAGCAAAACTGTGGAAGTTATGATCATTTGAAGTTAACTTTTCTTTAAACGCGATTTCCGGCTAAACGGAGCGTTGTAGACCTATCAAAGTTTGCATTTTTTTTAAATTGAGATATACCAGTAAAACTATACATTTTTGGAAAGGGTATTGCTGCAGCTATCCATTGGTACATAAACCTTGAAAATCGGAGCAAAACTGTGGAAGTTATGGCTATTTGAAGTTAACTTTTCTTTAAACGCGATTTCCGGCTAAACGGAGCGTTGTAGACCTATCAAAGTTTGCATTTTTTAAATTGAGATATACCAGTAAAACTATACATTTTTGGAAAGGGTATTGCTGCAGCTATCCATTGGTACATAAACCATGAAAATCGGAGCAAAACTGTGGAAGTTATGATCATTTGAAGTTAACTTTTCTTTAAACGCGATTTCCGGCTAAACGGAGCGTTGTAGACCTATCAAAGTTTGCATTTTTTTAAATTGAGATATACCAGTAAAACTATACATTTTTGGAAAGGGTATTGCTGCAGCTATCCATTGGTACATAAACCTTGAAAATCGGAGCAAAACTGTGGAAGTTATGGCCATTTGAAGTTAACTTTTCTTTAAACGCGATTTCCGGCTAAACGGAGCGTTGTAGACCTATCAAAGTTTGCATTTTTTTAAATTGAGATATACCAGTAAAACTATACATTTTTGGAAAGGGTATTGCTGCAGCTATCCATTGGTACATAAACCATGAAAATCGGAGCAAAACTGTGGAAGTTATGACCATTTGAAGTTAACTTTTCTTTAAACGCGATTTCCGGCTAAACGGAGCGTTGTAGACCTATCAAAGTTTGCATTTTTTTAAATTGAGATATACCAGTAAAACTATACATTTTTGGAAAGGGTATTGCTGCAGCTATCCATTGGTACATAAACCATGAAAATCGGAGAAAAACTGTGGAAGTTATGGCCATTTGAAGTTAACTTTTCTTTAAACGCGATTTCCGGCTAAACGGAGCGTTGTAGACCTATCAAAGTTTGCATTTTTTTAAATTGAGATATACCAGTAAAACTATACATTTTTGAAAGGGTATTGCTGCAGCTATCCATTGGTACATAACCCTTGAAAATCGGAGCAAAACTGTGGAAGTTATGGCCATTTGAAGTTAACTTTTCTTTAAACGCGATTTCCGGCTAAACGGAGCGTTGTAGACCTATCAAAGTTTGCATTTTTTAAATTGAGATATACCAGTAAAACTATACATTTTTGAAAGGGTATTGCTGCAGCTATCCAATGGTACATAAACCATGAAAATCGGAGCAAAACTGTGGAAGTTATGGCCATTTGAAGTTAACTTTTCTTTAAACGCGATTTCCGGGTAAACGGAGCGTTGTAGAGCTATCAAAGTTTGCATTTTTTTAAATTGAGATATACCAGTAAAACTATACATTTTTGAAAGGGTATTGCTGCAGCTATCCAATGGTACATAAACCATGAAAATCGGAGCAAAACTGTGGAAGTTATGGCCATTTGAAGTTAACTTTTCTTTAAACGCGATTTCCGGGTAAACGGAGCGTTGTAGAGCTATCAAAGTTTGCATTTTTTTAAATTGAGATATACCAGTAAAACTATACATTTTTGAAAGGGTATTGCTGCAGCTATCCAATGGTACATAAACCATGAAAATCGGAGCAAAACTGTGGAAGTTATGGCCATTTGAAGTTAACTTTTCTTTAAACGCGATTTCCGGGTAAACGGAGCGTTGTAGACCTATCAAAGTTTGCATTTTTTAAATTGAGATATACCAGTAAAACTATACATTTTTGAAAGGGTATTGCTGCAGCTATCCAATGGTACATAAACCATGAAAATCGGAGCAAAACTGTGGAAGTTATGGCCATTTGAAGTTAACTTTTCTTTAAACGCGATTTCCGGGTAAACGGAGCGTTGTAGAGCTATCAAAGTTTGCATTTTTTTAAATTGAGATATACCAGTAAAACTATACATTTTTGAAAGGGTATTGCTGCAGCTATCCATTGGTACATAAACCATGAAAATCGGAGAAAAACTGTGGAAGTTATGGCCATTTGAAGTTAACTTTTCTTTAAACGCGATTTCCGGATAAACGGAGCGTTGTAGACCTATCAAAGTTTGCATTTTTTAAATTGAGATATACCAGTAAAACTATACATTTTTGAAAGGGTATTGCTGCAGCTATCCAATGGTACATAAACCATGAAAATCGGAGCAAAACTGTGGAAGTTATGGCCATTTGAAGTTAACTTTTCTTTAAACGCGATTTCCGGGTAAACGGAGCGTTGTAGAGCTATCAAAGTTTGCATTTTTTTTAAATTGAGATATACCAGTAAAACTATACATTTTTGAAAGGGTATTGCTGCAGCTATCCATTGGTACATAAACCATGAAAATCGGAGCAAAACTGTGGAAGTTATGGCCATTTGAAGTTAACTTTTCTTTAAACGCGATTTCCGGCTAAACGGAGCGTTGTAGACCTATCAAAGTTTGCATTTTTTAAATTGAGATATACCAGTAAAACTATACATTTTTGAAAGGGTATTGCTGCAGCTATCCAATGGTACATAAACCATGAAAATCGGAGCAAAACTGTGGAAGTTATGGCCATTTGAAGTTAACTTTTCTTTAAACGCGATTTCCGGGTAAAACGGAGCGTTGTAGAGCTATCAAAGTTTGCATTTTTTTAAATTGAGATATACCAGTAAAACTATACATTTTTGGAAAGGGTATTGCTGCAGCTATCCATTGGTACATAAACCATGAAAATCGGAGAAAAACTGTGGAAGTTATGGCCATTTGAAGTTAACTTTTCTTTAAACGCGATTTCCGGATAAACGGAGCGTTGTAGACCTATCAAAGTTTGCATTTTTTAAATTGAGATATACCAGTAAAACTATACATTTTTGAAAGGGTATTGCTGCAGCTATCCAATGGTACATAAACCATGAAAATCGGAGCAAAACTGTGGAAGTTATGGCCATTTGAAGTTAACTTTTCTTTAAACGCGATTTCCGGGTAAACGGAGCGTTGTAGAGCTATCAAAGTTTGCATTTTTTTTAAATTGAGATATACCAGTAAAACTATACATTTTGAAAGGGTATTGCTGCAGCTATCCATTGGTACATAAACCATGAAAATCGGAGAAAAACTGTGGAAGTTATGGCCATTTGAAGTTAACTTTTCTTTAAACGCGATTTCCGGATAAACGGAGCGTTGTAGACCTATCAAAGTTTGCATTTTTTAAATTGAGATATACCAGTAAAACTATACATTTTTGAAAGGGTATTGCTGCAGCTATCCAATGGTACATAAACCATGAAAATCGGAGCAAAACTGTGGAAGTTATGGCCATTTGAAGTTAACTTTTCTTTAAACGCGATTTCCGGCTAAACGGAGCGTTGTAGACCTATCAAAGTTTGCATTTTTTTAAATTGAGATATACCAGTAAAACTATACATTTTTGAAAGGGTATTGCTGCAGCTATCCATTGGTACATAAACCATGAAAATCGGAGAAAAACTGTGGAAGTTATGGCCATTTGAAGTTAACTTTTCTTTAAACGCGATTTCCGGCTAAACGGAGCGTTGTAGACCTATCAAAGTTTGCATTTTTTTAAATTGAGATATACCAGTAAAACTATACATTTTTGGAAAGGGTATTGCTGCAGCTATCCAATGGTACATAAACCATGAAAATCGGAGCAAAACTGTGGAAGTTATGGCCATTTGAAGTTAACTTTTCTTTAAACGCGATTTCCGGGTAAACGGAGCGTTGTAGAGCTATCAAAGTTTGCATTTTTTTAAATTGAGATATACCAGTAAAACTATACATTTTTGGAAAGGGTATTGCTGCAGCTATCCATTGGTACATAAACCATGAAAATCGGAGCAAAACTGTGGAAGTTATGGCCATTTGAAGTTAACTTTTCTTTAAACGCGATTTCCGGCTAAACGGAGCGTTGTAGACCTATCAAAGTTTGCATTTTTTTAAATTGAGATATACCAGTAAAACTATACATTTTTGGAAAGGGTATTGCTGCAGCTATCCAATGGTACACAAACCATGAAAATCGGAGCAAAACTGTGGAAGTTATGGCCATTTGAAGTTAACTTTTCTTTAAACGCGATTTCCGGCTAAACGGAGCGTTGTAGACCTATCAAAGTTTGCATTTTTTTAAATTGAGATATACCAGTAAAACTATACATTTTTGGAAAGGGTATTGCTGCAGCTATCCAATGGTGCATAAACCATGAAAATCGGAGCAAAACTGTGGAAGTTATGGCCATTTGAAGTTAACTTTTCTTTAAACGCGATTTCCGGCTAAACGGAGCGTTGTAGACCTATCAAAGTTTGCATTTTTTTAAATTGAGATATACCAGTAAAACTATACATTTTTGGAAAGGGTATTGCTGCAGCTATCCAATGGTGCATAAACCATGAAAATCGGAGCAAAACTGTGGAAGTTATGGCCATTTGAAGTTAACTTTTCTTTAAACGCGATTTGCGGCTAAACGTAGCGTTGTAGACCTATCAAAGTTTGCATTTTTTTAAATTGAGATATACCAGTAAAACTATACATTTTTGGAAAGGGTATTGCTGCAGCTATCCAATGGTGCATAAACCATGAAAATCGGAGCAAAACTGTGGAAGTTATGGCCATTTGAAGTTAACTTTTCTTTAAACGCGATTTCCGGCTAAACGGAGCGTTGTAGACCTATCAAAGTTTGCATTTTTTTAAATTGAGATATACCAGTAAAACTATACATTTTTGGAAAGGGTATTGCTGCAGCTATCCAATGGTGCATAAACCATGAAAATCGGAGCAAAACTGTGGAAGTTATGGCCATTTGAAGTTAACTTTTCTTTAAACGCGATTTCCGGCTAAACGGAGCGTTGTAGACCTATCAAAGTTTGCATTTTTTTAAATTGAGATATACCAGTAAAACTATACATTTTTGGAAAGGGTATTGCTGCAGCTATCCAATGGTGCATAAACCATGAAAATCGGAGCAAAACTGTGGAAGTTATGGCCATTTGAAGTTAACTTTTCTTTAAACGCGATTTCCGGCTAAACGGAGCGTTGTAGACCTATCAAAGTTTGCATTTTTTTAAATTGAGATATACCAGTAAAACTATACATTTTTGGAAAGGGTATTGCTGCAGCTATCCAATGGTGCATAAACCATGAAAATCGGAGCAAAACTGTGGAAGTTATGGCCATTTGAAGTTAACTTTTCTTTAAACGCGATTTCCGGCTAAACGGAGCGTTGTAGACCTATCAAAGTTTGCATTTTTTTAAATTGAGATATACCAGTAAAACTATACATTTTTGGAAAGGGTATTGCTGCAGCTATCCAATGGTGCATAAACCATGAAAATCGGAGCAAAACTGTGGAAGTTATGGCCATTTGAAGTTAACTTTTCTTTAAACGCGATTTCCGGCTAAACGGAGCGTTGTAGACCTATCAAAGTTTGCATTTTTTTAAATTGAGATATACCAGTAAAACTATACATTTTTGGAAAGGGTATTGCTGCAGCTATCCAATGGTGCATAAACCATGAAAATCGGAGCAAAACTGTGGAAGTTATGGCCATTTGAAGTTAACTTTTCTTTAAACGCGATTTCCGGCTAAACGGAGCGTTGTAGACCTATCAAAGTTTGCATTTTTTTAAATTGAGATATACCAGTAAAACTATACATTTTTGGAAAGGGTATTGCTGCAGCTATCCAATGGTGCATAAACCATGAAAATCGGAGCAAAACTGTGGAAGTTATGGCCATTTGAAGTTAACTTTTCTTTAAACGCGATTTCCGGCTAAACGGAGCGTTGTAGACCTATCAAAGTTTGCATTTTTTTAAATTGAGATATACCAGTAAAACTATACATTTTTGGAAAGGGTATTGCTGCAGCTATCCAATGGTGCATAAACCATGAAAATCGGAGCAAAACTGTGGAAGTTATGGCCATTTGAAGTTAACTTTTCTTTAAACGCGATTTCCGGCTAAACGGAGCGTTGTAGACCTATCAAAGTTTGCATTTTTTTAAATTGAGATATACCAGTAAAACTATACATTTTTGGAAAGGGTATTGCTGCAGCTATCCAATGGTGCATAAACCATGAAAATCGGAGCAAAACTGTGGAAGTTATGGCCATTTGAAGTTAACTTTTCTTTAAACGCGATTTCCGGCTAAACGGAGCGTTGTAGACCTATCAAAGTTTGCATTTTTTTAAATTGAGATATACCAGTAAAACTATACATTTTTGGAAAGGGTATTGCTGCAGCTATCCAATGGTGCATAAACCATGAAAATCGGAGCAAAACTGTGGAAGTTATGGCCATTTGAAGTTAACTTTTCTTTAAACGCGATTTGCGGCTAAACGTAGCGTTGTAGACCTATCAAAGTTTGCATTTTTTTAAATTGAGATATACCAGTAAAAATATACATTTTTGGAAAGGGTATTGCTGCAGCTATCCAATGGTGCATAAACCATGAAAATCGGAGCAAAACTGTGGAAGTTATGGCCATTTGAAGTTAACTTTTCTTTAAACGCGATTTCCGGCTAAACGGAGCGTTGTAGACCTATCAAAGTTTGCATTTTTTTAAATTGAGATATACCAGTAAAACTATACATTTTTGGAAAGGGTATTGCTGCAGCTATCCAATGGTGCATAAACCATGAAAATCGGAGCAAAACTGTGGAAGTTATGGCCATTTGAAGTTAACTTTTCTTTAAACGCGATTTCCGGCTAAACGGAGCGTTGTAGACCTATCAAAGTTTGCATTTTTTTAAATTGAGATATACCAGTAAAACTATACATTTTTGGAAAGGGTATTGCTGCAGCTATCCAATGGTGCATAAACCATGAAAATCGGAGCAAAACTGTGGAAGTTATGGCCATTTGAAGTTAACTTTTCTTTAAACTCGATTTCCGGCTAAACGGAGCGTTGTAGACCTATCAAAGTTTGCATTTTTTTAAATTGAGATATACCAGTAAAACTATACATTTTTGGAAAGGGTATTGCTGCAGCTATCCAATGGTGCATAAACCATGAAAATCGGAGCAAAACTGTGGAAGTTATGGCCATTTGAAGTTAACTTTTCTTTAAACGCGATTTCCGGCTAAACGGAGCGTTGTAGACCTATCAAAGTTTGCATTTTTTTAAATTGAGATATACCAGTAAAACTATACATTTTTGGAAAGGGTATTGCTGCAGCTATCCAATGGTGCATAAACCATGAAAATCGGAGCAAAACTGTGGAAGTTATGGCCATTTGAAGTTAACTTTTCTTTAAACGCGATTTCCGGCTAAACGGAGCGTTGTAGATCTATCAAAGTTTGCATTTTTTTAAATTGAGATATACCAGTAAAACTATACATTTTTGGAAAGGGTATTGCTGCAGCTATCCAATGGTGCATAAACCATGAAAATCGGAGCAAAACTGTGGAAGTTATGGCCATTTGAAGTTAACTTTTCTTTAAACGCGATTTCCGGCTAAACGGAGCGTTGTAGACCTATCAAAGTTTGCATTTTTTTAAATTGAGATATACCAGTAAAACTATACATTTTTGGAAAGGGTATTGCTGCAGCTATCCAATGGTGCATAAACCATGAAAATCGGAGCAAAACTGTGGAAGTTATGGCCATTTGAAGTTAACTTTTCTTTAAACGCGATTTGCGGCTAAACGGAGCGTTGTAGACCTATCAAAGTTTGCATTTTTTTAAATTGAGATATACCAGTAAAACTATACATTTTTGGAAAGGGTATTGCTGCAGCTATCCAATGGTGCATAAACCATGAAAATCGGAGCAAAACTGTGGAAGTTATGGCCATTTGAAGTTAACTTTTCTTTAAACTCGATTTCCTGCTAAACGGAGCCTTTTAGACCTATCAAAGTTTGCATTTTTTTAAATTGAGATATACCAGTAAAACTATACATTTTTGGAAAGGGTATTGCTGCAGCTATCCAATGGTGCATAAACCATGAAAATCGGAGCAAAACTGTGGAAGTTATGGCCATTTGAAGTTAACTTTTCTTTAAACGCGATTTCCGGCTAAACGGAGCGTTGTAGACCTATCAAAGTTTGCATTTTTTTAAATTGAGATATACCAGTAAAACTATACATTTTTGGAAAGGGTATTGCTGCAGCTATCCAATGGTGCATAAACCATGAAAATCGGAGCAAAACTGTGGAAGTTATGGCCATTTGAAGTTAACTTTTCTTTAAACGCGATTTCCGGCTAAACGGAGCCTTTTAGACCTATCAAAGTTTGCATTTTTTAAAATTCAGATAAAGATAGCGTATGTTCAAATTAGCACTACATCTACAGTTTTGATCGCATTTTCAAGATTTTTTTATTGATTGGAAAGCTAAAACTGCGTACTTTCTAAAAATGTATGTGTGCAGTAGGGACACTTTTGAAAATGCCAACTTTGGGCGGTGTGCGGTTACTATATCAATAGTTGGAGGCTATTAAAGAAAACGTATATGTCCAATGAACACTACATCCAATGATACATAATCCATTAAAATGCGAGAACAACTGTGAAGTAGTGGTAATTTGAATATTACTTTTCTATTATCTTGATTTATTCGAAACACAGACATCGTAGACCCCTCAAACTTTGCATTTTTGAAAATTGAGATATGCCCACATATGTAATACTTCTATATTGCTAGAAAATACTCAGTACACTCTCCAACATCAGAGTGCAGATATACTCGTATAGGAAACGAACGTACCAGAATGACAGATTTTGTTTGAAAAAATCCATGAGCCTATTTTACTTTCCTTGGATAAAATACAAAATTGTAATCTTGTAGGAGATTTGTATAAACTGAAAATAACGCAAGCCTATCATCAGATTCTAAATGGTGGGTGGGGCAACCTGATAAATATTTCCGACCATGGGCTGATATTTGAGAATAATTATTGTAAGTAACCTTGCTAACCATTATTCCATGTTTCATCCACTCCGTTATTAGTTCTTATTGCTTATTCTTGTAATACAAATTTCTATTGCCATTTTTCACGAATTTTTTTTCCAATATCGGCCGTAGTATGGGGACTGTCTACGGCTTTTCCAAGCGGGGTCGCCACTCTTCTAGTGTTTTTTTACCATGGAAAGATTCTATCGAAATTCCATCTAGCTTAGCAGCAACCGTTCGGAGTTAAAACATGTCGGACTTACATTTTATTTTTAGAAAATAATTAGAAAGATCAAATACAACCAAACCTCAATTAGAGAAAAGAAATGCACATTTTTAATTTTCTCCAAGGTATATTGCGCCAAATCACTACTATTTTCTTCAATATCGTCAAAGCGGCGTAAAGCGGGTCTAAACTGCTAATTTTCGATTAAAAAAATAGGAGTTTTTCATAAAATTCTTGAATCTAATTATATAAGCTTAAGCCGCTCCTGTAACGATTTGACTTTTCAGTATATTTCATAGCTAACAAAAACTGTCTTCCGGCGGATAAGTTCACAATAAGGAAATATTGACTTGTATTTTTAACAATTGAACTTTCCCGTGATAGTTCAAATTGAACGTGACTTGTGCGAGTACTTACGAATTGCTCACTGTTTGTAGTTTGTACGTCTATGGTCGGTTGAATGATCATTTTATGAAGAGTATTGCAGTGGTGAAAGCCGTCATATCCTTATAATCATGTTAAAGTGAAGGATATTCATAAGAGGGATATGGCCTACGACACAGTCAAAGACTTGCTTCGTTCTTACTTATTTCTTTGGTGAAAGCCGTCATATCCTTATAATCATGTTATAGTGAAGGATATTCATAAGAGGTATATGGCCTACGACACAGTCAAAGACTTGCTTCGTTCTTACTTCTTTCCGCTAACGTAACTTAATTTGGGGTTTTAACATCACAAAGCACTTTTTATACAAAATTTAAACTATTTGGTAATTCATAAATGTATGTAAAAAAGTATATATAATTGCAGTATTATTAAATTATGGGTTTTTAACTGCTTAAACCTAAAAGCAACTTTAATTAAATAAACAAGTATTAATTTGAAATTATAAATCAATGAGGTTAGTGTAAATAAATTGCATTCTGTTAAAACCAAAGCATTTCTAAATACTTGGTTGTATGTGCTTGGTTTGGTGGTGTGGTATGATGCATATATTTACATATTATGTTCATTGGAATATTATTTTCAATTTATATTTAAAAAATTTCCGTTTCAAAAGCTAATTTAATTCGCGAAGTAAACATTTTAAAATTTGAATTGAATTCTATGCATTTATGTTGTACTTTAAACAAAGCAAATAAAGATATATAAATAGATAATTTAAAATGAACAGAATCGTTTAATTACACATTCAAATCAGTTTAGCTAAGCTTATGTATATGGGGTGGTATCACTAATCCATAAATACGTAATGGCAACATCATACTGAAGTACGACAAAGCAAAATGAGATACAACATGGGAAGAGAGAAGAGAGAAATCTAGGAGTCGAAGTAAAAGACGCGCACGAGACGGTTGACTTGAATTTCGATCCGTACATTTCATTGGCTTTTAAATACAATTTAAATATCCTTTTCACTTTGTAACTTACAATTCATTAACATTAAAATATTCATCTGAACTTATAACAAAACAGAAAACCACATGTATGAACTCAATTTGGGCATCACTTGAGCGCTACAACTGAATCCCTGGACAGCTAGTCAAGTTTGAACTTTTGACTACAATATTAATGCTGCTACAATAAAAATAAATGCACAACCTCAACTATTTTCCATACATAATTTGTTCACTACATCTACCTTGCATATTTTCAGGCGCACAAACCGTATTTGCTTATACTAAGCATATTTTTGCGCTTTACACAAACAAATAACAAATCGAAAATGCATGTTTAATGATGCACAAATATTTGATTTCCACGTTTAAATGAAGTCGGGTTGAATTTTGTATTACACTTTTATGTAAATAGCTTGTTATGTGGAACATGGAGCATTGGACATGATAATAAAATTAATGGTGGGAGTACATGAAGTGTCTAACAGATTTTTCAAAATGTGTTTGTATACAACAACAAAATAAAAAGAGACCACGAAAATCACAGCATATTTGTAGTGAAACCTACAAAAGTTGGGCGCTCACTATAGCGTGGTCTGATTTCAGCCGAAAATACTGCCTAATTGAGCATAATTTTAGGCGCAAATAATATAATCGCAGGTAGTATTTGATCAAACTTTGGGATGCGAAAGAGTAAATCAAATTTTTCGACATTTTTGCACGCTTCTGCACTCTAAGAGCGATCTGCAACCTAGGAATGTAACTGGACAGTGGGAACCTTGTTCTCATTCGCACACCCCGAAGAACATCCGATGTAATCAAAAAAGTTCCTCCGCCTGGGTATAAACAGATCCCTTGACAACTCTTTCATACAATCTCGGAATTTCCTTTTAACAATCCCGGACTAAATATGTCTTATTGATTTATATAAATTATGTTCGATTTTTGTTGCTATGCAATGTTTTGGAATATTTTCTTCGTTTACTCTGTTACTTACAGTAACACTAGCAACGAGCGAAGAATTGTTTAGCTACTATAGAAAGTTTTCCATTATTTCCATCTTTTTATTTAACATCTACAACGAAAAATGAGCCAATGCTAATTGGAAACTTTAAAGGGTTTAAAATATCAAAAATTTGGTTCAAAAAATAAAGAAAGCACAGCTAAGTTCAAAGTGGTCCAAGATATAGATCCAAATGAGCCAAAATTGGGTTTTAAAAGTCTAAAAATATGCTCAATAAAATCAATCAAACGGTTCCAATAAACATAAAAGCCTTATCGTAAAAATACAAGTATGGTTTGAGGAAAATCGAAAGATAATACCAAGGAACTGAGAACCGAAAATGGGTGGAATCGGGAAGAACTTATGACTCATTTTCACACAATTTCAACACTTAAAAAAAACGGTTACACAATTAATTAAAAGCCATACAAAAAAATTTCATAAAAATCATCTTGAAAATGAAAATTGGTTACCTTTGCATTCTGCTTTCGGATTAAAGAAACTACTTTCGTTTTGAATGAAAAAAAACCTATTTTTGTTATATATTTAAAGTTTATATAGTTTTTGAAACAATTTCATCACTTTTCTCCACATAAAATGTTGTATAGTATCTAAGTTACAAATCCCGGAACTAGTTTCTTGATCCCGGAATTGTAAAATCAAATTACGAAAGTACCGGAGCTGTGAAAATCCAAGCATACATACCTAGTCGAACACCCGACTATAACGAACTAAGAAATTCTATATCCCTGCTCAAAAAATAGAAATCAATGGGATATAGGGTTAGGCACGAATGATAATGATTCCTCGGTCTTTGTGAATTGAAAAGTGAATGGAAAAGATACAAATGTACTATACGATCAGTGTGACCAGGTTAACCTTTTCGCGCCCAGATTTGGCCTTTTTTTGTCCTTTAGCCTCATAGTTTTGATTTTAGCTTCGTGGCTTTTTTTAGCCTTTTTTTACTCCAAAGCTTTCTGGTCCCAACACCATATTTTTCATTTAAAATTAAAGTTAAATGAAGGTAGAATTGATGACGAGATACAGAAAATTATTCGTAAAAATTGTCAACTATTTTTAATGGAGTTGATAACCTAATTGCGACATCGGCTACCTGATAATATGAACTCGTTTCAAAAGATAAATTTTTTTTTTCAGTTAATAATTCTTTTAAAGTTACAACGTCGGATGTATTTTCTTATTTTCAAAAAGAAAAGTCTAGGTATGCTCCAACCGTACAGTGGAAAAGTGTGACCTCTACCATTTAATTTTGGGCGGAAGTCCGACAAAATAAAAATTCTTTAAACGAACCCCCTTTTTTAGAACTGGTCGAATTCGTATTTAACTTTTTGGTATTACCTTTCAGTAATGGGGAGGTGGAAAGAATTTTTAGTGCCATGAACATTTTAAAAACTAAGTTAAGGAACAGATTAAAAATTAAAATGCTTAACTCGCTGCTTAATATTAGATATGCGTTAAAATGCTTATCCAAATGTCGCACTGATTTTGAAATTACCGACAATCTCATCTCTATGATGAATACACAAACTTTGTATGCAGACTCAAGGTCTTCTGATTCATCAGACGAAGAAAATATTATATAATTAATTAGTTTGTAGTGATTTTTCTATTGTATGTAAAGGGTGTTTTTTTTAGGGGTATAGAACTTCGAATTGAAATAAAACACAAGAAAATCGTTTTAAGGTCCATCAATTTGGATTTATTGGAAGGATAATTTTATGTTATTAATGTTTAAATATGATTTCGGGCATGTGGCCGCCGCGGCTGGCTCGAATGAAGCCAATTCTACAGGTCCAATTTTCAACCACTTTTTCGAGCATATGGGGCCGTATGTCGGCAATAACGCCACGAATGTTGGCTTCCAATTCCCCTAACGTTTCTGGTTTGTTGGTGTAGACGAGCGACTTCACATATCCCCAAAGAAAATAATCCAATGGTGTCAAATCACACGACCTTGGTGGCCAATTGACAGGTCCATTCCGCGAAATTATGCGCTCATCGAATGTTTCCTTCAATAAATCGATTGTGACGTGCGCTGTGTGGCATGTAGCACCGTCTTGTTGGAACCACAACTCATCCACATTCATGCCATCCAATTCGGGAACAAAATAGTCGGTTATCATGGCTCTATACCGGTCTCCATTAACGGTAGCTGCCTCTCCAGCATTATTGCGGAAGAAGTATGGCCCAATGACTCCACCAGCCCATAGAGCACACCAAACAGTCAGTTTTTGTGGATGTAATGGCGTTTCAAGGGTCTCATGTGGATTCTCTTCACTCCAAATGCGGCAATTTTGCTTGTTGACGTAGCCATTCAACCAAAAATGAGCCTCATCACTGAACAAAATTTTGCGATGAAAATCAGCATCGAAATCAATCTCATTTTCGGCCCATACACCAAAATCACGACGCATTGCATGGTCTCGCGGCTTTAATTCTTGCACAAGCTGGATCTTGTAAGGTCGCAAGCCAAGATCTTTGCGCAAAATCTTCCATAAAGTTGATGGACAAAGCTCCAATCGCTGTGCACGGTGGCGAATCGATTCATTCGGGTCCTCTTCAACACTTTGCTCTACAGCGGCAATTGTTTCTTCGGTGCGCACTGTTCGACGTCTCTGCGGATGCGTATTATTACATAGAGTAAACGTAGTGCGAAAACGATCCATGGTTAACCGAATTAATTGCTCTGATGGACGATTATGTCGACCATAAAATGGACGGAGCTCACGGTAAACTTCGCGAACTGAACCATTATTTTCGAAATAAATTTGCACGATTTGCAAGCGTTGTTCTTTTGCCAACCTGTTCATGATGAAATGGCAAACCAAACTGAACATAAATGACATTAGAGTTGCCAGATTTGACCACAAAATGCCAGTTTTATCTCTATTCGAAAAACAAACCTGTAAAAAAAACACCCTATATTTCTTTGAAAAAATTCCAAGTCAAAGAAAATGTGCCTGATATGTGTTGAAACAAGAATAGTTCCTTTGAGTTATGTCTACAGCCTTATATACAAATAGTTTAAACTAAAATAAATAATTTGAAATGGATTTTGTAAAAAAGTTTCTGACTTTTTTAGCTTCTTTTTTTCTTCATTCTAGCCTTTTGTAACCTTTTTTTGCCGATTTAGTCTCTTTTTTTTCTATCACCTGGTCACACTGTATACGATAACTAAACTTTTAAAAAGTATTCTCTCTGAGCTACACGTTCCACAACCCTGAAATGCTAACGATTATAACTGCAATACCTCAATTGGCAATAAATTAAATATAACAACGCTTTAGAATATTTTATTGGATTTTACTCAATTGTAGCCGGAAGCTATTAACTTAAGTGCGCCATGTTTGTTATGTAATCGGTAATTTAACTGAGACCAATATCAATATTCAAAATATTGTATGGCAGTATAGAAATGTATCATTGGAAACTCAGAGCCCAACTGCTGTAGTTGACATAGGCTATCACATGACCCTTAAGTCAAATCTTACTTAAAATTTGTAGGATTTTGTAGGAGTCAACTAAACTTGAAAGAAGAGGTAAATTAAGAACTACTTTTAACATTTTATTTCTTGCGCAACAAACTTTTTAATCAAGAACAAACTTTTAACTCTCAATTTCCCTCAAGAATGCCCAATTACCTGCTACGACGATCGACATTTATATTTTGCGCCTAATTATGAAAGCGAAGTAAGGCGATAATGACAATTTCTTTAGACGGGAGACTCATAGAACTTTTAACCCGACAGCGCCTTTGACAGGAAAGTTACGGCACACGGATTTCGTGAAGGTGAACGCAATGAATACTTCAACTTCAAAGTCAACCAAGCTTTAATTTTTAACAACTTTGACAGTTGGTTTGCTTTGACATTGGAGTTTATTTTGATTTGAGTAAATAGTTTCAAGTAAAATTGTTTACATCGAAATAATAAAAGGTGAGAAGTATTTCTTTCCTTTAAGTCCATTTATAGTTCAGTAAGGGTTTCACTTAGCACTTAAAGATAATTTTAGGGTTAAGGGACCGGAGTATATTGGTAAGGCTTGCGAGTGCGGTTAAGCCTATGATTATGGCGACCGTTAGGTCAAATTTTTCGGTAACGTTATATCTAAGAAAGGGTTGCAGTTATTGTTAGGTTAAAGTTAACGGTTATAGTACTGGTCATCAGGTACTTTTTAAAATACCGACCTTTTGAAGCTAGTGATTTTTGAAGTCTCTTCTTTTTTATGAAAAAATTTAGTTTTTTTGTTTTGAGCCAGTAATTTTTTTTTTTTTTTCGTTAGGATAAAGTCAACGGTTATAGTATTGCTCTGCTGGTACTTTGTAAAGTAGTAACATTTTGAAGTAGGCGATTTATGAGGTCTCTGCCTTTTTAGAATAAATCCCCGTCTCGAAAACATTAACTTCTAGGCCGACACTTTTTTTGCAACTGTAAATTTTTTTTTTTGTTAATCTGTGACTTTTAAGGAACCAGTTCCTTTTTTTTTGGAGCCTCTGACTTTGTTCAGAGTGACTAATTTTGCTATCAGCGCTTGTTTTAAACCAAACATTTTTTGGAAGCTGATGTTGGAAGGATATTTGTCGTCTCTTGTCAAGCTTTACTACGTGACACACAAGTTTCGTCATTCTGCTATTTTTATTTCGTTTGGTTCTCCGTTTAATTATTTTATTTTTGAAGCAATGAATTTTTGTAAAACCGGTAACATTTTTGCAGTCGCTGAATTTTTGGAACTCATGACTGTTTTCCAAGCAGTTTCTTTTTCTGGAACCGGTTACTTTTTTTGTAACGGTACTCTATTTTAAAAAAGAAGTAAATATTTTTGGAACGTGTGACATTTTTACGTTACAGATTTGCGTGACTTTTTTGTGAAACCAATTCGTTGCCCACTATTTTTTCACCACCGGTTACTCTTTGGTAGCGCATTGATAACGAAATAGTGTCAATATTATCCATGAAACCTCGCAAATTTTCTGGCACGCTATTCTCGCTATTATAGTTATGGTAACGGTAATAGCAGTGGATATGGTCCATTGAGGTGTACTTACTAGTGCTGTCCTTCGTCCACATCTTGGTCTCCGTCTTAACGCCATCATTGTCAATATCATTATCAGCACCATTACTACCATTGTCATCATCGTCGACATCACTAACATCATCAAGGCTATACTTCTTCGTTTTTTTCTTCTTTCCCTTTATGTGTTATATTCTATTGATCCTTTTTCTTACCTTTCGTGTTCCTTTAAATTTTCTTCCTTCCCTTCTGCTTTGATTTTTCCATTAATTTTTACTTCTCCTTTTTTTCTTTTTACTTTCCCCTTCTGTTTCTCTTTTCTTTATTCTATTAATTTCCGGATTTTTTGATTTTGATTAATTGCATGCGCTCTCTCTAAGTTCTGCTCTTTTTGTCTGGAACACTCACATAACGAGATAAATCGAACTCACTAGATTATTCCATAACATAAGCAAAGCTGTGGAAACTTTAAAAATATCTAGTTATAGCTGACCGCTATAATTTGTTGTAAATACGCAAATATTATGTGCAACCCTCACATTTTAGCTTACTGCATGCTTGAATCAATAAAATATTACGATCATTTAAGCGTTTGCTACCAATTTAGCTTCCTACTAATAGCATGTAACTTAATTTAATACAAATTTTAATTTCTTTTTACTTTATGGCTTAGGAAGTGGGTGAATTCGCCCGAAGCCATAACAAGACATGAGAAGAAATTGTAGCTTGAAAGGCAACCGTTGAGGATAAAAAAGTCTTAATTAAAATAATGGGGAACCGTGAAGTTTTAATACAATACTTTACCTCATTTTAACCTCATGAATAATTCATCGTCTTCAATGGCAAGCGCTCAGTGAGAGTATGTTATTGTTACTTTTTTGTTCAAACTGTGGAGAGATGACATGCGACCATTGTGGCCTAGTGTTTATTTATTTCTTGTTAGACTTTTGTATTAAGTCAGCACTTTTCCACGATAAAGTGAAGGCAAATCCTTGACCATAAGCTTTCGTGACCATAAATTAATTAAGCGAACACGTTTGTCTAACCTGTGTCAAGGCTTTAAACTGGGCTTTGTGTGGAAAATATTATTTTCTATGGAAATGAAAGTAAAAAAATACTTAAAAAACTTGTTTGTTGCATGTTACAAGTCGAGTGAAATGTGCGCTGTAACAGGGAAAATTATATTTAATACGTTTATTTTGTTGCATACTTAAAGGCGTTTTGCCACTGTTACCATTCTGATGAATTACTAGACTGGCTAGTGAAAGAAGTTATCACAGTAAAGCAACAAATTTAATACCGCTTATTGTATACTTCTACTGTTTTCAAGTTAAGCAAACACTTGTTGAAACAAAATTCCGCATACACAGAGGCTAAAGTGAAAGTTTTTAACTACTACTGCAAATCAACCAAGCAAAACAAACAAAAAATATTTACATTAATCCTACCATGTAATCCTCAAAGTCAAGCAAATCCTAACACAAACAAAGTATTGCGTAAAAAGTTTATTACTGAAAGCTTACTTATTATTAGTGAAAACTTTTTTAAAAAAAGTCGGTATATAGTAATGTGCATATTTAGGTAAAGAAAGTAAAAGTTAAAGCAACACAAAAATAATTGCTTGAAAAGCGAAGCTCACACTTATGTCAGGTGGTTGTTGATTTCAATAAAGTTTTATTAACCAAATTAAGTGGAAAATGCATGAAAACTTTGCTTAAGCACATACTACGTACTTTTTCAGATTATAACTAAGATTTTACGTTAAGAATATGAAAGTGGTAAGAAATGAGTAAGAGGAAGTGAACTTACATATCGAAATCTGAGTGCAAGGTTACCTAATCTCAGCAAAAAATTCAAAGCAGGGAATGGAAGTGTATATCAAATCTTCGCTCGGACAGTAGGACTAGAAGGTTCTGAAACTCGCGTTTAACTTTTTAATATCCGAAAAAAAGTTTCCTAGAAATTGCTGGTAAAAAACAACCAAAGCTTACTTTGACTCTTATAACTGGAAAAATATTCCCAGTAAGTTTTGAATAACTCTGTTAAGAGGACTTCTTGTTTCAATTAATAGTCTCGTTTATAGTAGAAAACTTCCCCCTGTGGTTAGGGGTTCAGAATATGCCCGAGGTAGGCATACCAGTGGGAGGAGGCGACTAATATGCACAAAGGTAATGACGTGCAACCCGATGCTGCACCTTTGGGGAGTGTTTTTGTCGTTACAACAACATAGTACAAAATTTTTAAACAGCGGTTCAATGGTAATACTATTTACATATCTTCAAGGAGTTTGGCTGGTAGTAGGTTTTACGGCTTAAATGGTAGTTTTTTATGCTCTTAATACCTGCGCTTCAGCAGCATTGGCCAAAAAAGCACTGTGTGGTTTGTTCTTATTTTCTTATTTATATTTTTCTTTATAACTACCAGATATGAACACGCTGCATTACAAATCGAATGCAGTAAACACTTAACATCAATAACATTTCCATTACCAGCAAACTTTAAAATTTGAATGGAACATAATTTTCATTACGACCAAAAATTTTATTTCAGCGAAACTAACCTTCCGCAATCATTCAACTTTAATTAATATAGTTCTGATTGGTAGTGGAGATAAAGTTCCATTGACAATAAAGGGAAACTCCCCTCAAAATTATTTTTGAATGATAAGAGAGCTATAGTTAAATTTTAAAATAAAATGAAAATAGAAGAATTACTATAACTCAGCATTTATTCTGAGTGGAATATCATTTCACTCGCCACTAAAAGTTTTATTTAATGGATATCTACTGGGAAAGGAAACTACCTCAATTAAATATAAATTTCAATGGTAAAGGAGATAAACTCCCATTAAAAATTTATTTTAGTGCTTATGAAAGTAAAACTCCACTCAAAATCCCAATTCCTTGAGAAAAGCACATCCAATGAGCATTTAGCTTTAGATGGATTATCACTCAGCATTTATTTTTAGTGGAATTTCTTTTCATTCAGCCCTCAAATTTTTATTTAATGCATATTTATTTTTAATGGAAAATGCTCACCTGTTGTTTTAACCTGACTTTTTTTTTGAGTGTAAGAATATTTTAAGGCTGTTCACATGTGAGATGTTATTTAGTTATTTTATAGTTTGGCACAACAGCAACAATAATTTATATTAGCTTTGGTGTGGTGAAAATAGTAAAATCGAGATTATTAACAAAATATAATATACCTCACTAAGTGGCAGTTCAGAGATACTCACAAACCAGTTCATGCAGCAGTAGAGGGTTTTTTTAAAAGTGTTTCGATCCACTGAACCGACATGAAAGGAACATGAAATGGTATTATAACTTTGGTCCGATGTTTGTAAGCATGAGAAGAAGAAGAGATAGACCCACCAATAAGTATACCGAAATGATCAGGGCGATGAGCTGAGTCGATTTAGCCATGCCCGTCTGTCTGTTTGTACGCAAATTAGTCCCTCAGTTTTTGAGATATCTTGATGAAATTTGGTATGGGGCCGCCATTTGTAGTAACTTGGATATCGATGGCGCTTATATCAACTATCCGAATCAGCAAGATCGGAGCAATACAACGCATAGCTCCCATACAATCGATAGTTTCGATAAATGGATTTTGGGCTATAAATTTTGCTATTAAAAAGCTAGAAACGTACAATTTTGCAGGTTTGGTACGTATTGTATATACGTAATTTGTGTAGTGAAAATCAGCCAGATCGGACCAACATAACATATAGCTCCCATGCAATCGATTGTTCCGATAACTGGGGTTTGTATCTTTAAATTATCAGTTTTGCAGAGTTATTACTAAATGTGCGTAAGGACCGGACACTTAAAACCGTGATGCGTATTCATGAAAGGTATTAAGTCTTCGGCACAGTCGAAGGCAGCCCTTTCCTTACTTGTTAAATAGTTTCCAGTCCTAATTTTTTCTAACACAAATACACAAATTTTTCTCACTATAAATAAGACGCACCCTATTAAACGCTTGTGTGATTATGTATATGTGACTGCACTTGCTGTGCTCTGCAATGCAATTTCTCTATCGTTTCGGGTGGCTGAATTGCTGACAAATCGTTTGGCTTTTGTCACTGATTTATGGAATTGGTTGTGCTTTCTTAGTTAAAAGAACCCTATTCTTGAAAAAAGTGTTTTATCATGGAATGGAAGGCATTTTTCATGTTATTAATTTTGGCGGAATTTTCAGAGTCCGTGTCTTAAAGACGAAAGACTCCCATTAAGATGGGAATACTATAACTTAAATTTGACCTACAAGGTGGCGCAAAAGTAATCCTCCTATCAGAAAATGCTATAAATTTTGCGATTGGCCCCTAAAGTCAGTTCTGTTTTGACATTTGTGTAGTAAACACATGCGAAATACACGTTAATAAACAATGTTACGCTGCACTGCTCCAGAACGCGGAATATTGCTGACTATTTATTTGACCAATAATCGGTCGGGGCCAAACGGTTACTGTGAATGGTGAGCGCTACAGAGCAATGATCAACGAGTTCTTTTTGCCGCAACTTGATGAATTGGGATTGGAAAACATGTGGTTCCAACAAGACGGTGCAACAGTACACACTGCACGTGCCACAACCGATATGCTGAACATCGGAAGCTTACTTTTGCGCCACCTTGTATAAAATGAGTGTTCTTTAGAAATGTGAAAAAAACTTGAATTGAGCCCAACTAGCGATATGTGCCTGAAAATGAAGTAATCCTTCACCTCATTTTTCCATCTAAGTCGTGGTCTCTCAGTACGTCGATAGGTAAACCTTCTGGTTGTTCATTCGCACAATATGTCCCAGCCAGTGATTAAATTTCTTTGGATATTCGCTGTTGTTATTCGGGGAAGGACCGGGCCACGATTTCAAGCCATATATCAGGACAGATACGATGACAAACAGGTTCTACCCAAATAGTAAAGTAAGACATCAGGAAGAACACCCTCTTGGAGCATTCTTCTCGCAAAGTCTGCAATTAAATATTTAAAGCTTTTTAGTGAGTTAATTGTTCATGAATAGATTTTACCCAACAAAAGCAGTTAATTACGAAATATTTAACTCATAACATCTTAGAACTCAACCTATTTTTTAGCTAATTAAACTTGTTTTAGACATGCTGGCCAATCCTGGTGAAATGCTTTTACAACAACAATACCCTAAATCAGCCAAGAAACGTCATGTGTTCTGTTAGACTACTTAGAATCTTTATTTATTTGCTAAATTCCACGGGAAAGTTGTGTTAGGTAGAACATTAGAGAGTTTAATATATTTATTGCTTGAGGCCTGTCGTCGAAAGAATAGTTAAACCCAACATCAAAATGAAGTTTTATGAGCAAAAGCCCAAGCATTACTAAAAGGAATGGATCAATACGGCACTGGAGTTTATTAAAGGTGAACGTGATCTCAGCAACATAAACTACGAAACCAAGTGCAGTCGTTCACAACCTCAGCAGAACCTTACGCTTTTCGCACGTTCATACACTTAGAACACAATGAATAATTACCAATAATGATTTTGATGCATTGTTATGGCTGGTAATATGTATGAGTTAGTAGAAAAATTCATCCAACCCCATCCATCCATCAGCTAAAAAACAATTGCCATCAAGAACAAGACATCCCAACATTGAAGACATGTAGTCAGCGAGTCAGTCAGTCACTCAGCCAAACAACGCGCATTCATCCTTGTGTTCAACGCTGCTACATGCGCCCAGTCATCTCTATGGCGCGATATACAACAGGTATATCATCATAAACCTCCTAAGAGATTTTTGCGCCAAGCTTCTCTTCCAATTTGTGGTGTGCCGATTTGAATTTTCCCTACAAATTGGTGGGACCTACAGTTTTTTGCCGACTCCGAACGGCATCTACAAAGGAGACGAATTTTTGCTGAGAAGCCTGTCATGGCAGAAATACACTCGGAGAGTTTGCCAAACCACTGCCGAGGGGCGACCCCGTTTTGAAAAACTTTTTTCAAATCACTTTTGATGTTACCTGTACCAGGGCTCGAACCATGGACCTTCGGTGTGGTAGGCCGGCAACACTACCTTCACACCACGGCGGCCGCCCAGTCATTACCCTGGAAAAAATACGATTCGTCTAGGATGAATCCGGGATGAGACGCAAAGGAGCATGCGCCTAATGCCAGTTTTGATATCTTTGTATGGGTTCTTTTGTTTGAGCATGTTCTATGAAGAGACTAATTGGTCCCTTTTATGCCCAAAAGGGTAGTGTCGGACGGATTCCCTATGTTCCCCTACGGGTACGGTAGGACAAGTTTACTTCCAACACCTAAAAGTAGGCTATAGAAATTAAAATCGACTTATCCCAACGATGCCTATAACGGAATAGTTGGGATCAATTGTAGCCCACTGTAGGCCAAAGGAAATGTTCCCGGATGACTCTCTTTATAGATCAGTCCCGCGATTTTTTGCGGGGTATAGAAGAGTGGAGCCTCCTTCACATACATTCTCAAGCATAAGACTTGAAATGCGCTTTGAAATGATTTGTGCAAGGTCTGCGCCCTATTCACCAGTCTGCGCCACGTACGCTTTGCTAGATATGAATTCAATTGTTACATTTGAAGTATATGCGGGAATTGTACTGCAGTACAGGTTCAAGTACGCGAAGCTTGGATATGAAATCACAAACATAAATTCAGAGATATTGATGGCTTGTGATCACCGGCATTGGTCATGTTTTGTCGATAAAATTTTATTACACTCAACACAAAGGCGAGCAAAGGTCGCTGATAAACTATGTATGTACTTATGTATGCTGCCACATTATGTTGCAAGTTAACTGGGCATACAAAGGTAAAGGGAAACAAATGTGCAATCGACAGACGTGTTGAAACCTGTGCGATAGGATATTTATTTCAAGTAACATTTGACTGACAGCGTAGGCAACTAAATAATACTTATTACAACTGCGTTTGTTGTTGTTGCTGCCTTCTAAGATACGGTATTTGTTGCTTTTCTTGTGTTTCCTTTATGGTTTTCATCTGTCGTCTTTTGTAAATTCAATTAACGCCTTTTCACACGCTGCTGCCGTGAAATGTGTGCTAAGCATTGTTGCTACAATAATAGCGCGATATTCGTGCAACATTACATTTATGTGTACATAAAGGGTGTTTTTTTTAGGGGTATAGAACTTCGAATTGAAATAAAACACAAGAAAATCGTTTTAAGGTCCATCAATTTGGATTTATTGGAAGGATAATTTTATGTTATTAATGTTTAAATATGATTTCGGGCATGTGGCCGCCGCGGCTGGCTCGAATGAAGCCAATTCTACAGGTCCAATTTTCAACCACTTTTTCGAGCATATGGGGCCGTATGTCGGCAATAACGCCACGAATGTTGGCTTCCAATTCCCCTAACTTTTCTGGTTTGTTGGTGTAGACGAGCGACTTCACATATCCCCAAAGAAAATAATCCAATGGTGTCAAATCACACGACCTTGGTGGCCAATTGACAGGTCCATTCCGCGAAATTATGCGCTCATCGAATGTTTCCTTCAATAAATCGATTGTGACGTGCGCTGTGTGGCATGTAGCGCCGTCTTGTTGGAACCACAACTCATCCACATTCATGCCATCCAATTCGGGAACAAAATAGTCGGTTATCATGGCTCTATACCGGTCTCCATTAACGGTAGCTGCCTCTCCAGCATTATTGCGGAAGAAGTATGGCCCAATGACTCCACCAGCCCATAGAGCACACCAAACAGTCAGTTTTTGTGGATGTAATGGCGTTTCAAGGGTCTCATGTGGATTCTCTTCACTCCAAATGCGGCAATTTTGCTTGTTGACGTAGCCATTCAACCAAAAATGAGCCTCATCACTGAACAAAATTCTGCGATGAAAATCAGCATCGAAATCAATCTCATTTTCGGCCCATACACCAAAATCACGACGCATTGCATGGTCTCGCGGCTTTAATTCTTGCACAAGCTGGATCTTGTAAGGTCGCAAGCCAAGATCTTTGAGCAAAATCTTCCATAAAGTTGATGGACAAAGCTCCAATTGCTGTGCACGGTGGCGAATCGATTCATTCGGGTCCATTTCAACACTTTGCTCTACAGCGGCAATTGTTTCTTCGGTGCGCACTGTTCGACGTCTCTGCGGATGCGTATTATCACATAGAGTAAACGTAGTGCGAAAACGATCCATGGTTAACCGAATTAATTGCTCTGATGGACGATTATGTCGACCATAAAATGGACGGAGCTCACGGTAAACTTCGCGAACTGAACCATTATTTTCGAAATAAATTTGCACGATTTGCAAGCGTTGTTCTTTTGTCAACCTGTTCATGATGAAATGGCAAACCAAACTGAACACAAATGACATTAGAGTTGCCAGATTTGACCACAAAATGCCAGTTTTATCTCTATTCGAAAAACAAACCTGTAAAAAAAACACCCTGTACATGCATTCATATATATATCTACTAGAATCGCCTTTTGTTCTTTTTCGCCTTCGCCAAAATATTCGCACTTTGCCAGTTTGAACTGGCTGGCAACATTTCAATGCGCTCAAGCAATGTGGCGCGCCGCGCACAAACAACTTTCAATTTCCTAGCGGAAAGATAACAAAGCAAAGAAGAAATCCAATATATAGAAAAATACAGTAGTGATAGAAATAAAAGAGCCACGCTGGAAGAGAAATTTGACACACTTACAGTGTATATTCCCTAACAACACAATTTTTTTTTAATTACCAAGTTTTATAAAAAAAAATTGTTCAACCTTTTTGTTCAAATTTTTTTTTTTTTAAATTGGAACAAAAAAGTTATGGAGTATTTTTATGCAGTAACATTTTTTCTAACAATTTTTATAAAAAAAAAATGGTATAAAAAATTAATTTATCTACAAGAAATTTTTTACAAACTTTTTTTAAAAAATTTTCAGGAAAGTTTATAATATTTTTTTATCAGAATTGATTTCCTTAAAAGTTTTTATTATCAGTTTATAAAAACCCTAAACACTTTTATTAAACAACCCACAATATAAAAAAAAAATTTGTGTAAGAAGTTTTTTATTAAAATCGAAAATTGTGGTAAACTTTTTTTAATGAAAAGTTTATAGAATGATTTTGTCAAACCTATAAAGAAAGTTTGAGCAAAACGTTGTAAATAACAACAATTTTTCAATAGAGTTATCGGGGTTTTTTTTTTTTCAATAATAAGAAACATATTTTTGTAAGTTTAACGTGCTCAAGACCAGTTAATAATAATTCTTAGTTAATTATTATTATTTTATTAAAAAGCAATATATGCAAAACAAAATTGAAGAGAATTTTTTAGTGAGACTTGTTTGCCAAATTTTTTATGGACAATTCCAAAACAAATTTTATAAATTTCTTAATGTAAATTTTACGGATTTTTTTAACAAAATTTCATGAATCTTTTTTGTCAAAATTGCATGCAACTTTTTATGAAATTTTTTTATAGAAGTTTTATATAAACAGTTTTTATTTCGATTTTATTTACAAATTTTCTGTATAATTAGTTTTTTTTAAGTCAAAAATTATTTAAAATTTTTTTATGAAAAGTTCTTAGAAAGGTTTTTATCAAAACTACCAAGGAGCCATTTTTGAAAAACTAAAAAACAAATATTTAGAAAAAATTTTAACGCAATTCGTTACCTACAAGAGCTTTTGAAAATGTATATTTGTTAATATTTTGTAATGATTATTAAAAAAAAACCAAACTTACGAATAAATTTCTCAAGTTTTATAAAAGATTTGTCATTGAGTTTTAAAGAATCTTATCTTATGAAAATTTTTTAGCGTATTTGTTGTACCCACGTTTTATATACAATTTCTTTACCCGCCTTTTTTGGAAAACTTTTCCGTCAAAATTGTATCTCCTTTCCGTACAAAAATTTGACAGACTACTTTAGCAAAATATTATATACAATTTGTTTACCAAAACTTTAAAAAAAATGTTTCTGAAATGTTCACAATTATTTTACTAAAGCTTTCTAACAACATTTTATTAAACATTTTTTGCTCAATTTTTCAATCAAATTTTAAGTAAAACATTTACGTAAATATTTATAATATGTCATAAAATCTTTACTAAACTTATTTTGTGCAAAATTTTAATCAAAAATAAATTTATTTAAAAAAATTTAGAAGATACGTTTTAAAAAAATGTAATTCAAAACTTTTACATCGATAACTTTTTTTAACATTTTACTTTAATATTTTTTTATGAAACCATTAACAAAAAATGTAAAAGATATTTATAACTGTTTTTTTTTTTTGATTTGGAATAAAATAAACGAAAAAATAGTATCAAGAACTTTTAAAAGAAAACGTATCTGAACAAAATCATTTAAAAATCTTAAAAAAATTACACAATTATTTGAACAGTATTCTTTGCTGGGCACTTACTCTGCAGGCACTGGGCACTTAGTCTGCGATTCTAATAGACATCGGTACGCTGTACTTCGTTCGAACTTACTTTAGACGATGTTCGAAAATAGTAAGCAACACTATTTCACAAATGTTAAACGCAAAGCAAAATACAAAAAGAAAACTAGGGCAAAACAAAATTGAAGACATTGCCATTTAGGAATTTCTCAAACAACATTAAATTGCTTAAATAATAATATATATACGGATGATAACAATAAGTATACGGATTCTATGGCGTAATGGTTGGATGAAGACGACGGGGCGAGTGCATTTGCGAGTGGTTAGGAATAATCCTGATGTATTGAACATCAATGACAATGAGTAAATATATTGATGCATTGGTGGACTTACTAAGTGCAATTATTCTTGAATTAAGTACTGCTCAAAAGCCAACAACGATTACTCCAATTAATTAAGCTCACCCCTGCACTTCAACTATTGGCCCAAGAAGGATACCAGCATCAAATTTTCCAAGGCCAACCTGTAGGTCTCCAGCAGCTAAATCACTGTGCTTCTTCATAAAATGCACCATAATTTTAAACTGCCGTGGTTTCGTGTTTGGTCGCTTAACTCTTTCTGCACTAGAAATGATCTTTTGATAAAAAAAAAAAAAATATTTTATTATAAACATAAGAACTAACATTTTTGTTGATCTCCGTTTTTTAACATTCAACCATTTCGAAATTTGTTTTCGAAACAGGGAGTACCAAATTTTCTACAATCGAAAGGGGATAAATCACAGCCGAAGGGAATTGAATTTAATTCGAATCACTAGAATGCGAACAGGTTTTATTTCGAGTAGAGCAACACAGTAAGTTCCCTGGTTCTTTTATTTTTTCCACCACTGCATGTTAATCTATGCAACCATATGTTTTTGTATTTTGCAGCTGGTGACAGTGATTTTTTGACTCAGCAACTGTATTCGCTGTTATTATTATTGCCACAATAGTTGTTTGGATTGAACTTTAGATATGTGTGACTTTTTCATTCTAAACTTATTACTTGGTGTTGTCAGCGAAATCCCTGCAAAAACCGATAGAGTATCAGAGTACTCCAACACTTATCCTCATTCATATAAAAAGGGTGGTCCAATTTACATGGCGATGTCCGGGATGGGATCACCTAATCCATATCGGAGTACTCCATTACTTGGCTTCTGGGTACTCTATGGAGCACCTACGTGAGAGTACTTTCAAAAAGCTACCAAAAAATTACTCCATGGAGTATTCAACAACAAAGCGAGAGAGGGAGTAGGTGTGTCAACCATACGGGTTAGGGGCTTAGAATATGCTGGAGATAGGCATAGCAGTCGTAAGAGTCGACTAAAATGCATGCAGCCTCTCACCTTTTACTACCCTTACTTGTACCAACTATAAACCCAAACTTTCTGATAGTACTTGAGTGTCCAGAATTGGAAAAACTTTAGTGTACTTTTTATTTTAAGGTTGATATTCCCCCGTGTAGGTGTCAAAATCATGATGCCTTACCTTTTTAGAATAGGTATTTGGATTTTAGAATATGTCATTTAAATTTCAGAAAACTAAAAATGTATTACAGAATATTCAATTGGAGTTCAGAAATCGTCAAGTGGATTTCAGAAAATACCTTTTTAACTCTTTTTTTTTATGTTTTCATGCTAATACTTGATTACGTATAAAGGCCCTGGAATATGCAAGAATTATTCGCTTTGGAATAAGTCAATTCCTAAAATCTAGTTTATTTCAAATCGAATTGTCTATTTCTAAAATTGATTTCACATATTCTGAATTAGAATTACCTATTCTGAAATCCCATTAACATGTTCCGAAATCCAGATAACTATTCTTAAATCCAAATGAGAAATTCTGAAATCGAATTATCAATTCTGAAATTCAATTGACGTTTTCTGATTTTAATATGGAAAAGGTGAAGTCGAAGCCTAGTATATTTCTGTCAAAATTGGTACAATTGAAATATCATCGCCAAGTTATCTGTTTATATGGAAGAAAGGCAGTTGGATGCCTAATTGTGTTCACAACCACTTGATTTGATTGCAGGGTTGCAATGGCCAAAGGTAAATGTGGCCACACCTTTATTTTGTCGCCACATAGATTTTGTTACTTTTAGTTAACAATTGGAACGTACATAGTGTTGGGTTGAAAGATGGGTTGGTTTATTGTTATATTAGCGAATTTTCAAAATTTGTTGACAGCTTGCAACAGTTTGTTGTCAAAATATTGCAATAGAACGTGTTAAGTGGGGTTAGCTATGGAGAATATATTTGAAAGTCACAAAGACACAGACTTATAAGTAGACAGAAGGCTGCGGAATCGAGTGAGGTTTTAAATTTTAGTTAAGCGTGTCTATTCGTAGATGTTCGAGTTGTCAAGGGCTACTGCACAAAGGCAGTGCATTAAGGGGCTTTTGTGGGGTACTTCGGGATATATTACAGTTTCTTTTTTATTTAAACACTAGTAAACCCCGCTCGCTTCGCCCGGAGATATTTCCGTAACTTTAATTTAACTATAGCCCATTACATTTTGATGGATTCATGTCTTTATCGATAAAATCGGTCCGATGGCGTTAGTACCAACTTCTTACAACTGACGAGTAGTGGCAGGTGGCTAAGTCTGGCCAAAATATCTTTTTTCAAGCACTCGTTTTAATAAATTTGTGAGTTCAGTGAAGCTGTTGTCACAAAAGGCGTACGTACGTAGTAGGCTTGCCATACCATGAATTTCTGCTCATACTTTTCCCTTTCAATTGTTTTAAATTTTTCTGCTACTTCAGACCCCCGAACTGCAGAATAAAATTCTTTGTCCGCAGAGATCGAAAATCCTTTTTAAGGGTCAATTCTGTACGTAACCGGTAATTTTGTACCTGGAAGATTATATAACCGAAAATCGTAACCGTTGGCAATGCAGTTCATGTAACCGCGATTCTAGCGTACATGGCAACGCTGTCAAAAATTAACAATGCGCATTTGAACTGCAAATTAAGCGCAGCAGAATACCAAAAGGTTGTAAAAGTTTCCAAAATATTTATTTGCCGGTAAAACGAATCTTGTTACTACACTAGAATTAGGGCGTAAGTGTAACATGTCTTAGAACTTACTATAGACTGAGTCGGATTTTAATCATTATATCCCATACCAGATAATATATCGAAGTTAAATACATCGCTTTTTGCAGCACTCATTATTACCCTTCGTTTGATACCCATATTGTACTAAACAAATTTTTGGTCACCTTGGTCCACATATCGGTCGATATCTCCTAAACTGGTCGAGCTGTCGGAAGAGGGGTTATCTTAAATTTTAAGTTAAACGTCAAGTAATACAACGGTACAAACAGACAGACAGACACACAAAAATTCCAAAACAGTTGATTTGGCTTCTATTGGCTTAATAAAGACCTCTGCTATGGATTTTGCTTGAATATCTGCAATGTACAGTGATCGAACTTTTACAATTTTATTATATGTAGAGATTTCCATACAACTTAAGACACATAAAAACTTCGTCGGTATTCACTTAATTTACAACTTCTAAAGCGGAACCAAAGGCGTTTGTGATGAAAATTGCCAAATTGCTTTTGGCACAAAGAAACGAGTATCCCTGGCCCGCAGTTGTGGGTGTGCGTTTGATTTGCCTTCCACCCAACTTAATTTGTTGCAGCTATCAGTAGTTGGCTGTTTTCGTACTCCCAGCTCCGATTGTTCTGCAAACGTAATTCACACTTGCCAATGCTAAATACGAGCCACATTGAATGCCATTGGCAATAGTTCAGGTGAACGTGCTGTGGTCGACAAGTGTGGTGTAGCGAGTATTTTGTGGTTTGCTGGAAATGTTTGTAACCAAAAATCAAAAACTTAATTTTGAACTGTATCAAGCTTCTGAAACGTGGGTGTGTACAATGTTGGCGCACAAATAAATGTGAAACTGAATGTTCATAATGATAGTGCAGTGTATGGCGGGATCAAGTTTGTCATGACTACCCACCCTTTATATTATATACGACTTTGTTCCTCATCGACCACCTCGTCCTCTTGCATGTTAAGATGTTCCGGCTCTCAGATACTGGAAACTGAAATGCTGCATCTCTGTGCGTTTTCACCAACTTTCAAGTCCTTCCTAGTAGTGAACTTAACCCATGAGGTACATTAGAGGGCGGTTATAACGCGTTTTTGCATTAATATAGAGGAGTTTTTACCAGGAGTCTTGCCAATATGTACGCTCCCTACACAGCCTTTGAGCTCCCTATAATATCGTTTTATTGATAAAAAGTTCTATGGGCGGCATGTGTTGCATGTTTTTATTGTAGCGACATCTCGACTGCTCCCAACATACTTACTATGGCTCCATATGTTGAGATCGCTCGAATCACCGGTTTGTATATTAATTATGTTAATAAGTTCTGACATACAGATTTATTTAAATTCATTTTAGGGACCAGAAGTATTCCTATATGGAAATCAAACGGAATAAACTTTGAAATTGTTCTGCAATTAATCGTGCGTTGTATTTTTAAAAAGATTGTCCCACGATTAAACGATTAATTCCTTTCTCTTCCAATGGGCTATAATTGCCCCCAACTATTCCCTGTTGGCCATAGTTGGGAAAAGTCAACTTTAATTTGTGTACCATACTCATGGGGAAGTAAGTGGATCTATCTGACGATATTAGTTGGGGAAAAAAGTGAATTTGTGCGGCAGAGGGTAAAAACGGAACTACACCTTTTTCAGATTGAAATCAGAAAACCCCAATTGTATTTCAGAAATTGTTGATTGAACTTCGGAATAGCTAACTGGATTTCAGAATTTGTCATTCGGATTTAAGAAACGATTATTGGATTTCAGAATGTTCAATTGGAATTCAGAAAGTGTAAATTGGAGTTCAGAAATCGTCAGGTGGATTTCAGAAAATATTTTTGCTACTGTTTTTGCCATGTGAATACTAAGGCCATAGAATATGCAAAAATTATTTGCTATGAAATAAATCAATTCCTAAAATTTATGCCGTTCAGTTCAAATCGAATTGTCTATTTCTGAAATCCAATTCACACATTCTGAATTTCAAATACCTATTCTGAAATCCAATTTTAGTTCTCTTAAATCCAATTGCTTATTCTTAAATCCCTTTAACATCTTCTTTAAACCAACTGCCTATTCTAAAATTCAATGGACGTTTTCTGATTTCAATATGGAAAAGCTGTAGTCGCATGACCCTTTTCGACTCAGGCCAGACTAATCGCATTTTTTGTTGTGTATCTAATGCACCGTTTTATGTGTGTATGTATGCATGCGTTTCTGCTATAAATATATTTCGTAACGTTAGTACTAAATTCATTTCAATAATGTATAGCATAGCTGGTGCATGAATTTGATAAAACATAGCCTACAAAACTGTTCCGATAAGGCTCTCAAGCCGGCGATGATTATGGCCATAACCAATTCTGAACCAAAGAAATTAGATTTATATCTGTGGCAATAACGGAAAAATAGCCAGCGTGAGTTTGGCTTCTGCCGCTTGTTGCCACAGATTTAATTTTTGCTCTATCTTGAGTTTGGCTCTTCTTTTTTATTGCCACATAAATTATGGAATAAATGCTTTGTGACTTTGCTAAGGCATCGCATACCAAACTGTTCACATATGGATGTCAAACTGCCGTTGTTTATGTCCATCGGTGGTGGGCAAATTATAATTGTAAAAACAATTAATAACACTGGTCTACAGCCAAAAACCACCAAAGTTTAATCGATTAACGCCCAACACTGATCTCCACCACCTACCAATTCTAAACTTTTTCCTTGGCGAAACAGAGCAACTCGGTGTTGTTATTATCGGGCAATTCTCATTTGGTGTTGCTCGGATTGCCGTGTATTTTATAGAAAAACTAGCAGACCCGAAAGACGTTGTTTTACCCAAAAATTTACTGACTGCCTGTATAAAATTTGGATCTTGCCATTCTCTTTTTAGATCCATATTCTTCTGCCTGCCCAACTTCCCTTTCATATCGTCTATCTCTTATTCATGTTACCCTATCCTCATTCCTATCCCTATCCAACATGGCATTTTATACAGACAAATGGTGTGTTTAGCTCAAGCGACTTTATGCCATGGGAAACGTTTGCTTCTGGTGTATCATAGAAAGAGTTCTTATCTAGTTTTTGTTTCCATTGGCAGTGGTTTATACTTGGGAAATGCCATGTCAAGTACACAACCTCTGATCATTGCTTGGAGAAGTTACAACTCATTATTAATATCCAAAATATGAATCGCAGCGGTTCAAGACCTTAAAATACGAACAGGGTAAGGTATGCCTGTCATAAGAGGGCACTGAAATTTAGGACTCGAAGTTTCGAGGCGGTAAACAATTCGTTACCGCAGCAGTCGAGCTAGTACCAGAAAGTGCTAGTACCGTCGCGTATCTATACATTATTGCATAGGACTGTCCATTTACATAAGTATAACTCACCGGTCCTTGTTACAACAACAACATCCAAAATGCGTTTACAGTCACACCTATTAGTCAGCTAACTTTCATACAAAATAATTGATCCTACCAACCTTATGTAAATCAATTTAACGATTAATTATACCATACCATAACGCCATAGTCATAAGCATACCATAGGCACACAGTTGAGTTTTTACTTTCCGCCATAGCAATAACCTCTTTATATTTTGGCAATTTTGTTAATTTTTTGTAACTTTTATTCTTCGTTTTCGATGCATTTTGATTAAAGGAGTTTTAAGTTCTGCAATCCCCTTGCATAAAGTTTTTTTTATTTTCCTACTTTTTACCATTTTTTAGGTTATGGCACCAATTATGATCGATTAAAATAGATATGGTTAAGTTAATGGTACGGCCATGAATACGGGGTTATGGCAATGGGAGTCTAGCTACAGTTTTATAATGAGCATAGTGGTACTCCCTAATTTTAGGATTCTCTTCTATTATTATGTTTTTATTAGAACTATTATTAATTTTTGTGAGTCCTCTGATATAAGTGTTTCAATTTCATGATCCCCTTTTTTAAAAATAGCGCGGTACACACATTTTATAGAAAATAAACAATAAAACTTTTAAACAAAAAAATTAAGTGAAATATTTTTTTTATTTTCATTAAGGTGTAAACTTAGCATAAATCAAACGTCATTAAGTATTGTTTTTGTTTCAATAAATATAATACAACTCAAAGATTGAAAAATATACGCGTCGCTTACAAATTTTGTACATGATTTTGTTTACAACAAACGCATTTAGGCAACAAATATTTTTTAGATTAAAATTTTTTTTTAATTTAACTTATTTTTTAACTAAGTGTAACTTTTAATTTTTACTTAATTTTTGGATTTTTAGTGCTATACATAATTTTATTTTTTAATAATATTTTTGTTTTTTTCATATTATTTGAACTAAATAAAATAATTAAGTCTTTTAAATTTTAGTGCGTACATTTGCTTAACTACAACAACTTTTTTTTGTTTATTTATTTTACATGCAAGTGATTTCGCTTAGAACTGTATATATGTATTAAGAACTATATATGTATGTATGTATGCATTTGATTTAATTAACTGAATACTAATATTACAATTGTCATCGTTTAATTTATATATTTCTTAAATTTTTTACAGTGTAATAATTGTGGCGCAATATGCCCAGCAGCAGCGCGTCTTTCATAAGAAACCCATATCGAGCGCCGTATAGAGAGCGCGTATATCACTGTGCGACGAAATGCGCCAAAAGGGGAAATTGTATGTCTTGGCAGCATTCTCCTCCTCGGTGCCATCACCGATCACTACATAGGTGCCCTTGCGACCAAATCTTGTCATAATACGTTCAAAGCAGGTATCGTGGCCTGGATAGAGATACAGAGAGAGAAAGAGAGAAATGAGTGTAAGTAATTTACTTATAAATCAGTGAACGGCAAAAATAGAGCTCGTTCACGCTTTCGGCTGATGCTCGGGCTGTATGCGTGTAAAAAGGCGATTGTGTACTTGTGAGGGCCGAACCTAGCACGACTCCCACGAAAGTATTTGCCGTGCACTGTTTAACATGTTTCATTTCTCAGCACACTTACCAATTTTGTGCGCGCTGTAAATATTTTCTATGGAAAATATGCTGCCAAGCCCAAAGAGCAGTACTTTAGCCAAAGCGGGCGCCAATTGAGTCTGCGTAACCAAAATATTCACACAATTCTCGCGCTGCGCGATCATATTCAAACATTTTGTGGCCAACGAAGCCCAATTATCGGTCGCCATCTCAATATCTGAACGTATTTGCAGCCAGGCATCACGCTTCTCTGGACCTAGAAGACCGCCAACACTGTAAGAAAATTTAAAATATTTTATTAATAATTTTTCGATACCAGCATGTCATGTTAGTTACTCACTTGCCCCTGTAGGTGTTGTAGATCTCTTTTATTTTGCGATATCTAAACGCTAACTTGCGCATCCAATCCACACCGCCACGCACACCAGTGGGCAAACACAAATTCGGTGGCGCGCCAGGTGGCGCACCTGAATGAAAACCATCCGTCGCAAAATTGTAATTACTTAAATCTTGCCCATTATCATCGGAGGACACATCATCAATGTGCACCTGATCACATTCCTCAATTTCATTGAAGAAAAAATGCGTATCGGCCATATTGAAGACCATTTCCTCCATACGAAAGGCGATCGTCAGCAATGTACTTTGATCTTTGGTGTAACGATTCGCAAACGAACCGGAGAGCAGCGTATGAAATATGATGATTGTCTCATCAAGATCCCATATGAAAACGCGTTCGGGCGGTTTAGCCGCATCACTATTTGGCGTATCCGAAGTAGTGCTACGTGTTGGACTCGGCTGTTGATGACGTCGCCCACGTGAGCGGCCACTTTTGCTGGTGGGCGTACTTTTAGCTGTCGTTGGTGCAGCGGCATTTGTGCCGAGCGCTGCTGTATTGGCATTTGGTGAGATCGGCAATGGTGAGTGTGGTGAATGTGTGGCGTGCAGCACGGGCGTTGTCGAATGTGTATCTGTAGGACTCTCCGACAAATTGGAAGCGCCCACATGGAAACCGTGGCTAGCTGCGCTCGAACTAGGCGAACTAACAGCGCCATATGGTGAGTAGCTCGCCGGATTGTAATAGTTGCCATACTGATCATTGTAGTAGCCGCCATAGTCTTGTTGTGCTGCTGCCGTACCAAACTGTGCGAAGTTGTTGTAACCGTAGGCTGTTGGATACAATTGCGTGGAATTATTATTACCACCTGCAGTCGCATACGAAGTTGTCAAGTATGGCGAGTTCGGCTCAATTTTAGTTGCAGCGCGCGCTGCCGCAGTCGTGTAAGGTGATCCATAAGTCGAGTAGAAAGGCGGCGTGTACTGCTGCATGCTGTTGTAGTAATTGTAATAATCATGTTTGCTGCTGTCGTAAGCGGCCGCTGCAGCAGCTACTGCAGCTGTTGAATTAACCGCTGCCATAGCTGCACTGGAGCTGGAGTTTGTGCCAATACCACCAACATTACCATCCATGCCACTCAAACCACCAACGCCGACTGACGAACAACCATAGATTGAACTCGCGCCCGTTGCCACGCCATTACTCGTCATCAAGCCACTGCTATCTAACTGTCCAGCGCTATTGACACCTAAGGTTGACTGTGACTCAATACCGCTGCTATTGGCATTCACATTCGTTGTGACCCCAACTCCACCACTGTTGTTGTTGTTGTGGCTGAGACCAGGACTACGATTTTCCGATTTGACCGATGTTAAATGTGCTTCTGTTGGCAACCAATGTGACATGCCCGCGCCACCCGCACCACCCACGCTAACTCCTACTACATCTGAGTGCGCATGACGTGCTGCGGAGCTGCCTAGACCTGTTGTGCCGCCAATACCACCAGACGTGCCATCGGCCGGGCCATGCGTGTGTTGATATGTCGAAAAACTACTGCCTGGCGATTGTGTAAATGATGCACCGGTGGAGCTCAGCGCAGGATAAGCGCTTAACCCAGACGACAGGCTACAGCTCGAATTCAGGTTGGGTGTCGTATTGTAGTGGCCACTGAGTGAGGCTAGCGATGTTATTGTTGGTTGTAGCGGCTGCGACTGTGGCGGTAGCGTTAGTGGGCTACATTGGCCAGACGCAGCCGTGGTACCAGTACCGGCTGCACCCAATGGTGATTGTGTATGTGGCAGGGAGTGAGGATGTAGCTGTGAAGTATGATGTTGAGATTGCTGCTGGTGTTGTTGTTGCTGTTGTTGGGACGATTGAGCGGTGGTTTGCGAGCAAAGACTGCAAGTAGAAGAAAGTGAAAGAGTTAAGTTAGAAATTTATAGGTTTTGTGATAATATATAACTAATAAATAATGATGAGATCAGTCGTTTAGTTACTATAAGACGAGGTCGTAAGGCTGGTTAAATGAGTAAATAGTTTACTTGAGTTTAATTTAAAAAAACAGATCCAAGTACGCCTTCTTTTCCTGAATGTATATACATGTTTTACATACACTGTGTCCACTAAAATAACCATGTAGGGTCAACCTCTGAGCCCATAGACTTGTCGTTTATTTACCTAAGAGTGTCTGTACGGAGGCTGTTTTCCGTTCCTGAGCTTTGGTAGTATCTAAGCTCGGCTTTATTTCGCTATTAGAATCACCGATAAACCTTCGCCAGCTAGTCAAATACTAATACGGAGGCCTAGTGAATTACTACAAAAAAGTCCTCGTTTAGATCACAAATGCAGCTTGTTTCCTTTAACAACTCCAGGAGACACTATCACTCGATGGGCTACCAAAAGACAAAATTTTATAGACACCCTTTTAAGAAAATCAAACCTTTTTAAAAATAAAATCAAATTATTTATAAGTTTATTTTAATATATAAACAAACATTATTGTTTATGTCGCCTACAAACATAAATTCTACTTCGATCAAGATAAATACACAAAACTTCAAATTAACGTCAATTTGAGCTACGGTCACGAACGGCCAAACGACCCAATAAACCCAAAGTTACTACCAGCAATTCTATGAAATACCATTGAATGCCAGTGAATTATGAGCAAAATAGGCAATAGGCATAAAGAAATAACAATAAACTGTGGAACACAGAAACATTTAAAAACAACAACAAAAATTAAAAAAGGGCAAAAATTAAATTAAATAAATTCAAAACGTTGAAAATGTCACCAACGACGGGCAATAAAAAATCAATAACTCTTTGTAGAAACATAAAAATGAACATAAAATTAAAATACAAAAAAAAACAACAACAACAAAAAACACATTATTAAAACCACACAGGCCCAATAGGCAAAAGCAATAAGAAAATAGTGAAGCGTAAAACTAAACGAAACTGAAAGCTGAAAAGGAAATTAAAAATAAACACTTAAAGAACTATATGAACATAGTAATGTCCACCGGCAAAGTCAAGTGTCCTCTTGTTTGTATGTATCCGAAAAAATAATCAAAAAATACAAAGCGGGACATTGAAACTTAAGTACCTATGTATATTAGACTGACCCAAAAAAAATTTGTTTAAATTATGTTTATATTATTTTTTGGAATGACGAAAAAAACCCCAAAAAGTTTCAAATCTTAATACTATTAATTTTTAGAGGTCTATCATTGCTAGTTTAAATTTTTACCTAATATTTCCTTTAAAACTGTCCAACTATTAAAGTAAAAAAAATTAAGCAGCTTACCTATAGTTTTCTATGAAATCAAATTCCGCCCAAAAACGTTCTTAACGAAAATTTTAGTCACCTGGGCAGTGACGGAGTAGTCGAGATTTAATCTTTGGTATGGTTTTCTGATTTCAGGTTCTTAGTTTGGTAATTTGGTAAAAACGAAAGGGCAGTATTAAAATTTAAATTTTTAAAGGGATTTGAACGCTGACTCCGAATCTTCTATCAAAATTTCATACGTGTTAGGGCCGTTTTCTCAAGTAAACTTTAAAATTTATCTGGCTGATAAAACATTTTTGGTAAATAGCATTTTTTGATTACCAGGCAAATAAATTTAAAAACTTACTTGAGAAACCGGCCCTTAGAGTTTCAGCCCAGTGCTTTCTTTTCATTTTTTGAGGTTATGGTCAAATTTTTTTGTTTACCGAGCAGATACATTTCAAAGTTTGCTTGAAAAAACCCCAAAGAAAATTCGCCAGTGCTTTCTTTTTGTTTTTTGAGATAAGGGTCTAACTACGTCTCGTTAGGCAAATTCTAATGGCGAATTTGGATTCATAAAAATATATGGAAATATATGTATCGAATTATCAAATCCATAAAAAAAAAAATTGTTTGTCTAGTCTAATGCGTATAAACATTTGAGTATGTATGAGTCTGGGCATGCGCGCATTTCAAATGTTGGCAATTGCCTCTAACGGTTGCTTGAGGCACAAGACATCCAGATTCTATAATCAACACGCAGTTTTAAGGTATCCAATGAGTGACCTATACATTTACGAAAATTTTGAGAAAATCGCAGCAAATAAAATGTAAATGCGTCAAGCAAAAACTAGCAAACGAACCGTGGTTCAAATATAAAACTAGCCAAAAAAAAGTGTGTGTCCTAATCATCTGCTTTGGGCATACTTAGCGACACACTTGACTTGATCTGCTGTCCAATCGGCTGGCCTGCTAAATGAATGAAGCATATGGGCAACAAATGTTGGTTTTTATTATTTTTAACTTAAAACCGCTTGACTACTTTTTATAGCCTTTCATAGACGTAGGCTGGGTTGGGTTTGAGAAAAAAACACTACTCATTCAAATTGATGCGACCGGAATTAGCAAATATAGGAGTAGCTTATGGGTGTCAATTTGTGCATTCAACTATGAATTTGTAGTATCGGTAAACAGAAGATTTATCTGTGCTTTGATCAAGTATTTTTGAGCGCAAAAAGGAGTAAATAAAGATATTATCAACATATCACAAATATGATTTATCGTCATACAGCTAGTAGTAGTTCCCAAAATTATTAAAAGAAAGGATATAGGCATAGTAAAATCGAGATCTAGATTACTATATATTCCATTGAATTCAGTTAAAGCCCTATTTAACTAAATGGGAAAATTTATAATAACTAGATATTGCCCTGTGGCTGAAATTCAATCACAAAACTTTATTTTATTTAAATAATTTTTTTATTCCTTTCCTTCGCCTTTCTCTTCTTTCCTTTCTTTGTTGTTCCCTTCCTTCAATATATTTTAATTTCCTATTTTTAGTAATACAGTTTTTATTTTCATTTTAAATAATTTAATTTTATTTCATTTTAGTACACAATATATTATCCTCTTTTATCATTTATTTTCCTTTTATATTCTTTCTTTTCCTTTCCTTTCCTTTCCTTTCCTTTCCTTTCATCTTCTTACCTTTAACTTCCGCTAGTTTCGTTTCCATTCTTTGATTTTCTTTTCTTTTCTATATTTCATTTTTGATTTTACTTTATTCTACTTTATTCTGTCATATTTTTTTTTTTTTTTTATTTTGTTTCATTTTACTTTATTTTGTTTTATTTCGTTCTATTTTATTTTGTTTTATTTCATTTCATTTCATTTCATTTCATTTTATTTTATTTTATTTTATTTTATTTTATTTTATTTTATTTTATTTTATTTTATTTTATTTTATTTTATTTTATTTTATTTTATTTTATTTTATTTTATTTTATTTTATTTTATTTTATTTTATTTTATTTTGTTTTATTTTATTTTATTTTATTTTATTTTATTTTATTTTATTTTATTTTACTAGCTGGGCCCGTGCGCTCCTTGCGCAAAAAAAAAAAAACAAAAATGGTTTGAAACCTTTTATTAGTCCAGGTCCAGGATTTTTCAAACCTTTTTCTCAAATTATAAAAAAAGATTTTCGGTTACACTTGTTTTGAGACCCTAAAAAATTATAAAAATATGCGCAAACAGCTATTTGAAATTCCACCGCTTATATTACATTCACATTGAGCCATAAACTTGAGTTGATTGACAACATCAATATGAATTAACTCAAAAAATGTCCCTTTAACTCGAGTTTATGACCCAATGTGAACGCAGTCTTATTCACTTATTTTAGCAATGTTCAAGTGTAGATGGCATTCAAATGGAGATGTCGCGAGGCATGTGAATGTCAGTCACAATAGCGTTGCAGTACAAATTGATTTTTTTGTGCATTCACAATCGTTTATTTTAAAGAATTCATTTTTATAAAATACGCGTAAACAAAATCACTCCGCTAATTAAAACATGGTTTCGCATGTAGAGCTAACCCCCACCTTTAAAACGATACCTTATTTATTAATATTGGTTCCAAATGAGAGCAGAAAATTAGGAAATAACACAAAAAGACCTTACAGAAATAATATATATGATTTTATTTTATTTTATTTTATTTTATTTTATTTTATTTATTTTATTTTATTTTATTTTATTTTATTTTATTTTATTTTATTTTATTTTATTGTATTTTATTTTATTTTATTTTATTTTACTTTATTTTACTTTATTTTATTTTATTTATTTTATTTTATTTTATTTTATTTTATTTTATTTTATTTTATTTTATTTTGTTTTATTTTATTTTATTTCATTTTAGTTTATTTGGATTTTCTTTTATTTTATTTTATATTATTTATTAAGAAAATAAAATGAAATGATATAAATAAAATAAAACAAAATAAATCTTACCGAAGAAAAATACGAAAATAAAACTTGCTTCTTCTGAGCACTCTCATCTCCTGTATGATAAATGAGTTTACATATTTGCTCATGTTTTATATTGCTTAGTTAATGCTTCCAACAAAGCAACTATTCGTGCTCTCAGGAGAGCCGTTCACACACATCGCATTCCAGCGATGAATACAATAACAGCAACACATGACGTGTCTACTCTCCCAATAACGGTTCTATACTGTGAATACATGTTTGGCATTTGTAGTGGTGGCATTTTCAAACTGCTTTTTTTGTATTATAATTAATTTGTTTTAAATTGTTTTTGATTGGCGGCACTGCGGCTTGGAAAGACCTATCAATACATGCGCAATTGTTTACAACTTAGATGTATAGTTTGGCCGAAAAGCGGTAGAAACTTTTTCAACTGGTCATATTTAGATGGAGTGGTAAGTTAGATCTTAACGTTCTACTAGAGACATTGAAGTCTAGAAGAAGATTCGGAGTATCGATTGAACCGCTAATTATGTCACAAATGCCTTTATGTTGGATAGACCTTCCACTAGCAAGTGAATTTAGATCTATGAGCATACACCGGTCAGAGTAAGACAGAGAGGCTCAATAAAATTAAGTGAATGCAGAGCAAAACTTCATGAAACATCTTTGCAGCTCTTGTAATCAATATATAGTAATTAGCTTAGGCTAGCTTAAGGTGGATATATGCTCAACTATCTAACTTGCTCTAGGTTCTAGGCTTTCATCGAACATAATTAAACCCTTAAAAAGGGCTTTCAAATTTAAACAAAGGTGTACTGCCAACAGGAAAGCAAAACTGGAAGAGTTCTTTTTACTATAACATAAGTTCTAACATGTCCAATATAAAGCACAATTAATCAACGCACGAAATTTAACCAACCAAGAATATCAATGTTATTTGTTCTTATTGAAATCCGTCCACCCGATACGCTAAAAACTGCAGCCACACAAAAGTGTGTGGGACCAAATGAAACCACTATACTTTCCCACTCATATTTCTGTAGCATTAAAAGACATTAATAGAATTACAAAAATACTTTGATCATTTAACAGCAACACCTTTTGCATCAAATTACAACAACAGCACAGTCATATTGATGACTACACTAAATAAAATATGATCGACCAGCAGCGCGACAATGAACTTCATTTATCATCAGCCAATTACATTTGAATAAGAGTGGCGCACGAGACAAACATGGTGAGATGGGTGAAGGAGTGGTTAATCAAATGAACGGCAAGACAAATATGTGCATCAAGAAAAATGAAACATTTTCCCATGCAACCCGCTTTTGGTGGCATGAATGACCGAACGTAAGCCACACAAGCTACTCACCTCGGTATAGATTAAGGAAGCAGGGGGTTTCAATTGGAAACATTTACATACAGATGGTTGTAAAAAATATTAATTCATAAAGATCTAAATTTGTTATATATAATGTGTGATTGTGAGATTGTTTTCCCCAGCCACCACACGCCACAGCATGCAGGTGTCAGATTCCATTGTAAAAATGTCACATCGAATTTTTTTTGGGTGTCTCCGTTCTATGTCGTTTGTGTTGTCAATTTGTTGTGTTTTTTTCTTCTTTCCTAAATTGCTTGTAAGTTTTTATTTTTGATAAATTAGGACACATCTTTTTCCTCCTAACAACTCTTTTTTCCCCTACTTTATTGGGGATTTTATTTTATACCCGAATGGGTATAATTTTACAGTTTCTGTATTAGACCTTGACACGCGTTTGTATATACTAGGTTTTGTTAAAATAATTTTGTGAAAGCCAAAATTTATGAAAAGCGCAGAAAATCACTGTATGTACATTTATGTCCGCCACTGTAATTTAATATAGTGAAAATGCAGAAAATGACTGTATGTACATTTATGTCTGCCACTGTAATTTAATACGGTTCAATTTTAATTTGCGTAGCATACTCAAAGGAGTTAAAAAATATTTCGGACTGTACCCATACGGGTATAAATTAGTACAAGGGCTCTCACTATAGGACAAGCTCAAACAGTTCTGCCCATATAAGGAGATCAAAACTGGCACTACCCAACAAACATTTAGGTTAGATGATAATTTGAAAACGACTTGATATCTAATGTATTTCATTGAGGTAGAAGGTTAGAGAACAGTTTGAGAAATTGTCGAGAATTATAGCATTCTCTACAAAAAGGGGACTTAGTTCTCGATATCGAGAAAAAGGTTAGTTATCTAATCGAATTCTAACATGAAATTCTAAATGGTTTCTGATGCGAAGTTTTTTCTAGTGTTTTTCTAATCGCTCTCCAGTCGACTTCTAGACTAGTTCTCTTACCTGATTTTCGATTAGAGAACTTCATTAGGATTCTAATGTAAAACTACAGTAGTTTTCTAACGTTTGACACTGTGTTTGCTGGGTAGTCGCTAGCTGCTTTACGACTCATTCCAAACTGATCCTGCATTTTTTGCAGGAATCTTTTTTAACAACAAGAAAGGCCAAATCATTATACACCCGCTTTTTTTTCAACTCAAAGCAAGCCTTCCACTTCCTCTGCTGTCGAATTTGGATGTCGATAGGAAACTCCTCTGAGACAGAGCGTCTTTGTAGATTCGCTTATACCTGCGTTAAATTATCTTTGATGCAAGCCGTTGGATTTCTATTCTGACATAAATTCTGCTCCTCCACAGTTAGATGATTGTATCTATCAACAGTGACGTTGCTACCAGTAAAGCAGGAATTCCGATTATTTTTTCCTTTACTTCAGTGTATGTTCGATAGCACCGACGACCATATTGACGACGCGTAGCTCAGAGCCCTTACTCTGAAGTTCTATTCGAAAGAAAATTTGTTCGCTTTCGAGTGATTCGTACTCTGTGAAAAATTTTCGAGTAAAACCCATTCTGTTCCCTTTGGATTTGATTTATCTCCCTTTATAGCGTTATAAGGACAGATGATAACAATTTATTTAGAGCACAGCTCATTGAAGGGCTCGTTGTTAATACCGTGCAATCATTTTCGCAAGAGACGATCGAGGCACTCTTTGTGTGAGGCCTTGGTATGTAGTAGTTAAAGAAGAGCGGGGATAGCACACCGCCCTGTGACATCCCTTGCTCAATCCTACGGTGTTTTGATCGTTCGCCTCTTAACTCCATAGATGCAGTCCAACGTTTAAGACGGGGGGGAAAGTTGAATCTTCAAAATCATTAATAAGTTGCGCGTGGCTGACCGTGTTCACAACCTTCGACATGTCCCTCGTCAATATTTGTTGTATGGATACATCATCTCCCTCCATATTTTGCAACGAAGACAAAGGATAAGTATGAGTCAGCCTAATGTATTAACACAAAGCCACATACTTCTCGTCCATAAAGTTTTTTTTTCATTCTTCAGCATCATAATCTCTTAAATAGTGGGCGCATTCTGTATTTTTATGAAGCAAAAAGGAGCATAGAAATTTTTCTTTAAAATTTATAAAAAAGACAGCGCGCAGATTCAAGAATAGAGCATTTAAGCTAGTGCGCATGTGCAGGCGTTAACTGCTAAGCGCATTTCAAATGTTCGGTATTCTTCGACTGCATTCTGCTCCCTTTTTCCTTTCATTCATTTTAATACCCTCATACGATGCAAAGTGTTAAAAACGCTTATATGTGCGACACTTTGCTACATTATTTATTTGGCATCCTTTTTTTTTTGTGATTTCACTTAAACCGCTTAGAGCAACAAGTACTCGTACCAAATCAAAAGTGGTTTGAAAGATTTGTGGCATGAAATTCTGTGAAATTTTTACACATGTTCGAACATATGGAATGATGTCCTTTAAGGAAAATTATCTATGCTATAAGTATTTCTATTTAGTACGTGTGAAGGTGTGCAAGAGTGGGTATATGCAAAATATGAAAAGCAAAAAAAGTAGTTCGAAAGAATTTGTCCGATCTTTGTTACACATTATTTTGTAGAAAATCAGGAATTAATGTGGATTGTTAGTAGGCGCTCATTGTACATTTGTAAGTACTTGAGTTTTGTGTACGTAAAAGTATGCCCAAAGAATTTGTCAGCAGTTTAAAAATTAATTTATGAATCTTCTTTTGGCGTTGTAATAGTCGTATGTTAGTTTTGTATTCTAAAGAAAGTGGCATTTAAGGGGGCTGCTGAAAAGATAATTTTCGACTTTTAATACCAGTGAGAAAAGTAAAGATCGTACTCAAATTTTCTTAGAAAAAAGTATTCAGACACTACAATGTCGCTCACGTAAGCACAATAAGTTCACATAACTGAGGTTCATGTTTAGGGGCCATCACGATTTCAATTCAGGCTTCAAGTCAGCTATGGCTTCCGGATTGGCTTCGAATTTCCGTTTCAAGCACTTTTCGATTATAATTTCCGTACAAGTTTCGGTTTCGTTTTAATTTTTGATTTCAGATGTCGTTTCAATTTCGATTATGGTTTCTGGACCGGTTCCCAATACGATTTCGAGTTTGGTTCCGGTTTCGGTGCCAATTCAGATTAGGTTTTTTTTAGTTGTTGCATATTTAGTTTCATTTGATTTTTAGGTTCCAGTTTAATATGGTGTCGGTTCCGGAACCTATTAGGTTTAATTACGATTTCGGTTTTGTCCTCGTTTTCCGCTCAGATTCCGAATTACGTTCATTCTAACTGAGATTCAGGGCCCGGTTTCGGGTTGAGCTTCGATTTTTGTTTTTGGCTTCGGTCTGGGTTTCGGCTTGGCGTAAATCCAAGCTTACTAATCCTCCTTACCTATGGAACGTCAGCAACGATGAAATCTTTAAAATAGAAATGCCCGCTGATACCTTCTTAGTCGGTTACGCAGACGACATTGCCGCAGTAATTACCGCACGAAATACAGAAGAAGCACGCAGGAAGCTTAACCAGAAGATAATACGCACAAAATAGTGGGTTGACCTGCGTGGCCTCCAACTGACGGCAGAGAAAACTGAGCTGACACTTTTAACAAAAAAGTACAAACCGTTAGAGGTTGATTTTAAAACCCTCTCCGGAACTATAAAATCAAAGAAAGTAGTTAACTATTTAGGCGTAAGATTAGCTTACGGACTGACATACTGGGCACAAATTCAGCATACGACAGCGGTGGCATATAAGCAGGTATTGTTACTAAGTAGCCTGATGGCAAACATCGGAGGACCTATAGAAAGCAAAGGAACGCTACTGTCCACTCTAGAAACAATTAAGATAAAGAACCGCTGTAAACTCATAACATCAGTACAGCGAACAGCACCTTTGAGAGTGGCCTCCGCTTATCGAAACGTATCAGGACCAGCCGTTCAGGCGCTGCAAAGAAGAAGACTATATAAAACTACATAGCACACGGATGAAGAGCTCTTAAGAGTCGCTCACTAAGAATTCAGAGAGGAAACGTTTAGACTTTGTCGTTGGGAAAGTGAACACAGAGGCAGATGGACAGCAAGACTGAACACTGACGTTAAGGTATGGGGAAGTTTTTAGTCCACGGACACACGGCTGGTGCGACGGTATTAGCTACGGTACATTAGACATTTTTTCATCCCACCCGCAAAAAAAAAAAGCAGCTTACTAATCCTAATTGAATAAGGGCCTACTTGATAAACTTACCGATTTCGTTCATTTGTATCCGGATGCTCTGTTTTGGGACGTTTAACCTGTAACGAAGAGTAAAATATTAATTAAAAATAAGTTGTGAAAAATTGTACTATGAAAATGTGAACAGTAGATGATATTTTTTGGAAAAAATACTCATTAATTAAAAAGGAAATGGGCTTTTTTATCCCAATTGTTCTTAGCACTAGTTTTTTGCAACTCAATAGCAAAAAGATTACTGCTAAAAGTATATGGAAAAGGTTTTCTGGAATTTAGATTAAGCAAGAAATCGTTCAATCTTCGCATAGAATTAAATGTTCTTGAAAAATATTTTAAGTGGGCTTGGTACGAAAATTTTACTTCTGCGGTTCACCCCACGTAAGCACTATGCCAGATGGCGCTGTAAAACAATGTGCAAAATTTCATTTTAAATGTTTATTCTGTAAATATTTTAAAATTCCGACTTGCATAAACACATTGATTAAAATTAAACAATCTAGGTACAATATATTTAATTTATTTATTTTCTTATTGCAAAGTAATTGCCATTGCGCTAACCTCAGCTTATTTTGAAGCATTCTCACGACGTATGGAGAATTAAATATATAAATAAATCATATAATAAAACAAAAATAAACTAAATAAATGCTGGCATAGACTTTTAATTTCCCTAGCCACAATACATTTATCCATATCCAAGGATAATTCGCTTCAAGCTATCTGCTTTTAAAATCAGCTTCAAAGACACATTTGTTTATGCATTTATGCAGTGTTAATTTATTTAAATATTATATTTATTTATTTTTAATACAGTTGAAGTTTACACGTTTATCTTTTCTACTTTTCATTTGATGCCGCGCACTTAGTTTCTTTTGTTTATCGTACATATGTACATTAGGGTGCTTCAGTTGAAGGCAAATTTTCACTCTCTTTGAGTTACCTCAAAAACTGGTTCTTCATAGCTACTTTTCTTCAATTCAGTTTTGATGAGTTCACTTTTTCTACTGAAGTAGTTAGTATATTAACTCTGGCTCCAAAAATATAAGTACAAAAAGAAAAAGAGATAATCCCATTAATCGGCATGCGCCATGGATTAGAGGAGCGCACTCAGTCGATTTAGTCATATCTGTCTGTCTAAAAACAAAACTATTAGTTTTTAAATATATATATATATATATATATATATATATACATATATGCTTGAATCGGACTATTATAGCATATATTCTCGTTATAACTGATTGCTCAGATAATAGGGCTGTCGTCATTGCACCAGCATTTTAGCCAATAAAACGTAGGTTTTCCCATATACCATGAAATAATTGAGATCTGCTTTATATATATATACTAAATGCATATTATATATCGAAAGCTGAGTGTAAGGTAACCCTGATTGAAAATATTTTTCAGAATTTTTTGTAAAAACCCCATATTTCAAAGTCCGCCCTATCGCAGGATTTTTCCCAACAAGGAAATATCTCAGCTGAATATGTTTTGATATTTTGTACAGCTGGCTCATCTTCGAAACTCATTCTGCGTTGGAAACCTTTTCAAAAATGTATATAACATACGTCCAACCCCTTCATTAAGGGCTCCATAACTAAGAGAGTTGCCAATTTAAACGATAATTGCGATTTCGAGATATTTTTGCAGCGATTGCGGTATCCCGGCGTCTCTTATAACCATGAAACTGTAGAAAGTATTTACCAAAAATGAAGATCGTATACATATAAACATAACATATAGCCTAAACGCCAGTTTCTTTAGTAAGTGCAAATATCTAAAACCTTGAAAGGTTGATGTTTCTTCAAAAAAAAAAAATTGCCAAAGAGCGCCTCTGGGCAGTACTAATATTTGTGTTCTTCGAAATGATTGATTTTTCCTATATGAGAACTTACATTATATGAGCTATTAATTTCTCAAAGGTTCAATCAGATTATAGTTTGGTTCCATTCATGAAAGTTATTAGGCTTTCGAACTGTTTGTTTCTATTTCCCTTTTGGTATTTTTGTAGCAAATTGAGCAGGAAACATAGCGTTTTTTTTAAGTCATAATCGAAGTTTTGCTATATAGAATATGAAACACCCTAATGTGCATACAAATATATTTTATTTATTAAAATTTTTTGTTTGCCTTTTACACCTTTTTTTGCTTACGGTGTATGCATTTATTTGTTTCTTTTGGATGTGCTGATAACGAAAGCTAAACTTTATGCGCTTCTTGACATACTCAAACTGGGCTATTTAGTCCAGTACCGAATTTTGCACTGAATTTGACTAAGCATAGCTATGTTTTGCTTGCTCTTCATACCTTTCATGAACATGAAACGGTATTATCAGTCCCTCAGTTTTAGAGACATCGCGATGAAATTTGGTATGAACCAGCATGATCAGACCAATACAACGCATAGCTTCCATACAATCGATTGTTCCGATAAACGGGGTTTGGCCTATAGCTGCTGCAATTAAACAGCTAGGAACGTAAAATTTTGCAGGTTTGGTACATATTATATATGTAATGTGTGTAATGAAAATCACCCAGATCGGACTAACATAACATATGCTCCCATACAATCGATAGTTTCGATAAATGGGTTTTACGATATAAATGTTGCAATTAAAAAGCTAGGAACGTAAAATTTTGAAGGTAATGTGTGTAGTGAAAATTACCCAGATCGGACTAACATAACATATAGCTCCAATATAATCGATAGCTTCGATAAATAGGGTTTGGGCTATGTATCTTTAAATTAACAGGATAAGACCATCAAATTTTGCAGAGTTTGTACTAATTGTATGTAAGGATCGGACACTTAAAACCGTGATGCGGATGCATGAAAGGTATAAAGACTTCAGCACAGTCGAAGACAGCCCTTTCCTTACTTGTTTTTCTTCGTTTCTTTTTTTCCTTGTTTTTAACTTTAAAATTTATGTAGCTACTTCGGATTACATAATATTAAAATTTTGCACTATTTCAGTTTAAATAATTATATTTGCTTTTGTCATTCTTGTTTGATATGATAATCGTGGGAATAAATTTTGCGAACGCACGTATTCAGGGCAAAAACAATTCCGTTTTAAAAAAGAGAAATACTTCCGAATTTAGCAGTTGTTGCAATTTGTGTTTTCACATGGAAAAATATTCATATGGAATTAGTATTGCTTACTATGTGCTAAAGTGCAACAAATTAACAATTTTTTAACAACGACGAGACATGATATTTTTCAGCAAGAGAACTTCGTATAGACCATTTTTGTTGAACAAACTTGTATTCCAGTGATTTTGAATGCTCCTTCTTTGCACTTAAACTGAGAGACCCAATAGACAATGAACAATTGAGCAATTTATAACTCTCAAGTTGATTCCCAACATCATGTTCCAACTATTCTTCAAATTTTGAAACATTTTGAGAAACTTATAGCAACCCGAAAAAAAATTAATTTGTCCGAATTGAATTGAAAGAAGCAAGAATGAGATTTATATAAATTTATTCAATACATTTTAATTTAATATCATGTCTGCAATTTTTTTTTTTTAGTGTCGCAGTCATACATTTCAGTCCACTTAGGGATGTCACATTTGAGTACAAGTTGATAACTAACTTTTTCTCAACTTCAGAAGCATAATATATGCCATTTTTCAACAGGAGGTCAGTGTTGGGCGTTAATCAATTAAATTTTTAATTGATTTAATAATTGATTAAGAAAGTAATTGCAATTAAATCAGTTGCAATTAAAGAAATTGCAATTAAATTAATTGATTTAAAATTAATTGCAATTAAAATTTTAATTGCTTATTGCAATTAAATTATTTAAAATTAAATTAATTACAATTGAAAAAATTCAAATTAATTTCTTAATGGTATTATGAAGCTATTAATAACAATTAACCATTTTTTACAATTACCCGGGTAATTCTTGATTGATTTCATTCAAATATTCAATACAATTTATCGGGGGCACAGAATTTTCACGAAAGTGATATTTGAAAGAAATCAAGCAATTTTTTGCCTTATACTATATAACCTACATGTTCTTGCAGTAGAGGTTTGTCGCAATAAAACACCACGGTATCCGCCTAATAATATAGCGTGTATATTGTTAAATTCATAAAACAATTGTAATTAATAAATTTTAAATTATAGAGAAACACAATTAATAATTAATTAATTGTTAATTGCGAGCATTGCAATTGATTAATTGTTAATTGTACATTTTTGCAATTACAATTAAAAATTGTTAATTGTAAAAGTTTCAATTAACAATTTTGAATTGTTGAAGTTGCAATTAACAATTAATTGATTGTTAATTATTAATTGTTTAAACAATTATAATTTGCCCAACACTGCAGAAGGTCACTTAAGCCTTAATGCTTATTCGGGAGTTACAGCTTTGATTTCTTTGACAATTGATAACATGTTATCCCACCACCATTAATCCCTGCGTCATTTTTGTCCGAGAAGTAAACTTTCTTTTAAATTAATAAATAGCAACAAGTTTCAACTTTATGATGCTTTCAGGTAAACCCAGAATGACATTTTTTATAAAGACCGATATCTCCTTTAGAACCAAAGCTCTAACTCTCACAAGATTTTGTATATGTGCTCCATAGATACATTGTGACCCTTGTGCACGAAAGCTGAAACTCTTTAAAATACTAAATTTTAAAAAATTAACCCTTAGCTAAGCTTTTTGGGAATTTTCGTTCCCTGAGACGGACCATTCTTTTAAAAAAATATTTTTAAATAAGTTGATCCTTCACTCAACCGTCGAAATAAACTCACGTGAAATTTTTAACCGTTCCCTGAGACGGACCATTCCCACAACAGCCGGTTCTATCGCACCGGAATGACCCGGGTTTTCTCACCCGGCCAAGGGCTGTTATTTCAGTGTAACCCTGTCCAATCTGTCCCGTCCCACCCTTAAATTGTCGTCCTCGGAGCAAACCCTTGCAGCTGGGTTGCTCCATTGTCTCTTGTTACGGGCTGGGGTCGAACCCAACCCTGGACCAAGAGGCTGGATCTGCTGCGTTTGCTGGAAGAAAATTTATATTAAACGGTCGTATTCGGTACAATGCGCCAAGTGTAAGAGATGGTTACATAAATCTGGATGTTCAGGGCTTAACCCTGCCATCCACAGACCCCGTACTTTCTTTAGTACTTTTGAGGCACCTTGCTGTACACGTCCTAGGACGTCCCGCGGTAGCCGCCGCTCTGGCAGTCCCTTACCGCCTCTAACTACTTCCAATAGTCACAATAGTGTCTCAGTCTACACGACTGGCAGCACCGCTGCCATCCCTGCCTCACCCACTCCCGACTGTCGCTCACGCACGCCAGCGTCTCCATCTCACACGGCCGCTCAACACTCCTACTCCCCCCGGAATAGGTCAGATATGAGCATCGCCGAGCGTCAGTCCCCTCTGTCTCTGCCCCTAATGCCCCCCCCCTGCTTCCAGCCTGCACGTGGGTCAGGAACACCACCTCCTAGTACCTTTCACTACGTGCACCGTTTGTCGGCAAAGATTGTATACGCCTGCGACATCGGTCAAGTGCAACAGTTGCCTTGGCCTGTGTCACACCCTTATGTGCTCTGGGCTCGCAAACGGCAACCTTTGGACGGATTCGTTCATAGCCCCCTGTTGCAGTACACAGCCGCCCTCCACGCCAGACAACATCGGCCATGGCGCTGTCAACTCTAGACTGCGACATAGTTTAGGCCTTAGCCTACCTCCACCTAGGCAAACGCATCCGTCCCTCACGCCTAGTATGTCCCCCGCCTCCCCTCCTACACACTTCAAAATTCTACAGCTGAACTGTAACGGATTAGCTGGAAAGATCGCGGAGATAACTGACTTTATGAAGACGCACAACATCAAAATCGCCGCGATACAAGAGACAAAACTGAACACGAGATCGGACTTACGAACTTGTGATGGGTATAATGTACATCGTAAAGACCGTCCCAGCGGTCTTGGGGGTGGCCTTGCGTTCATTACACATCACTCTGTACAATACAATCTATTTTCCCCTGACGTCGACCCCAGGGACTCTACCTTAGAATGCCAAGGCATAGCAGTCCGGTCAGGAGACGCCGACCTGCAAATCATAAACATCTATATTCCTCCTGTCACGTGTTGTCCTAGAGATTATCATCCCGACATTAGTGCGTTGCTAAGGGGCGATAACCGCCTAATCTTAGGCGACTTCAACGCACATCACGATCTCTGGCACTCCAACTTGCCAGCAGACAGTAGAGGACAGGCAATTGCAGACCAAATAGATAACTCAGCATTCTGTACAGTCAATGGAGATGCCCCCACCAGGGTGGCAGGTAACTGTCACAGCTCGCCAGACATCTCCATAACGAGCGCGGGCCTTATTAACTTTGTCATCTGGCGACCGATGCTTACATTAGCTTCAGACCACCTACCCATTTTACTCTCTGTTGAACGACCGACCGACTTCATAACGACTGATAAAATAACATACATCAACTTCACCAAAGCGGACTGGGACCGCTTTACTGAATATACAGAGCGCTCCTTCGCTGCCTTACCCACTCCAACGGACGTACGCAAAGGTGAACGAGAGTTTCGCAAGATCATTGATTCAGCCTCATGCCGCTTTATTCCTGCTGGCAGAATACCAGAAATTCGTCCGAATTTCCCGGCAGAAGCTGCGGCGATGGCAAGAGAACGTGACCAAGTGAGACTTATCAATCCCGCAGATCCCAGAATAAAAGATCTCAATGCTGAAATCCGTAGGATTGTCAACGAACACAAGCTGACCAAGTGGAAACAACACCTTGAGACATGCAACCTCTCCGGCGGAGTCGGCAAACTATGGTCGACTGTCAAGGCCCTATCCAATCCGACCAAACACAAAGACAAGGTCGCCATTGCTTTCGGCGACAGTGTCAAATCGGACGCCAGGAAATGCGCGAGCTCCTTTTGCCTGCTGTTTATAATGCATCCACCTGCGGATAGGACTAAGAGAAGAGCCTTCCGACGTGCGCGCAAACACAAACACTCTACTGCGCCCATTGCCGTCTCAGCCGCAGAGGTTAAGGAAGCCATAATGAAGGCCAAACCCTCAAAATCCATCGGACCCGACGGAATTGCCATGAAGATGATCAAACACCTTGGCCATGAAGGACAGAATTATTTAGCGGCTCTCTTCAATCTCTCTCTAACTACCTTCGTTATTCCTGAGATATGGAAACAAGCGATTGTAGTTCCCCTATTAAAACCAGGGAAGCCGGCGAACCTAGGAGAGTCCTATCGTCCGATATCCCTCCTTTCGCCGGTAGCGAAATTGCTAGAGTCCATTCTGCTTCCTTACTTCGTTACAAATCTAAAATTGGCCGATCATCAACATGGTTTTCGCAAAAATCACAGCACGACATCCGCTTTGAACGCCATTACAACGCAGATTAACAACGGTTTGAATCAAAATCCACCAAACCATAGGACGGTTCTCGTGGCTTTTGATCTGTCAAATGCATTCGACACGGTCAATCACGCCACTCTCCTCCGAGACCTGGATGAGACACCGCTCCCTGCCGGCCTTAAGAGGTGGACCGCTAATTACCTCAATGGTCGACAGGCAACAGTCAAATTTAGGAACAAGAAGTCTAGACCACGAAGAATAAAACAAGGAGTGCCGCAAGGTGGTGTTCTCTCTCCCCTCTTGTTTAATTTCTATATTTCGAGACTTTCCCCCCCACCAGAGGGAGTCTCCATTGTTTCCTACGCTGACGACTGCACGATAATGGCCTCGGGCAAGGGTCCCTCCATTGATGAACTCTGTATAAGAATCAACAGTTACCTCCATGACCTTTCCAGCTTCTTCACCGAGCGTAATCTGACCCTGTCTCCGACTAAATCTACGGCGACCCTGTTTACCACATGGAATGCGCAGATGGGGCAAGAGTTAAATGTCCACGTAGATGGAGTACCTCTACCTACTGTCAACCACCCAAAAATCTTGGGCGTGACATTTGACAACGGCCTCACCTTCGCTGGTCATGCCACCGCAATAGCCTCAAAGGTACAGAGCCGCAATAAGATCCTCAAGTCACTGGCCGGCAGTACTTGGGGAAAAGACAAAGAAACATTGCTTGCTACATATAAGGCTATTGGCCGGCCGCTTATTGACTATGCTGCGCCTATATGGTCGCCCAACCTTTCTGACACCAATTGGAGGAAATTGCAAGTCTGCCAAAACACCGCCATCAGAACTGCTACGGGATGCCTGCTTATGTCATCTGAGTCTCACCTCCATCAAGAGGCGAAATTGCTCTTTGTTCAAGAGCACGCGGAACTCTTGAGTAGACAGTTCCTTCTGAACTGTCACAAACCTAGTCATCCAAACCGACATCTTTTGGATGTAGCACCGCCCCCCAGAGACATAAGGAGACATCTCCGTAAGCATTACGATGAGATCCGGCATCATATCTCTTTGCCGTTTGATCTGCGGAACCATAGACGGGCTCTAAATGACCTCCACACTGAGTCGGTAGACAGATCCCTCAGATCTCGGCCTGTGAATCCCGGTATTGGTGCTCAACCACCTGAATTGGCTGAAGAGGAGCGTGTACTTCCGAGGGAGACTAGAGTCATACTAGCACAACTTCGCTCTGGATATTGTAATAGGTTAAACTCTTACTTATGCAGACTGAACCCCAACATACCAAATACATGCCCTGCATGTGGTATGACCCCTCATGATACCATACATCTCTTTTCCTGTTCAGTTGAACCCACTCTTCTAACACCCACATCACTCTGGTCCAACCCTGTGGAAACTGCGCATTTCCTCGGACTTCCGTTAGAAGAGCCTGATGACAATTTAGAGTGATCGAGCCCATTGGGCAGGGCGAAGCACTGTTAACAACAACAACAACAACGGACCATTCTTTTAAAAAAATGTTTTTAAATAAGTTGATCCTTCACTCAACCGTCGAAATAAACTCACGTAAAATATTAAATAAGTCACAACTAAGTAGGAACACCGCTAATGGTACCTGGCGGTCCTTAGTAAGGTGTTGTCCAACAGTTAAGTGTTGAATAATTAAATTTTATATATAACAAAAATATACACATATTCATCTCAAGGGATGAATGTGTGTACAACCAGACGACATTAAAATTCAAATTTAGTTTTAGCAGAGCACAACGAAATTGTCGGCAGGCCAATGTTGACATTGCGCATGCGCAACAACCAATAGCCTCCCGGGCAGTGTTGCCACAGCATGAAAAAGGAAGTAACCAAAAATCAAAAAATGTATTACCAAAAAACTACCATTTTATAAAAACGAACTAATAAAGGTTTATTTGAAATTACAGGTACGTACATACGTAAATGAAATAAAATATATTGCATCTTAGATGGAATTGCGAAAAGAAAAATCAACAAAACCTCTTTGAATCTCTTCGACTAAATCTACTTGAAAAGTTATACGTTTTCTAAAACCACTGTACATTTTTTAAGAAAAAACTATTAATTTTTCTGCCATAACTCAAGCTGATTTTTCTGAAATGGTATTCTTCCATAATTTGCGGCATATTTTACATAAAACTTTATATTGACCTCAAGTCATCGAAAAAATTACCAAACGTGGAAAATAATTACCAAATTACCAAAACCGTTTTAAAGTGCGAAAAATTACCAATTTTGGGTTAAAAATAACCAAAATGGCAACACTGCTCCTGAGCTGCGATATTTAAGCTGAAATGTTGCGTATCGAACAACGGCAGCCAGTCGACAGCTTCGAGAATTGAATGAACTGCTGACCACCCAATGTTTGATGTGAGGTAAATTGGTTGTAGGTGACTAAAGGCGTTTGGGAATATTGCTCCATTTGATGGTTGCAGGTGGAGCATTGATGAAGTGAGAAATTAAATTTTGAAAAGCGTAAAATCAGATATTTCACCGCAGATGATTGAAGGTGTTGCCACACACTTTTTTTATTAAAAAAGAAAACAATTTATTTAAGTGATTAGTCAAAATTTCGTGCGCAATTTGTATTTGCAATTTGTCTTCACTACTTTGCTCGCAACAGAGCTCAGCTCACACAACTCAAAGTCAATTTAAAGGTCAGCGCAGTTTTTATTTACAACAATTGCAATACTTTTTGTTGTTGTTGTATTGTCTCTACAAGAGCTAACATGCATTGCAAGTGTCTTTCGTGTTTGTCACATTTAACTGTCCACGAATTTATGGCACAAGCGCGCATGAAAGGCACGTTAATTTACCAATAATAACAACAAAATGCAACAAACAACAACAAAGCAAGCAAGTTAGATGGGGAAGACCAATGCTCCAGCAGCCCTTGCCAACAACAGTGAAGTAACAATAACACAAAAAAAATACCTGTTGGCATCCACTGCATGCATAACCATATGTAATATACAGTGTTGTGCATTACTATAGCAACGCAAATATTTGTAGGTTTTTTTCTAATTATTATTTACCTTAATTTATATTCAAATTTAAGATGAATATGGATGTACAGTCTAGATATTAAATAAAATTGCAATGTTAGAGAAGAAGAACCCAGCGCAACAGTTTTTGGAATTTTTGTCTGTATGTTTGTTCGCGCATTACTCAAACACCGCTGTAAAGCGTTGAATGATATTTCCATTGATCTATAGTTAGATAACCAACTTAAAGTTTTTGATACATTTTACCAAACGGAAATTTTTTATTCACCACACATAGTGGTGACAGTTAGCTCAAAATATTTGTATGCATATAGAAAAATAGAAACAGACCGATGTTTATTTATGTATTCAATAGAAGCCAAAGTAATAATACTTTTGGTTTATGAGTTTCTGTTTATACGCACATCAGTAAATAAAAACTTCATGCAATTGGTTTGTTGCGGGTGGACACACTCGAAATCTCTACATATAAGAAAATTGTACCAGGTCGATGTCTGTACATTGCAAATATTCAAGAAAGTTTGTTGGAACTAATCACTACTGAGCCAATAAAGCCCAAAGCAACAGTTTTCACATTTTTATGTCTGTGTGTCTGTATGTTTGTGCGCGTATCACTGAAAAACTGCTGAATATAATTGAATGCAACTTTCGCCGTTGCATAACTACACGTCTAACTTAAGTTTGAAATATTCGCTATTTCGATAAATCGACCGATTTCGAATTTATCGACTTATATATGGACCTGGGTAACCCAAAATGTGTTTATAAAATATGGGTATCAAACCAAAGGTGCTAATGAGTGCTGACATAAGCAATGTGATTAAGTTCCATATCTCAACTGGTTTGCAATTATAACCTGGTTAGAGTTCTAATTGTATCCTATTGAGAAATACAGGAAAATTTTATTTTAAAGGCACTTAGGGGTAAAAGCTTTGCAGCATTTTGATTTCATTTTATTTGGTATTAAAAAAAAAATACCAAATACACACAAAAAAAATGTTCTTGCTAATTTTTGTCATGAAATGACTGCGTCATTTAAAGTATTTAAATTTTTTTACGGCTATTTTTCAGGCTCGGCTACATCTTTTTATCATATTTCTTTTCGTTACCGCAGATTCTATTCTATTGCACTACACAACACTGTACTCATGTTATGTAAGTTTTGTTTTTTGTCGCCTCTGCTAACCCAATGTTTCAGTTGACTAAAATTCCTTTCTTGCGCGATCGTAATCGCTTTTGTCTTTACGGCTTATGATTCTGTTTATTATTATTCCCAATTTCATTCTGGCTTCAAGTAGAAGCAGGCTTGTCGTATTGTGTTAATTGTATGCGTTTATTCCAATTTTTTTTTTTTATTTTAGTTGTTTTAATTTTTTAATTTTTTTAAACTTCAATGCTTATGAGCTGTGTATTTGGTTTGTTTTATGGGTGATTCCTTGCTTGTTGGTTGGCGCTGATAAGATCAGCTGTGTAGATCGCAGCATAAATAGTTACTTGGTTTTTTTTTTGTTTTACTTCCATACCCTTATTTAATTTGTTTGTTTCTCACTGTAGTATGCTGCGTAGAGTTATTTAAATACCTTAATTTTGAATTATGTTGCTTGCGTGACCATCTTGCCAGTTGTGGTTGCTACAACAGTGACAAAGCACACGATCACGTCACATTGCTGCCTGGTCATTTGGTTGCAATGCAGCATGCGTATTTGCGTGGTGAGTTTGTGTTAATTGCCCCACTGACTCGACAGTTCAGCTCATCTTCGCACCGTGGTACGCACGCACGCACATGTCACCTATTACAGTGGACGCAGGCATGCCCTCGCTGCGCACGCAAGGTTCGTCCATTGTTTCATAGCAAGAATTGGTTCATAAATTACTTTTGCAATGAGCGTGTGGTCTGCAAAGCTAAATGACTGCCGTCGTCACGGTCTAGCCATTGCGCCGTCACATTTTGTTGGACGGTAGATTGGTGCGCGTAATAAGGTGAGTTTCATGCGTTTTGTTGTTCTTTTTTTTATTGTTTTTATTTCTTTTTGTATCCTTTTGTTTTTACCTTCTTCGAACTCATCTTTTGACAATCAAAAATTATGGTGTGTTGAATTTTTATTGTCGCTTGATGATATTGATTTGTCGTTGTTGTGATTATTGTTGTCATTTTGTTTTACTTTTCTTTATTATAACTTTATTCTTCTTTTATTGCTTTTTTGCTTTGTTTCACGTTTTTAATGTTTTTGTTATTGTTTTTGATAGTTCGTTGTGGCTATTCTCTTCTGTCTTGTTTGCGTTTTTACGGTTTGTTTATTGATTCTTATGATGTGTATGTTAGCCTGTTTCCAGCCTTTTCCTAGTTTGCTTACTTTACGTTTGTTGCTGTGGTTACTGGTTTGTACAGAACTTCCACTCTTAACAAATTGATTAATACCATCATGTCAACATGTTCGAGAATTAGTGTTTTTAAATTTGTTGTTGTCTCGTTTATTTCACTTCATATTTTAGGATTTTTGTCATCATTAAAGTGGCGGTGCTTAAATGTTTAATTTACGACCAAATAATTGAGTAATTTCTTCCATGTATCTAAGAAATGTGAAAGACTGTGGATAAGGCTAGACAAATGAGATGAGAACGTGAAGATTAGTGTTGTGCCGGTACAAAATTTGATTTAAATCAAAGACCAATACAAATTATGTATTTTCATGTCAACAAAATCGGGCCTAATATATCAGCTATCTCTCTAAAAAGGAATGTTAACAGCTGACTATTCGAGCAGCAATGTAAGTCCTTACGCTGCCACCTCATTTCTCTTAAGATGAGTAGAAATGTACTAAACACTTAAACTATCTCTAATTCTTTCTACGGCCTGAATTTGTCCCATGTACATTGTGTTATTTTTTTTCAATAAACTTATTTTAATAAGGAATTATGATTGTTTCTAATACTTCGCCAATGGGCAAGAGTTTACCAAATTCGTTGTAATTTGTATCTATATCAGACCTATTAAATTTGATTAGTAATCAATTAATTACACCGTTTTTTAATTGGTAACGATTATTTTAATTGTTTTTCAAGAAAAGGTAATTATTAAATATTTACGATTAATAATCATTAATTAAAATAATCAGACAATCAAAAAAAGTGGTTTTGACTAGTTACTTTTGTTTATTTTCGATTTTCTTTTATTTTTATTACATTTTTTTTTATAATTTTTTTTTTGTTTTGATTTTTTCCAATATTGTTGTAGAAGAACATAAATATATACATAAAAAAAATCAAAAATAATTAAAAGTAATCAAAATAACTTTTTTTGATTATTATTGGTTTTTTTAATAATCGTAAAAAATCATGATGTCCAACCTGAGTTCCGGAACATTATAAAGAATTGCCAAAGAAGGCCAAATTCTTGACTCTACTGCGAGTTCACAAGAATCAACATAATTTAATTCTTAGAGTATATCTTTTTGAACTGAACAGTGCTTATGAACTTTGAGTTTCTTGGGAAAACAAAATAGAGTGTACACAGGTCGCTGACTAAAAGAATCTTCGACCGCTTTGTATAGTGTAGTGTGCGAAGTCCAGGTTCAAGTGCCGGGATAGGTAACATGGAAGTCTTTGGAAAAAGTTTTTTCAAAACGGGGTCGACCCTCGGTAGTGGTCGCCAACCCTTAGAGTGTTTTCTGTCATTAATTCATCTGAATTAGCATATAGGCGGGAAAAGGTATTTCAAAAAGCGAAAATGTCTGAACCAACTCATGGAATTACTTTTTATTCACTTTTCATTTTCCTTGAGTTCTACCCCACTAATTCATTGAAGAAGTTGGTTGAAGAACATATTATTTCAGACTTTTGTTTTTCAAAATCGTCCTTTCTCAACAAAAATTCTATACAGATTCTGAGAAGAAATCTAAGATAGGCATCCTTCAATCGTTTTTTGAGATGGAAATTTTTGCCAACGTCTTCAGGTCGATACTTCACTGAACCGACGGAATATTCTAAGATCTATTCGGTAATTCGTACAATAATTTACGGGCTCATTATGTAAAACGCAACGGATCACTTCTTCTTGTTGTAAGAACTCTTATTATATAAAAGCGGTCATTTCCTTAAGTGACTTTCATAAAATAGTAATTGATATGTGAATTTGCTTGATATTACATACGGATGAAGGTGAAAGGGAGGGACTGCCTAGAAAAGTGTCACGGTGACGTACATAATCAGCCCCCATAGACTTGCCAAATATCTTTTGTGTTAAATATTTAATGAGTTAACTCATCTGAAGTTGCCATAAACCTAGTAGCATCAGGCAGAGATTCCCAACTTGTGCTAACAGTGATATAAGCAAGAACTTAATCAGTAAGCCTAGGGAGAGTTGGTAAGAGATTAGTAATCGTTCGACTCGAGCTGAACCCCTAAGATGTGGTTTCCAGTGCTTATCTGGAATTTGTGTACTGACTGAAATTATACACAGCACTAGTTCACTTCGGTTTGATCAGTCTCTTCCTCAATGGGCCGTCGACAGCAAAAGCTCTGTTTAATGGTTCTAATTTTATTTATTATAATATTGAACTCCAATTTTCTGTTTGCTTAAGAACTAAATTTCTTGCAGTGTACACGCAATACATTATCATACCAACTTTCCAATACTTTATGCTCTAGTAAAGTTTTTCCGCAAATTCCACAAATCTCATTAGTACCTACATACAAAAAAAATGAATCGTCGGCGAGCAACTTGTTTCCATTTGAATTCTTGCGTAAATGTCTGCAACAATAAATAGTCACTCGCACAATTTAGCAATTAGTTAAGCTTTTATGTAGTCGTACTACTTATTTATTCACAATTTACTATTTCCAGACTTTGCGGCGACACGAGAACACATAAAATTATTGTAGTGAAAGAATATTGCATGTCATTTGAGTTTTATGTTTTGGTTGTTGGTAATATTTTTTGGGAATAAAAGTCGGTAGGAAGTAACTCGATCGAACTTGTTGAGCTGAATTTTTAGCGACGGCAAGCTGAAACAGGTAATATTAATGTAGAGCATTAAAAAGCTAATCTGTCGTAAACTTGCACTTGTCGTACTAAAGATGTTCATGTTATTTGACTTGTTTTGCAATCCAATTGTCGTTTGTCAATTAACACGTTTTTGTTGTTTTGTAACAATGTTGTATCTGTAGCAGGTGTGAATGGAGATAAAAGGGATTGGTGTTGGCGAATTTTAAACTCCTGTTATTGGAAGAGTAATTAATTATCTATTATAGACTTTTGAGTGTTTCAAGACATTGTCTTCTGTAGTACCACATTCAGCCACAGAAACATAAAAAAAGACAACTTCTTTGTATCCCCATCGAAGGGGAAAGAATCAAATTGATCAAGTTCAGTATTTACGTACATATTTTTGAAGCTTTCTATGTCCATGAAGATGGGAAAGCTTGTCACGCCCTTGACTGTTTGTGAATGCTTAGTAAGGCTTTCCCACCTGCCCCTATAAATATACTAGGAGTATACGAACACATCAATGACAAAAAACGACCTTAACTCGGATTTTTTTTTTTCAAAACGTCTATTTCAAAATTTCGTTGAAGAAGGCTCTATCTCAGAATAAGTCTAAAAACGTCCCAACTGAACGAAATTTAAATTCATATTGAACTCAGATACTCGTAAGGTGTTTTTGAACCACAGTTTGACATAGGGCGTTGTCGAAAAAAATCTGAGGTAGGGCATTCTTAGACCACATTTTGGAAAAGTGAATTTTGAAAAAGTGAATTTTTCAAAAAGGGAATTTAAGAAAAAGGTTATTTTTGAAAAAAAAAATTCAGAAGCAGAACGTTTTTGAAAAATATTTTGAAATAAGGTGATCTAACATTCAGCAGTCGAAGTTATTTTAAATAACCGAAGCACTGTGTAATATTTAAAAAAAAAATATCCTCAAAAACTAGTTTCTAATCAACAGTTAAAGCTAAAGTGTTCCTATGAAAAGTTTTCGAAACGTATTATATACATATATATATATTTTTTAATAATTAAAAAACGACAAAAAATGCAAAAATAAGTTTTAAGAACGTTATTTTTTACAAATAGTCTGCCATTGCTGAGAACTTTAATTTTGAAACAATTTTGTACGAAATGCCACGATGTGCGCCTCTAGGAATAATATCGAGCTACGAGTACTTCTAAAATTAACCAATAAGATTAGTAGAAGGATATAAATGTCGAAAAGAAGCAGAAAGGAGTTAAATCCCAACTTCTACGGAGGGCGTTCTTCTTCTTATTGTTTAACAGACGCCGAATAAAACTCCTCATCAATAGATAAAGCTTTTACATTCCCTTACCCTTCTGACCACCCTTGTTGTTCACAACAACATTTCAGACGGATGTCCGTTGATCTTATCTTCCACTTTCTTTTATGGAGCATTATCCCTCTTCGAGTCTACAATGCATCCCGGGTCGTCCTCTTATGACTTCAGATAATCATTCACTTCGTCTTTCAAGTTAGTTAGTTACTGGCTAGCCTGTCATTTATTCTCGAAGATACATAAGTGAAGCACGGAATCTAGAAGCAGTTCTGTAAAAGTAGTAGTTCTGCTGATATGAATACTTTCTTTCCCCTTTATTGGCATAACACTTCGTAGCCAGTTTAAATTAGAGATTTTTATTCGCTGAGCTATGTCGAAATATGGGTAAAGCTAATATAGTCTTCTTAGATATTCGCCGTAGGCAATGCGCAAAGTATCTTACAATTTCCGAACACCGGTTCTCCCAAATACTACAAAGGTTATCTCATCTGTTAGGTTCATCATCCAGAAGGCGTTAGGCTGAGTTGATTAAGGAGAGGCGAATTTTCATGCACAGCTCACTTGTAGGTTCCAGTTACCATCTGCAGTTTGCTTTCTCAGTGAACTCAGACACAGCCTATTACTTGCTACTTGCAAGCAGCAAAAAGCGGTGCAATGTACCTCGACGTGCCCACATCTGACTGAATAGAAAGCTTTCATGCTAGTTCGTAGGCATAGTAGATTGCGTGGCTGCCAGTGTGGACTGGAATTCACAAGATGGTATGGTATCCAGAGAGACTAATTCATTTAGCAACTGTCTGCATTCGATCGATGGTCCTCGTCATGGCAGTTAGCTCAAATAAGAAAAGCGGTAGATCTTACAGTTAAAGTGTTTTGCGATTACATCAAGGATAGACACACAGGGTCTTTTAACTTCTACTATCATCCCACGATCTATAAAGTCCATGGCAACACAAGGAATTCAGCTAAAGAGGAACGTGAAATTCCGAAGCAAACGTGAGTCATTCTGGCTCAACTTCGGTGTGAAACTTGCAGTAGGTTGAACTCCTACCTGAGCAGACTAACCGCCGACTTGCAGCATGTAGAGTATTCAGCATGACATCAACCATCTTTTTAACCAAATCAAGAGAAACGTCACTGTTGTTGAACACTGCTGGTTTCCCAAGACTTTCTTTGCAAGAGATTGATGACAAATATCGGCAGTTGAAGTGCGGATTCGGCAATGTGAAGTGCTGCTACAACAACGAGTCGATGCCACTGACATTTAGCTTGCAGCCATCCGAATATATGGTTCCTAACTATGGATTCAGAGAATAAATAGTCTTTAACACCGAGAGTGCCATTCTGGGGTGGTTTGGGGATAAGTTTTTTTTTTGGAGCGATGGTAAGCAAAGTGTTATTATTGTAGCAGTACTTAATCCTGCTTAGTCTGCGCATCCTACATGAATAATGGGGCATGACGGACCAAACCGGGTTATTCTGATGTTGACAGTCGTTTGCCAGATATGAATTCGGCACGCTCCGATGCAAGCACCTTGCGGCACCAGCCCGAGTTGGTTGATTTGGAATTAGTCGACTCCTACAACAGGCATATCAACCTAGGGCATATTCAGAGCTCCTAACCCTTAGGGGGGCTAGGAATAGTGTTATTTATGTTATAAAACTATAACAGGTGGATGTCTATAAACTGCAGACATTTAAAAAAATTTTATAAGGCAGATCATTACTTAGATAATATAATCCAAAACAACAGTTTTAAAAATGTTTGTCTGTCTGTCTGTATGTTTGAGCGCTCATCAATCAAAAACTGTTAAATGAAATTAAAGGACACTTTCAGCTTTGAATTACAAGATACTTAACTTAAAATTTAAGGTATAGTCTATTTCGATAGTTCAACCGGTTTTAGAGTTATCGACAAAGAGATGGACCACGGACGGTCAAAAATGTGTTAGTGCAATATGGATATCAAATGAAAGGTACTAATGAGTACTGCAGTAAGTGTTTTGATTAATTTCATATCACTTTTCCAATGAGCAATTTTTTTTCTTTTACAAGTGCTATGCAAATAAATAAAACTTAATACATTTTAGTTTTTGCGGCCTAAGAAATTACGTCGGTTATTTTGTTTGTATCACAAATGTTTCTAATCTAATACTTTGTAATACCTTTGGTTCAATCATTTTTTCAATTAATCCACATCTTGGTGCAGAATAACTGTACGGCATTAAGGTGACCATATTACGGTAATTTTCGCAGCTGACTATTTTCACTAACAACGAAATTAGGTAATCACGCTCAAGTCCAAATAATGGGCAAACACTTTAATTGAGCACAACATTTATTAAAAGAAGTAGTAAATTTTGTTTTTATTTTTTTAATTATAACCAATTATTTTTTTGTGCTTTTTCTTTTTATATTTTCATGTTTTTTAACAAACAACTTAAAATAAAATTCACGCCTTCACAATAAACACAGCACAACCGTCTAACGTACCACATAAAACACTTTGAGATATTCGATCATACTAAAAAGCCTGAAACAAAAGGCAAACGCTGCAGCCGACAGTGTCAGTGGTTTAATTAGTGAAGCCATTGAGTGTAAAAGTTATATGCTCAAAGATGAGAACCAAACTAAAACTGCTCAACACACAAGCATTTGAGTGGAGTACTTTATACTGCGCGCTGCTGAGTAAGAACTCAATCCATTATTGAGTTCAAATGCGAAATGATGGCGTATGGTTGGGTGGTTAAATGGCGTTCGCGTAGTTTGTAAATGTGTGTAAGTGGATGTGCATTTGAGTTGAGTTTGAGTGTGTTTTATATGCATAAGCAGATGAGTATTTTACCGTTGACTCGGAAACGGGTTTTCGCGCACAAACACAGCTAAGCTTGCGCAATAAAAAGAGCCTCGCTAAGCAACATCCCTTGCTCGCATACGCCATCATCAATGTTTCTTATGCACAGTTCAGGTGAGTGAGTGTGTTTGTGTGGCGGTGTGAGTGCTTACTGCACGTATGTGTATGAGCGAGGTGGCAGCTCTCGCATTTACGCTTTGCTTGCTAGACATGTATTTACTTGTGCAAACATGAAGCGTGGCGCATCTGTTTCCATTGCGATTGTGGCTCCGCCCACATTGCTATTATACACAAAGTTGTAGATATGTACGTACATTATTCAGTTGATTTTAAAATTTTACTTTTTATGTTTATGCACTAGCTTTTTTTGTGCATATAAACATAAATGCCTACATAGATTTTTCTTAGTTTTTTTTATAGCTATGGAAATATGTAGGTATGTATGAGCATATATCGTTTTACAGTCAAGCTTAAGTATGTAAGTACTATATTATTCGTTTTGTCTATTTTATGTTTATTATGCTTTTATTGCCCTTCTAAATTGGCTTTGTAGGTGCTTTATGAGTACATATTTACATATATACACTTGTGCTCATATAATTAAGCCACTGTACTGAAAAATAATATTTCATTCAAGTTATTTTGCAATTTTGATCTCTTACGTGCAAAAATATTTTATTATCTTTGCAACGTCTATAAAGGCGGACAAAATCCCGTTTAATTTTGTCGTTTGCGAAAATTTTGAAGTTTTTTCGCTCTTCATTTGTTTTTCCGTGCTCACATAAGTAAGCCATTTTAGAAAATACTGTGATCTGCACACAAGATGAGGTCACTTACTCCAAAAAAAATTAAAGTTTAATCAATTAAGCTGTTCTTAAGGAGATTATTTCAAAAAAAATAAGCAAATGGGCAAAACAGAAGTTCACTGCATACGAGAGAAATATATGGGAGAGTTTCCAGAAGTGTAAGAAAAGTGTATAAAGTAACAGAAGTTAAGGTTTTCCTAGACGAAGAATATGAAACGCAATATAGTTTTATCAAAAACACAAAACCTTTGCCGATGTACCCCAACGATGACCAAGAAACACGACCCCGAACGACGATCGGCTAATAGTTCACTCGGGTATACTGGATCCTTTTAAGGCATACACGGAAATACGGGCATATATAGAACAGTGTTATAATATAAAAATATCGTCCAAAACAGTCCTCCGGCGTTAGGCGGAAAAATCCTTGAATAGACATATCGCACGACGTTAGCAAAATGTTTCTAAAAAAACATCAACCGGAGGCTAGACTATGCTAGAAAGTATTACCAAAAAGATGGAAAATTATTAAATTTAATCGTATCGAGTAAGTTTCATGTGTTTGGAAATAATGGTAGACCTTATGGCAGCCGCCCGCCGTTACAGGAACTGAACCCCATGTGCACAAAAAAAACCGTTAAACATGGTGGCTCATCTGTGATGGCATGGGGATGATTCACCCTATCTGTGGTAAGTCCGATTGTACCAATTGAAGGGAAAACTACTGGCGAAATGTACGGAGATATTATAGCGGACCACTCAATAGAAAATTACTCTGGAAATATATCGCTTTCTTTGATTTTTCAATAAGATAACGGGGGTTCCCCCTGTTCCCCTCCCCCCATGAAACCGCGCATGGAACCAACAGTATCAAATTTCTGGAGTGTCCCGCGCAAAGTCCGGACTTAAACCCCATAGAAAATCTATGAGGCATTATCAAAAGGCCAGTCGCGGGAAGAAACCCCCGAAATAAGACTGGTTTATGGGAAATCATGAGGAAAGAATGGGAAAAATTCCTTAGGCTCAATGTAGCCCACTTGTGGCTACCATGAATAACCGCTAAAAGGAAGTAATCTTCAAAAATGGTTCTCCAACTAAGTATTAGTTGAAATAAGGTATATTATGAGAAAAAACCCTTAAATTTTTTGGCATTAATCGGGTTTTTTCACAGATGGCTTAATTATTTGAGCACAAATTTCGTACGTGAATGAAAAATTTAAATGCATTTCCGTTAAAATTGCGAAAAAAGAACTTGTATACTTTGCCGATCGTACGGCTTAATTATATAAGCACAAGTGTATGTACATACATTAGGAAGTATTTATTTATAAAACGCAAAATAGACCCGACGTTAACTATACCGTAACTATACCGTTTGCGGCCTGTGCCAAACTCAGCCAATTGACCCCCACAGTATAAATACATAAGTTGAATCAGAAATGTTTACACTTTTATTTATACGTATTTAATAGTAAATAACTTCGTGAAGTATATACATACAAACTATAGTTACCTAACTTAAAATTTATATTGAACTGAAATCCCAATAGTTTAAGTATACAATCTTAATAATTAAAATTCCGTTCTTCAGACTTTCTGTTCAGCAAAACTATTAATGGTATACCTAAAGTTGAAATTTCCGGACATAGAATTTTCGATGGATAGAATAGCCTAGTTACATAACTGTTCTTGTCCCATAGAATTTCTTAAATAAGTTTTAACAATTTCAGTTTTGAAAAGTAGTCATAGGAAGGCTGAGAAATAGAAGAGAGCATTTCCATTTGGTGTTCAAAAGAGATAGAATATAGGGAATTCCCCTGGAAAACGAGATTGATATAATTATTTTAAATTTATCCATAAATTCTAAAGCCTCTTACAATAAACCAGTATTATTCAAACTTTGCAAAACATTTCAAACAATTTCATCCATTCTAAAGAAAGGCGATATCAGTTGATTAACGATGACTTCTAATTCCCGATTACTTTCAGGGTGTTGGAGACTTTATTAATCACAAATATCACCAAATGAGAAAATAACGTTCCGGTTTCGGTTTTGTGACATGTTTCGGTTCCGGAATCGTTCGTAATCATTTATTTCGGTTTCGTTGTGGTTTCAAAATTAAAAAAAACCAACACAAGCTTGTGAACCAAAAAATAAAAAATAAATTATTAAGTTTATTACTTAGCTACAAAATTCAAGTGGTTTAAAGTAGATCTGATTTTTATCCATTTGTTTCCTAAGGTAAGTTCACTAAATAAGTCTCTGATTTTGGTAAGATCTTACAAAACTTTGCTTAATCAACCTTTGTACTTGATATCAATAATTCGAAAACGGAAATTATGTTTTTGATTGATTTACTTTGACGAGTTATAGAAAATTCAAAGTTTATAGAATATTTCATTGCAACACTATTTTCTTCCGTTTTTCAATCTTCGATATCGATATATTTCAAGTTCTACTCGTTCCGGATTTTTTTGAAGTTTTAGAGTAATTTATACTTTAACAAGTAATAAAGTCCAAGTTAGGGCGCAAGTGTGCATCAACTACCTAACTGAATTCTATTTTTCCACCACCAGGCGATTTCTCTTCCACTCTGTGCACCAAGTTATTTGTGGGCGGTCGAAAAGTATCGAGTATACCAATCGATTTCTCGATTCATTCTCAGAATTGTTCGTATATGAAAGAATTTGTCTAACTCGATTGTTTCAAGAGCTGGATACTAGTAGAACTGGGTACAAGATTCCATTATATTCCTACTACATTGTAGCGATGTGACATTTAGTCGGAAAAAAGATTAGGCAATAATTGTATTTTAATGTTTCAAGATAATTCGATTTTAGAAAAATCGATTTTTAACAAAAATAATCTAGTTTTGTTCACACAATAATTGTCAATACGGAAACGTTCCATTCGCTGTATTTGTAAAAACATGTATTATGAATAATTAATTCAAGTCCTAATCACGACTTAGTTGTCAACAAACGGGACCAAAATTTATATATCATATTTTCGAATACAGTTTTATCAAGGGCTCCCCCTTCCTTTGATTCCTTTGCCGTTGAGAGTAGCTTCTGAACCCGAAGTCTTCATTTCTGGTCCTCACTTCGCTCCTCATCTCTCGCCTTCTCTTCCTCTCCACATCTGTCTCCCTCTTTCTATTGGATTTCCTCTCCATTTTCATCGCCACATCCACCTCCCTCTTTCTATTGGATTTCCTTTCCATTTTCATCTTCCTCTTACTATCTATTCCCATTCTGTTTATATCTTATTTTATCTTTCTCTCTCGATATTTTTCCTCTTCTCCTTTCCTTTCCTTTCCTTTTTCTCTTCCTTTTTTGATTGCGCGCTCCTAGTCTCTCATGTATAGGACATAAATTCTGCTAAGAGCCAGCAAAAACCCTCCCTTTATAATATGCTATATATTGCCCTTAATATTAGTTATACATATATTTACTCAATTAAAATTTACAAGTACTGCATTTATTTAATTATTGATTTAATATTCCATAAAATTCAAAAAAAGCAATAAATCTGAATGCATACCCAAATGTTTATATAGCCAGACATATTTTAATTATTATAAATAAGCGCCAGTAAAACAAATGTGGATGTCCGTTGCGTACAATATTTTGTTATAATTGTTATTGTTTTTGTTGCATTCAAATGTAATTCAAAACCATATGGCAACCATGAGTAAAAAAGCACCAACACTAACATTTGTATGCGTAAAATCGGTAGCACAGCAAAGTACAATTACCAACAAAATGTACGACAATCATGGAAAATCGAAAATGAGCAATAATTATTAAAACTAAGGACATTAGGGTGTACATTTTTTATTGTTTGGTTTGTTGTAATGGGTGATGTCTCTCAATTTTAGAATGTTGGCCGACAGGCAATATCTAATTCAATAAAAAAACGCTTGGGCTTTACTTAGCGCCTTTGATAATGTCAAATTCTAGGGCGATTGGTACACAGTATCAGTTCCGAAATTCCCACGAAAGTACACCTCTTTAATTTAAAAATCATTATTTAATAATCTGTTTTTTTTTCTCTTAACTGCGATATTAATACTAAGTCCAGAACTCCATGACTGAACTCTTGGGCGTTGCAGAAGTTCACATAGTTTGTAGACTGTGTAAAATAATAGCTGAGTAATGAAGTGAATTATGCTACGAACCTTTAGTTGACAATCCATTTGTAGCAACCACAAAATTTGTAAAACCATCAGTAAGTAAAAATGTTGAGTCATTTCATTTTGAGGGGTTCAGAGGGTGCTTAGCCATGGTTAGTAGGGTTTCTGTCATTTTCACCTCGGATTCCAACACTATCTGCATTTTTTTCTACTGATACAAACACCGACACATATATATACGAGTAAAGTGAGACTAAAGAGCTACAACGCCTAAAAGTATGCAGCCTTTGCAGACAGCACACTTACGAGGATAAGCAATTTCTCAACTCACTTTTTATACAGATTTTTACTCACTGATGGTATGTAGGGGTATTAACTTAAAACGGCCATTTTCAAAAAGCAAGACAAAAATATTAGTAAAGGGTGTTTTTTTTAGGGGTATAGAACTTCGAATTGAAATAAAACACAAGAAAATCGTTTTAAGGTCCATCAATTTGGCTTTATTGGAAGGATAATTTTATGCCATTAATGCTTAAATATGATTTCGAGCCAATTCTACAGGTCCAATTTTCAACCACTTTTTCGAGCATATGGGGCCGTATGTCGGCAATAACGCCACGAATGTTGGCTTCCAATTCCCCTAACGTTTCTGGTTTGTTGGTGTAGACGAGCGACTTCACATATCCCCAAAGAAAATAATCCAATGGTGTCAAATCACACGACCTTGGTGGCCAATTGACAGGTCCATTCCGCGAAATTATGCGCTCATCGAATGTTTCCTTCAATAAATCGATTGTGACGTGCGCTGTGTGGCATGTAGCGCCGTCTTGTTGGAACCACAACTCATCCACATTCATGCCATCCAATTCGGGAACAAAATAGTCGGTTATCATGGCTCTATACCGGTCTCCATTAACGGTAGCTGCCTCTCCAGCATTATTGCGGAAGAAGTATGGCCCAATGACTCCACCAGCCCATAGAGCACGCCAAACAGTCAGTTTTTGTGGATGTAATGGCGTTTCAAGGGTCTCATGTGGATTCTCTTCACTCCAAATGCGGCAATTTTGCTTGTTGACGTAGCCATTCAACCAAAAATGAGCCTCATCACTGAACAAAATTTTGCGATGAAAATCAGCATCGAAATCAATCTCATTTTCGGCCCATACACCAAAATCACGACGCATTGCATGGTCTCGCGGCTTTAATTCTTGCACAAGCTGGATCTTGTAAGGTCGCAAGCCAAGATCTTTGCGCAAAATCTTCCATAAAGTTGATGGACAAAGCTCCAATTGCTGTGCACGGTGGCGAATCGATTCATTCGGGTCCTCTTCAACACTTTGCTCTACAGCGGAAATTGTTTCTTCGGTGCGCACTGTTCGACATCTCTGCGGATGCGTATTATCACATAGAGTAAACGTAGTGCGAAAACGATCCATGGTTAACGGAATTAATTGCTCTGATGGACGATTATGTCGACCATAAAATGGACGGAGCTCACGGTAAACTTCGCGAACTGAACCATTATTTTCGAAATAAATTTGCACGATTTGCAAGCGTTGTTCTTTTGTCAACCTGTTCATGATGAAATGGCAAACCAAACTGAACATAAATGACATTAGAGTTGCCAGATTTGACCACAAAATGCCAGTTTTATCTCTATTCAAAAAACAAACCTGTAAAAAAAACACCCTATATCAAGATATCCGCGGTTGTGAGAGGCTTCTACACACATCTATTTCAAAACAGTGAAAAATTTTAAAACAGCTTTAACATAAAAAAGAATTGCATATATTTTAAGTTAGATCCCCAACGGAGCACCGTTGAAAATCGCATTCAATTAACAACAGCAGTCTTCGAGTTATGCGCGCACAAACATACTGACAGACAGACAAAAATTAAAAAAAAAATTGTTGATTCAACTTCTGATAATTTCAGTAAAAGTTAGTTAGAAAATTTAGATTTTTGTTTGCCTGAATCTCTTTAGAGCAGAACCTTGGCACTAAAGAGTCAGCAACAAAAAAAAAAAACTTTGAAGAAAGTCGGCCAACCTAATGTTCAATAATTTGTATACTTACAGATATGTATGTGATAACTACATTTATTTTATACACATATATGTACATATATGCTTGAGAATGTGGCTTGTTTAAAGTGAAAAAATAATTATTATTTATTTACAAAAAATTTATGTCAACAAAAAGTTGTGTAAACATTGCAATTAGTTGCAATTGGCTGCAATTGAAGTTTATTAGGAAATTGCCAATAAATTCTGATTTCATATATTATTATTGTTATAGTTGCATTGACGTTGTAGAAACAAATTTATTAAAAATTATATTTAGGAAAATGCAGGATATAAATTTATTGCAACATTCCCAATTTCTCACTTGCAAATGTCATCTTCTTGAACAGAACTGATATTGCTTTTCCTGATGATATTGCGCTTTAGATATTTCACTAATCTCAATACTCAGCCCCGGCTCCCGCGGGTGGAAAAAAAGACCACACTGTCAAGAATAGTCCTTCTCCATGAACCCGGACCGCATTTATTCAAAGTTCAGCCTAGGCCAACCCAACACACATTCCAGAATATTTACTGACGACCCTTTAAACGGACTTTTCTTAGGCTCTGACCAGTCAAGACCAATTTTTGCAAAGCTTCACGTTTATCTTGGATAGTATGCATCGGTCTTACAAGCTGAGGTTTTTTCACAATTTGCCCATCAAAGCCTTGGTCAAAATCTATGTAAATATAAAACCACTTGAGGTTTGAACACAGGAGCAGTGCACATGACAACCCTGTCTCACCGTCCTACTTTCATTAGACGGACCACTATGTAGACAACAGAGTGGGCTTAACAATTTCTGCCTGTGACTATCGAAAGAGCAATGGTTGGCTTATAACTCGAGGGGTCAGGGCCAGCATCGCTTCTCAAACTACTGCGCGACGAAATAAGCGAACATCCCAGTGGGTTAGGGTGTGTCTCTAGTGTCAGGCGACCATAATTCACGACCCGAATTTTCCCACAAATCGTTAAAGCGGCAGTCGAGGTAGTTACAGAAATTGTCAGTAGCGGAGCGTACCAGATTCGGTAGCAAAGTGCTGTTCATACCCGTAATCCTCGAAAAACCCTCGGGGAGTGTCTTCCATTTAGAACAACAACAACAGAGGCATCACAGTTGAGAGGTATCACTACCCTTGGCAGAGTGCTTAAATCACAAGTTGATTCTGCCACTTTACTCTTGGTTTTGGTAGTAAACGTTAGCTGAGGAGGGCAGCTTACTTGAACACATTTAGGGTCACATTATCCTTTGAATGAGGACGACTCGATCTTTGATACATCCTCCGGAGAATCAAAAACATCCACACCAAGATATTTACGCCTTGTCTTTACAAGAACTGATCATCTGAGCGTTAAGTGGCTAGATGATATCACCTCGTTATCCTCCACGCAGGTCACACAGCATGTGCTATCCAGAGATGGTATCAGCCCAGTGCTTGTCTAGCTTCCCCGAAGCCCATCTGTCTAAAAGTAGAGTGCTGAAGGCCAGCGGAATTTTCTGAGTTCCCCAGTCAGCCACGTCCGATGTACCCACTCGGGACAAGGGACCTGCATGACAGTTTCCAGGAATGTCTTAATACCCTGGTACCCAGATAATTTTTATCTCAAACTAGTTCGGTGCAATGATAAACAGTCGCAACTATTCCCAATCACATGTTGGTACCGCTCAACGCTTCAATTGCAGCTTGGCTGTCCGCGTAAATGTTAAACACCGTGGCATTCTACTTGAAAGACGTTCCAAATGGTCGAGTAACCTAAATTTCCTTGCTAAGTTCAAGCTCCTTCTGAAGGTTTTGGGGGCATGGTGACTAGATAGGCAGAGTCATGCGATCTATCGAAATGGCACTCGTTCTTTTTACGAGAAGATATACATTCGCCTCCAAGGGGAATGGTCAAGGTTTGTATACTAGCTGTATAAAACAGTCAATCAATCAATCTCATAATTTTACGGGTCACAAAGCTCTGGTAGAATTTTTACCAACTTCGACTTTATCCAGTTCAATACCGTCGGAAGAGAAAGAGGGTATGGAGCTCATATGGGGTAGTGCATTGGTGAATTTGTTTGCGAATGGATGAGGAAGATTAAGGGTGAATGTGTGAACCGCGCAACGGCCTAGTTAAATATATGTGATTAAAGCTGGCATTGCCGTTTTTTTGAATGCTCTCACAATAGACCTCTATGATGTCCGCGTGAACCTCTTCTACCCAAGGACAGCTGCCATTCAACCTGGGCCGGATTGGTGTGCGAGACCTACTGAAAGTGTATTCGACCTCTCAATAGAAAGCAATAAATTCGTATTTTTAATTCGCTGAAAAAAAATCTGTTCCTCTTAACCCTTCGATGCCTTCAATATAACTTTTTAAGTTATTTTTAACATCCACCAAAATTTTATTTATTTGACGGTATTTAATAGACTAATTTCTTAGAAAGATAATGACTAAAAACGTGGAAGGCATATTACCACGATATAAGTTAAACTTTGTATCGAACACCGCTTTACAACAGGGTTGAATTTTTAATACTAAACTAAGCCCCCCCTCTCACTAATGAAATCCCTCAAACAACACACCCCACATGAATTTATATGAAGCTCTTCCATTTTTTCTTGCAGTCCACATTTGATGAATAACTCATTTCGTATAGCAATCGATTCTATTGATAATTTTTTTTTTCTGATATTTCTTATATTTTCTACGTAACATGCAATTTTTCAGTTAAAAAAAAATCTCAAATTACAGAAATTAAAAATAAAACCTAAATGCGCATTTCTGTATACCCAAACTCGCTTCCTCATTCATGCAACAACGCAGCAGCAGCAATAAAAGTGCATACATCAACCAAAACTCCAGAAAAGAGCAATTTTTCTCAATTTTCTGCCAATTTTCGTGTGCGACTGCGACGACGCGGCTGCTCATTACTTGGCTACCTTAAAATTGTTTTTTGTTTTTTTTTTTTTTCACTTTTACCTGCTTTCTTGTGCGCTTGCAATACGATACTTTTTCCAGTAACAACCGCAGAAACCTTTCAAATTGCAACCGAAAAATTCTGTCGTTGTTGTTTTTGTTGCGTGGTAGAAATTGCTAAGTTATTTGCTTTTAAACTATTTTTCATACACATTTACTTTACTCAAAAAAAAAAAAAAAATTTTTACATTTGCCCTTTGGTTAAGACTTCCAAGTGTCATATATATGTTTTCCTTGTCGTAGCGCATTTCCTGCATTTAGCAGAAAATTTGTCCCGAAAATGTTACATTTATTTTGCAAAATTGTTAGGGTTTCAATTTTGTGTCCTTTTTTAAGACAGTCGTTAGCTGCTTACCTTTTCACCCTAAAAACATGCCCATCTTGAAGAGAGTCATCAATTTGCACTCGTTAAATACTTGACAGTTCAAAGGTCACAAACAATATGTGACATTTTTTGTCGTATTAGTTGTGACCTTTAAGAAAATGTCACATGGGAATATCTAATTGTGAAAAATTTTCAAATGTTGTAATTTTTTTTTTTAATATGCACGACAAATAAGGGGTTAAGGAAATTGGTTTTTTTAATTGGCAAACAATGGTCAGTTGACATTTTTTGCTGGAAAACTTGAAAAATTTATATTTTTTTTCTTTGATTATTTATTAGAATTTTCACATATGAACAGATTCATTAGGAAAACAATGGTCACTTGGCATTTGTGCATTAAAGGTTAATTGCTTGTTGCGCAAGATCTTCAGATTCTTAGTAATTGTCGTGAGAATATGAAAGGGTTAAGCGATATTCTCAGTGAAAGTATATATGCACACATTCCTTCAAAATTCTTTTTTATTTTTATGTCGCTTTTCTGTTCATTTTTTAAGCAACCAATTATCCCAGTCTTTGCACGAGAGTTAAAAGCTTTTTGAATTAGTTAAACAGATCTGGGCATTATTTAAGCTAAATTCAAAGACAATAAAATAACCATGATTCCACAAATCGATGCACCACGCAAAGCTACGTACCCGATGGATATTCTGTACAAATGGCTTTCATTTTTAAGCTCTCCCTGGACTATTGGGTTGGGTGAGATAACAAAATACTGCGCTTCCACTTTGGCTTCCTTTATCATTCCCCTAGAACAGTGATCGGCAAAAAGTGGTTGCATTGACCAACTTCGTTTGATGCTCATTTGTAACTAGACTAAATTTGATATTCTGATGCTCTTTCTTTTTATGTTCGAGTTATTATAAAAAGCCCATCGGGTATGTGAGAATGCCGTATGTTCGAATCACATAAAAATGTTTTCCGATCACTGCTTTTGAGAGATGATTTAGTGAAGGACAACTTAGAGGTTATGGTGAGCTGCTTTGATCTTATCTAAAAGCTTTTGGAAACACACATAAGTCTAGTGAGATGATCCTAGGGTAACACGGGTTATACAAGTGAATGGTGGTAGTTCGTAACGTACCATTTCCTGACAACATAGAAAGTAGGAATCATTTTATGTTGTATAAATTCTTTCCTAAAAAGACAGGGGCTATAATGAGTGGAGCATCGAAGGACTGCATTTTCTTTAAAAATTAAAGCTAAAAGCTTGCAGGTTATGATGCAGGAAGTTACCGGGAGGTTTCATGGTAGATTCTTTGGTTACCACCCATAATCCATCCCCTATTCATTCTTTTCAAAATACAGTAAGTTCTTTTAAATGATTGGTTGGAGAATAGGATTTTGTTGCATAGATTCTGACCCTGATCCTGAAATTGTCAAATTATACTACAACCCGGACTTAATTTTGAGACATAATCTCTTCAACATAACCTATAATAGTGTATAGTATGAGAGCGCATGCAGTGTGTTGTATACTCTCCACTAACTAAGCTACCAAGACTGTAATCAGTCTTCAGATACCCTTCCTTTTACTGATGTAGCTATATAGATTTTTGTGGCATCACAAGGGTGTTTCGCTTACAGCAAGTGCCTTCTAATTTCGAAAGCCATTCCTTGAAACTACCCTTACCTTATTAAAGGCCCACAATAGGTTTTCACATCTGCTTAATTTATAAGTTAGGGCATTGAAGATCGTTAGGTCTAGACGACAGAGTCATTAAAAATTTTGACAAAGTAAGAGGTAGTGTTGCCTGTTGGAACATCCTTCTCATTATAAATGATGACCACTAAAGCTATATGCGAATAGCTTATTATAGTTTTTGAAAGTTGATATTGTAGTGTAAATGTATGGAATTGAGATATAGTGTTTGGTCCAAAAACTCCAAAATGTTTGAGCAAAAGCCTTACAAACTTGTGTGAACAGAGATTTGTGTACCGAGAACACAATGCTGGTAACATCTGATTTTTGTCCTATCTTGAGTTAGGCTTCTCTCGCTTATTTGCCACAGACATTTAGGAGTCCTTAACTCTACCTCAGACATCTAGAAATACGCCAGTGAAAATTTCATTTAGTTTTAGACATCAGTTTCTGAGTGATGCGGGTACAAACATACAGACAGACAGACAAACATTTTAAAAAATGTGATTTTGGGCTATATATTCACTTAAATATTGCTTTGTGTAAATTCGACAAGTAATTTCAAAGCATACCTTACCGAAAGGAGCCGAAAAAGATTTTCCTGTACCTTCCTCACTTCATATTTTCACTTTTTTTAACCATCCATTGATTCTGAGGAGACACTGCTCTTCCCATCTTTGTTGTCTACGCTTATGGCTTTTCAAAGGCATCAGTCATTAAATCTCTTAATCCGCTCATCTTTGACAAACTCGAGCACATAAATATTTTGTAAATGTTTGCGACAGTTTTGGCTATAATCCGCACTAATTACACTAAATATACCTGCGAGTTGGTGCTGTTAAATTATCAACATTTAAGCGGATATATGCAAATCTTGGAGATTTAAGAAATGTTTGTAAATTGTAAGAGCTGAGGAAGAGGATAGACTTATGATCGGATTATCAGAGACAATCGGCACAGGCATTGGAAGAGGGCAAACTTCGTTAAACGCTATGGCCTAGTAGAGCACTCTTTCCTATGAGATAAATTTTCATAAATCTTTTTTATGAAATAGAGAAAGTGAAAGCTTGAAATTTATAAAAATTTAAATTAGATAACCCACTAAGTTCTCAGTTTTTTGGTTTGCCTTTAAAGTTGTGCTCTTTTAGCTTCCTTTAACAGACATCTAAAGTTATGCATAAATAAATAACTTAAAAAATCGGACCAAACTAAATCTAAAATAATTCAGTTGCCAAATTTAACAGTATATTTTGAGTAACAAGTTTTCGTCTATTAAAAGCTCGATCATAACCGAAAAGCATTTAAAGTTGCAATTTGAAAACAAAGTGTCTTTGAAAATCATGACCTTCACAAAAAAGTAATTTTGAATATGGAATAGAATAGTTTCAAAATAGTAAACAAATCGAACTTTTGCTTTCGTTTGGAAATATTTGACTTGTGTGCACCAATATAGATATTTAGTTGATACATGCATAGTGGAGATACAAGCATATGTCAAACCTAAATAAGAAACCCAGCAAACATTTTGTTTGGATGTTTTAGTGAAATCCTTATTTTGCCTCTTAATACTTTTTCGAAATCAGAGGAGTCTTCATTCCGATATTGTTATGGAAATGTAATTTGTATAAGGGGTTGAAGCAAAACCGTCCGTCAAGATTTCTTACTAAATCGAGCAAACCCGGTGCCAACGCTATCAACTTAATTAAATTTTTGCGAAATTGTTTAGAGTCTGACATGAAATGTTTGGTTAATTCGCACACAATATCAAACAGCTGGTCAACAGCTGCAATATTTAGCAATTTAAGAAAAGTGGAATGCTTGAAAAAAAATTTGAAACTGAGTATAGAAAAAACTGTTTCAAAAATATTGCCTTATTTGCATATTTTTTTTTTAAAGAAACCCAAATATTATCTTAAGTTGAAAATTTCATTTGTTATAAATGTTCAGATGTTGAAATCGCGAGAAGTGAAATATTAGTAAAAACTTCAAAATTCAAAAATTTTCTGAATTTTTTTCTTATTCATTTAAAATTTTCCTTTTCTTTTCAATTAAAAACTTTTCATTATTAATTAAATCATTAAAAAAACCAATAATTTTCATAAAAATAATAAAAATTATTATTCTTGGCCTTGCTCATTTTTTGTCATGGTACCGTTTTCTGAAAATCTTTTTGGAGTTTTTTATTACCTAGAAGAAAATTGAAAACCACATTTCGTAGGTTTTGAGATGCCTTATTCAAATATTCGGGTATTTCGAAATTAATCTAAAACATTTTTAAAACTTTGCGAGTGTGCATTTTAACTGAAACAAGGCTTAAGTTTCGATGGAAATTGTCTCCGATTTTGAAAATTTTTAATGTGTACTCGAAAAGTTTAAAAAAAATGTTTAAATAAGTTTTGTTTTTATTTTTTTTTTTTTTTGTTAGATATCATAAGTTTTCATAACTATGGTGAAAAAAATTTGAATTTTCTGTTTTCAAATCCGATGTCAGCATCTCTATAAGAAATTAAATTTTCATGTTAATGTATTCGTTTTACAATCAAAAATATCAGAAAAGAAAAAATATTTTTCAAAAAAAATGCACCTTGAAATTATGAAAAAAAATTTGAAGTTTTTCTAATATTGGCGAACATATGAGCCTGAAGACTGGTTTTCTAGCGCTAACCTTCCAGAAATATTTAATTTTGAGTCAAGTTTGAGTCAAGTTTAACAAAAAATTTTTTATTTCAAATTTTTAAAAAATTTTGAATTTTTTTTCTTACATTATCGAGTATCTGAGCTTTAAAACTGCTTTATCTAGCTCCAAAAATATTAAAAAGTTAGTACAGTTTCTTCAAAATGTCCGATAGCGCGGCGTATTCTGCATCACACTTGAGAGCTCGAAGCACTTAACTATTCAATACAGCAAAAATTATCGAAAATATTCAAAAAACTATTTTTTCAATTCTTTATATATCTAAGTTTTCTGAGAAGTAAAATTTTGCCAACTGTTGTTGTTTTTGTAGTCACATATTTGGTGGGGCGAAAACCGAGTTAATCTCGTACGTAGACCCGGTCGTTGTAGAAAGATTCCTCTCTCTATCTGCGAGTGCAGATTCTTTAATTGCGAAATTTGTAAACTTTCTCTTTTATGCAAATTTTTTTTAAAATTACAAACTACAATTTGTTACACAGTCCTTCAGTAAGATTAAAAGAGCATCAACTTTCTACAAAAAAAAATATGATTTCCACTCGGATCCTTATACTTTGTTGGTTTGCTGGGAAATCAAAAAATCGACAGATAAGACAATCAAGTGCATAAGCAAACCCAGTTAGCGGTAAGTGTCAACAAAAATGCATAACAAAAACGTTGACAACACAGCTGTCACATCAAAGGCATGCCAGAACGCACGTTAATTGGTGTGTCCGTAACACTAATTCTCATGAATCCACAATTTGCCGTCGCTGATTTAAAAAAATGTGTGTTTTCTTTGCACTTATTTTTCTTTAAAACACAACAAAAAACAAGCATAATAAATATAAATTTAGTTTTGTAACAAACAAACGTAGTGCCGCGAAATGAACTTGTCATAAATATTTGACAGCTTCGCTTAAACCGCTGACGGTGGCAGTCAATCAAGAATGTGGCAAGTGTTGTGAGCCCCAACAAATGCTGTGGTCCTACTGCAAAGTATGAGTTTTTTAGTTGAAATTTTGATTTAAACAGTTGGTTTTTTTTTTTAACAAAAGAAATAATACAAATCGTTTGTTCTCCTAAGCCATTTCTTATGAAAATATTGAAGAAATATTTCTTACGCTTGCTGTGAGGTGAAACATTTTGTAGGCATTCAATTTTTGACAGCTTGTAATGACATCTGCACCCGTTTATAGAGAATCGTTCTTAACAGACAGTTTGACGTCCGGCATGTGCTTCGTACTACAGAATGTTCAGTATATAGCGGCAGAGTAGCCTTTGAGGCGCTTGAAAATTATTTTGAACTCCCCGTTTTATGGGAAATACGTATGTGCTTATGTACTTTAAGTAAATAGAAGTCAAAAGAGCAATAGAGTTAGTTGGTGATTTGTAAAGGAAGCGAATCCATTTTGGGGCAACCCTTTCTTGTTTATATTTTCATAGTTGTTACCAATACAATGGAACTATTTTTAGAAGGCAAAACATTACTTCCGTTTCAGCAAAACATATAACTTACTGTGTCTTTTGTGTCAATCAATCTCTTGATATTTATCTAGTAGGTTTGATTGTCTACGAGCTTGGGTTCTCGATTCCACTGCCTAGATGAGAGGGTCTCTGTGTAGTAAAATCAACGCATTAATGGAGGATTTTTGAAGCGACGCATAATCCTCCAACCCGATAATTTCAGTTAATTTTGTCTATCAGGGAAGCCAGACTTAATTGAATTGTGTCGCGAAGCTCGCTTAATTAGTATTATAAACAGATCGAGCTGTCACAGTTCTAGACAATCCATCCATTCAACATTCTTTTTGGCATGATGATTTGCCTATTTCTTTCATGCTTTTCATCGATTACACTGTTGTATTTTATGTTCGGAAAGCCATTGCAGTAGAACTTTAAAAAAGTAATCTGCGTAATTAGCTCCGCTTCGAGTTTCATTTTCTTTCAAGGCATTTCTTTACTTTTGTTAGAATTTGCTTTTTTACTATCTTTTTATATGATCCTAATAAAAAAATCTCCAGAGCCCGGATTTTTTTTCAAGTGAACTCTTCACCAACTCAATCGCTACTCGTAAAAGTCTGCCCAGCTGGTTGGATAGTTTTTATTTAAATTTTTGGAAAAGTAAAATAGACCAAAAAATGTACCAGCTATTTAATATTTGGATAGCGATCCTATAGATCGAGGAGTAGACGTTGTAAAACGAGGGGCAGTGAAAGAATAAGAGAATATAAAGAAGAAGACGAGTAGGAAGAGGAAAGAGAGAGGCAGAGGAGCCGGTAGAGGAAACTAAAGATGGTTAGACACCCCAGCGGATTAGGGGCTTAGAATGTTGTAGTAGGTATGTCTGTCTTGAAAGGCGACTAAAATCCACGACCCGAAGGTTGTTCGTAACAAAACAAATCGCTCCCGTGGCAGTCGAGCCAGTATCGGAGGGCGCTAGTACCGGATAGTGCCGAATACATATCACCTAATCCTTCGGGTGGTGTTTTTCCCTTACAAAAACAAACAAACATGAGAGTAAAGATGACTACACATTTTCCCAGTGTACTTCAGAAAGCATAGAGTGTTCTTCGTAAATCGTAAAATGTATTTCAAAACTGTCAATTGCACTTCAAAAGCCGTCAAATATTTTTCAGAATAAATAATTGTACTTCAGAAACTGTAATCTGTACTTCAGAAGCTCTTAAATGTACTTCAGAATAATAAGTTTTACTTTTGAAACCATAAATTCTGAACCATAATTGATTATTCTGAAATACAAAGTACTATTTACGGTTTCTGAACTACAGTTGACTATTCTGAAATACATTTGATGAGTTCTGAAGTACATCTAGAAAAGGAATATTGAAAAAGGAATATTGAAGAAGGAAAACAAAAGTAAAATATAACTAAGTAAATTTTCGGGCTGAACGACGTCTACCTGGTCATCGAGTACGTTATATTTCCTACCCTTCGATCAGAGATATATTGAAGATTTAACTCCAAATGTGAAAGCCGTCTCTCTCAAAACAAAGAAGGAAGATATTTCTACTAATACACTGAAGGTTCTGCGTCAGTATTATTATTACATAATCCGTTTCTATGATAAAACTGACTCTGGTGTCACGCAGAGATGGTTCTCCCACGAATAGGTTTTTTCTTCGGGCAACTCCACATTTTTCTTTGGGCTAATGGATAAACCCTTCATCTTGATATGATACGCATTACTTGTTGCATCCGATCATATACTTTTCTTTCTTCGTACATCCCTGCGATGCAGAGTAGTTCATACCCCTAGTTGTAAGACTCATGGTTGCTCAATGAGTAAAAGAGTTCGCCCATTACCCTCAAAAGTTGAGAGTACAGAACAGAGCAACTGGGCACATTTCAGCCAGTTGAAACTGCTAGTTTATAGATTATTTTGATTTTCTAAGCTTAAGGCAAAAGCCAACGATGCATTTACGGAGCTAGTCTATGTGGGAAATTGGTCAATATGACGAGGGTGGCCAACGCCGCCAGTTTCCACTAACCGGAATGACGTACTGTTACAAAAACAACCACTTCAAGCGTGTCAGTTCTTGCATTTTCTAGTTTTCGTATGAATATGACGGTAACTTCCATGCATTTCAAGTGGGAAAAAGAATATTTTTGATATTTCACTGACTCAGGATATGAACCTGAGAATCTCCGTAGTCTCGCCAGTCCCACCACAACACTGCGGCCGCCATAAAAAGTTTACTGTTAATATCTACACTGTTCATCGTTAATGCAGATTCAGCACGAAGATCAAATTATTGGAATTCATAACATCCCCGCTTGTAGAACGTAAAATGCCAGAATTGTTTAAAAGTATCTACATAACATAGCATATCATTGAATTCCTTGCTTAACGCTTGTTGTTGTCCAATAAAAAAAAATCAGTAAACTACAACAAGGAATATTAACATTGCTCAATTTGCAACTTCATCGAAAACAAGTAAGAAAGCTAAAGTGCGGCTGGAACCGAGCATTAAATACCCAGCTGTTAGGGTTCAGTGTGGATTAATGCTTATAAAAGTGGGAGGGATTATGACACGGTTTCGCACACACACAGGCTGAGATAAAAAAAGGGGGGTGTGACTATGAACTTTTAAGGAAGTGAGCGTGATCGGTAGATCCGTGAGGTATGCTCTGTGCTCTAGTATCCCCTATCATCATTCTATCTTGGAGTTACGAGTAGTAGAAATTTTAAAAAATACCACTGAAATGTGGCAGCCATGTCCATTTTCTGAATTGACTCTATTTCCCATTGCGATGGGAAGTGAACTCAATAAATTTGATTTCCTTTATTAGAAATAAATTCCACAAAAATTTGGAAAAAAACCCTATGATTTTATCCCCAAATTTTATGGATAATATCACCATTTCTAAACATATACGATTAACAGGTAGTTCCGCGAAGGCTAAAATAATTTCTTTCGCTATCAGATTTCATATAAAATCAAAATATGTCACTTTCTTGTATATACAAATTATATAGAAATTTGATCATTTTCACCGATTTTCGAGCAAATTGTCAGTAAGCTAATAACTTGAAATCTGGCACATATTTAGAACCAAGTCTAAGTGCAATGAAATTATAATGAAAAATCTTCTAGGTGGTGCAGAAACAGGTAATGACGGAGACGTGATTTGACGACTTGATGGCTACATAATATGTATTTAAAAATAAATCTAATAGGTGGCACCTGGAGCGAGATATTTAGAAAGGTCCTGGATCAGATTCGAGTCAAGAAAACATTCCTGACCCGAATGTGATCATGCGGGGTGTATTTTGAAAGACATTTTATAAACAAAATCCTTAGAAAAGGCCACATACGAAATTTCAAGTAAAAATAATTTCAAATTTGGCTTCCAGGTCAAAAATAAAAAAATTTCTTGAGCGGTTTCTTACGAACTGCATTCAGGCCTTTACACGCTTTATAAGGTATTTATAAGGTTAAATGAATCCCCCTATTATAATCGAGTTTTGAGTAACTTTCTTTTGAGCTGGACACTTGAAACTTTGGAGGCACTTCAGAACAGGGATGGAAATATTTTAATACAGAAAAAATAAAAAGATGATAAAAAAGTTGTAAGGACTACCTTCACCAAAAAGATTTAAGCAAATTTTTCCATAAAAAAAACTTTATGGGTGTGAGTTTTGATTTTAAAATTTTAATCAATGCGATTATAACCAATTTATGAGCTTTGAAAATATAAAGGGCGGACTAACATTGTTCTCCTGCTATACAGAAATGTATATATTTATCGATTTCGTTACAACCCGTCGATGTAGAGACAGCGTTGAAGAAAGTCCAGTGCAGCTTGGTATACAAGTATTGAGTAGAAGTAATCAATTTCATGCAGCATTGAATCGGTAACTAATAAAAGTGAAACGCGCCCACCCAACAACAATTGTTGAACCACCATTGAAGTATGAGCCCTCGCTACTACACAAAATTGCACACACGGGGAACAAGGGAGCAAGGCAACAGGCAAGGAGGCAAGCATACTTCGTGTTGAACAAAAAAAACATGCAACATATTGAATATTGAATGTGAAGTGTGACCAGAAAAACAAAAACTACAAAAGAGTATTCCATTTTCAAACAAATAACAACAACTCAAGTGTAAAAACAAACAAGAAAACACAAAAGAAAACTTATTTTTCAATACAAAAAGTGCTGTAAATACAACAACAAGTTGTGATGCAAATCCACACTCGGGAGGTCTACAACGTTCAAAAATGCGATCACGGTACGTAAATCTCACTTGAACTGCAGCACGCCAATATTTAAAGATTACAAAATTACCATGGTTTTAATTGAAGAAGGGGGAGGAGGTATGCCGGAAAAAAAGATCATACCACACGACCATGTTGGACACTATCGCGAGCGTTAGGAGTTTGCGCGCACGATCAGCACGTACGCTACGAGAATGGAAGAGCGATCAGCAGCAAAGGCGCTACGACACAATTCACTAAGAAAACTTTTTTGCTAAGATCAGCAACACGAAGAATAATAAAAGCACGAAAAGTAGCAACAATAAAATTGTGGCTATATGTGAATGTGTGTGTGTGCATGAGTTTGTATGTGTGTGTGTGAATTCTATGCTGCAACGTTTGGCATATTTTTTTTTTATTGTAAAGAAGCAATCGCAACGAATGAACAGATTTTTAATGCTGTTCATCAACACCAACACAACAACAACAATCATAATTGCAATAAAAATAAACATGCTTATCGTTTTTGTCGTCGCTTTATTTTTTTGTTGTTTAGTGCTGTTGTGCAATAAGAAATTTGTAGTTGACGATACTTTGACTCATGATCGTGCCAACGCGATTAAAGCGAATTTAATGCTTACGTTCGGACATTGCCGCATGCCTCTGAGTTGTGCCTCCTTATCTTTGGTAGTTTTTTTTTTATTTGCTATTGTTGCTTCATTTTCTTTTTTAACAGCGCGAATTATGTTTTGGTGGCAAATTTTTTATGTATGATGAGATCAGATTAAGATATGGTGAAGTGTCTGTAGGGACCATTCAGCGATATGAAAGATGGTGATATATTTACAGGGTGCTCAAGGTTTATTTTGAGTGCTAAAAAGTAGTGACATATGGCCAGGGTTTGGTTGTAAAAAAGTTTTTTTTAGTATTTTATGCAGCTATCTCTTTCGAGACAGTGCCCTTTTAATTGATTTTCAAGGTCTAGGTTCAAAAGCAATAATTTGGAGCGGTTTTAATGAATAAAAAAATTTTAAATTTGAGTTAGCAAAGTAAAAGCTCACTAGAGAGCTAAAGTTTGAAAGCAAAACACGCGCGGCTGTTTTTTAGAAGTTATTTTCTCAGAAACAAAACCTCATGAAAAACCAACGACAGCCCGTAGAAATAGATTTCGTTTATGCGCCTTAAGGTATGCAACATGTTTGTATAGTTTATTTTTTTGATATGTAAACTGAAAAACTCACTGCCAGTCACAGTTCGAGACACCACATCTTCCACGAATGTGTTGTGGCCATGTATTCGACTAGTTCTTGTATAAAAACATATTTTTTAGAAAACATATCGATGATTCAATGGGGGATCCCCTATTTCAGAATATTTCCAAAGCGCATTTTTTTCAACAATACCAACTTAGAGCGTTTGTTCCAAAAACGTCATATCTCAGTTAATGTGTTTTCAATCAAATTTTATGGTAGAGCTTTTTCCTATCCTTGGGTGATATAGGATGATCTTACACTCAATCGTCAATATTTTGTAATGAAATACATATCTATTAGCGTGACATAGACTGTCAGTTGTGTCTCTGGAAATCCTTGATAGATACCTTTTAATTTTTATAGGATTCTATTAGACGGTGCAGATCTTAAATTGTCATACCATCATTTTTAGTCCCCTATATATCGCTCGCTTTCTCTGCTCTCTACTTTATCTTCCTTTTTCTTCTTCTCGCTCTTCTTCCTTTGCTTATCGCTCTTCCTGTTTCGTCTTCTTTGTTCGGTTAGTACTTTCCTCTTTTTCTTCCTCCTAAGAATCAACATCAAGCTCTTCTACCGGAAGTCCAAGGAAAATGGCAGTTGCAACAGAGTTGGACCAGAGTGATTTTGGTGTGATTATTGAGCAGTTAAAAAGATGTTTAATATCATGAGGGGACATACCATATGCAGGGCAAGTAGTTGTTGTCTTGGGGTTGAGTTAGCACAAGTAAGAGTTTACCTTTTACTGTATTCATATCGAAGTTTTGCCAGAGTAAATCTAGTTCCCCTATATAGGACGCTATCCTGTTCAGATATTTCATAAGGTTGGATTTCAATAATAGGGTAAGGAGATATCTACCGACTTGGTGTGGAGGTCATTTAGAGTCAGCCTGTGGTTCCCCAGATACAACGGTTGTGTAATGTGATGTAGGATCTTAATACTGTAGGAAACAACCGGCCGGCCAATAAACTTATTTGTAGCAAGAAATCAAAAGTTCTCTAAAGAAGTTTATGATTTCGTGCAAATTTCAAATTTGGTCAACAAACCCACTCCGTCCCATAAACACTTTAGGCATGCGATGATAAACCTGAGCGCGTTATGTAACTGTTGAAATCAAAAGTAGAAATTACAGCTCTTGAACTTGCACATCGCACTTTACATACGCTATTTCACCACATTTCTAAAAATAAACGCTACAATTTGTAACTTGACACTCAGACATTTTCTATTAAATCAATATCACATAAACCAGCTGTTCTCATCATTTCCACTTTCAATTAATTTTCTCCCTTATCGACGGTCACTTTCACCGTATACGCCATACAACTCTTTTCCACAACAGTTTAATTACCTTTTACAGCCCACACGTGGGATTTTTTCGTATGGCTGTATGTGTGTTTATAATAGTGTTCAATATAATAGTAGTGAAATTAAATTGGAAGAAGAAGAAATTTCAAAGTTTACACAAAGTTTAGAAGAGTTAATTAAACTTTTAAAAATTTCAATATTCTTGTACATTACATTTAGTCGTTTGCATTTTGTTTGACATTTTCCTTTAGACGCAACTTCAAACGCCATGCGTCCCACAAAAATGGCTTGTTGTTGCGGCCCAAATGCGGCAAATGCTATGGAATCATTCACTTGGGAAATGCGATTTGTATGAGGAAATGCGACGCATTTGGAGTTTTTCGCCCAAATTGACTAATTTGGTGCAGTGTAAATGTAGTATTAGGTTTTTTTTCCCCATACAAAATTAGTTTTTCTTCATGCGTTGTATGAAAGAAGTCACGCAACAGCCTTGTCGAAAAAAATTCCGAAAATTCAGGGACATTTTTGAGCGAGTTCTAACCACAAAACTCATACCCAAAAATTTTCTAGAAATTTTAAAATTTTGATGCCCAGTTTTTTAAGTTTAAATAACTTTCCTGAACTTAGTGTAAACTTTGAAATATTGTTTTTTTTATGTGGTTATAGAATTTGCTATATTTTAAATAAAATCTATTAAAATCACAGATTCTTTTAATTTCATTGAACGATATTAATTTTAATTTCACTACTATTATATTGAACACAGCTGTATATTTACTGATATGTAAGTTAGAACTTGTGTTTAGGTATTGTGTTGCACGCTTCTAATCAATAATACATATTTTTGCACAAAGCATAGTTAAAATTACATGCTGTAACACAGACTTTCAGGTTCAATGTCCAATGCCGGTGCAGCTAATCTCTTGTTCTGCTTTATATTTTAACTTTTTCATACAGAGTTCTAAGATAACTCACAACTAGTTAAAATGTTCTTATAAAACTGCTATTGATGGGGAAATAAATTTTGGACTGTCACCTTTTTAGAATTATTTATCGGTTTCTCATGTAAAAATAGCGAAAAGATGCAGTAAGTATCATCAAAGGAGAGAAAAAAATAATAAAATTTACTTCAAGCAGTAAACAAATTTTCTGATTAAGTATATTGGTTGAGAAATTTCGTGCTCGATGTCAATTAAATAGCTTAGGAAGTACCAGGCCACGTCTATTTTACTAAAAATATCCTTTGCCGTGTCGTTGAATAAAATATCATATTAACTTTTAATAACCGGATAGATATTTCGACCAGTTTAATACAAACACATTTAATTTTGAGCCTTTTATACGAAATCTTACGGATATTATAATATAAAAATGGACGTGGTTGTCAACAGATTTCCTAAGTTTTTTAACGAATACTCTTTATAACTGTATTAGTAGGATTACCTAGTTTACCATGGGAGGTGCCACGCCTACTTTGCTACTATCCAACTTTGTTTGGAGAGTTTATTATCTGTGTAAAATTTTCATACTTTTAAGTACTCAAAGAAAGCATACTTGGCTGTTATCCGATTTTACCGTTTCTGAACTAAAAGACGGGCGAGCCACTACCATTTTCCAAACTTTGAGAACTTTTATACTGAATTGCATATCTCTCAATGATATTAATAACTTTATGGTGTATTTTTGTAAGTTTAACGAGCTCAAGACCAGTTGATAATAATTCTTGGTTAATTATTATTATTTTTGATAAGAAAAAAAATTGAAAGCAACAAACATATACAGGCTATAGTTATAGTACTATTTGGTGTAGAGAGTGAGTTTCATCACGTTTAAAAATGGTTGGTGAGGAGGTAAAAGTGTTTATAATTTTTTTTTGGATTTTACATTCTTGGAATTGTGGAATGACATATGTATATATTTTGAAATTTGAATAAGGTGTGAAACAAACATTTATGTTTAAATAGTTCTCAATCTGATTGAATCACTATAATATCCCCAAGAATGGAGCAAATCGGTTCATCGCTTTAAAAAAAATATGGCGAAAAAGTATTGAGATGAAATAAAATCGTATTTGCTGAGTTATGAGAAAATATGAACACCTATATTGCTTGTGTTGATTTCACCCTACAGGCATTAGTGCATGATTAATCACGTTCTTATAATTTTTCGAAATTTTTGCTGGATAAGCTATGGATCCAACTATTTATTTTTTTCCTTTTGACAAATTGAACACATTTCATGTCCATATCTAACTCCATGGGTTCATGGCATTGCAACCAACTGCTGTACCAACAAAATTTTATTAAATTTACCTTAGAATTTTTAATGCATCCATGCCTTTTTTTTAAAACTAACTCAACAGCAAGCTTTATTTATGGAATCTTATTTCTCCCCCTAAATTAATGTTATTTGAGAAGAGAAATATAAATCTCTTTAACATATTTTAGAGATAATAATTCTTCATTTAACTGATATTTTGGAGCTCTGCTTCTATATATACCTACATTTGTGTATATGTATATACTTAATCACATTTACGAGCATAAAAGTTTGTAAATCGATACTATTTGAACATAGAGCAGATGGCCTTGCCACAAATATAGATTACACCAACACAGAAATCAATGGTTTTGAATGAAAATATAAATCAAACGAAAAAATAATAAAATTAGTTGAAAGTAAATTTTATCAAAAATTAAATTTTAAGCACACATAAAATATTTTTTGAAAATGCACAGATATCAAAAGCGATACTGATTTTCGTACAAATAGGCTAAATAATTTTTTTATTTTTGTTAAAAGTAATAAGCAAATTTGATATTTATTTCAGTTAAAAAATTATATATATATTTGTCCAAAAATATAAATATATTAAAATATATACGTTGAAGTATATTGTACTAATAAATATAATTTTTCTCTCTTTTCCTTATTGAATATATATTCGGTCAAATACATATTTATATCCCTGAAAAGGGTGAAAAATAAAATATTTTATTGTTAGTAATAATTGGAAAATGTAATCGATATGTCCTGCAAATATTGATGCATGTACATTTATGGTTACGTATAGCCTTCAATCTAAAATAAAAACATTTGTTTAATGTAAAAACCGCGTTATTAGGGTGGAACTACAAATTTTGGTAAAAATTCTTTTTGGCATTACTAATTAGTAAAAGAAATTAAAATTTCGAAAGTACTCGCAGGAAATTGAATTGTCCTTATGTATAAGAGAAGAAGAAGAGAAGAAATTAGAATATTGGTCACTAATTCAAAAACGTGAAATTTTGTTTCTATAATTTTTTATTACATCTATCTCAGGTTTGTTTTCCACTTGTATTGTTTGTTTTGCTGTTTTCCGATGCTCATCAGTACGTTTTCTAAGCAACTTGGTGTACTCGTATTTTAGGGAGTAGTTGTTGAATTTTAGTTTAGTTTTGGTAATTTTGGTTAATACAATATTACTCTCAGTTTCTCTATCATAAATGTTTTTTAAAGTTTTAGTACTTCTTTTTATTTCAAACCAACGCTTCATTGCAACCAACGCCGTCTAAAGTTTTGTTATTTTTCTCCAATATTAATCACAATTCATTTTTATATAAATCAAACTGTATATTTTCTAAATCAAACTGTTTTTATTTAAACTCCAATCTATATTTTCTATGAATATTCTTAAACCTCTTTGACCCTTTCTAAAACAAAACAATTCTACTTTTCCTTACAAAACATTAAATTTTCAGCAAACATTTTTACGCACCATACAAAATGTATAGGAAAATAAAATTTTTTTTTTTCAGGAATTTTTTTTGGGATTCTCCTATTCTGGTCAGAGAACAATCTAAATTAGTGTCAGTCATCCAAATCGGTGCAGGAGTTCTTGAGTTACGAGCGTTGGAGCTAACGTCACTTTCTTTTATATATGTACAGGGTGTTTTTTTACAGGTTTGTTTTTCGAATAGAGATAAAACTGGCATTTTGTGGTCAAATCTGGCAACTCTAATGTCATTTATGTTCAGTTTGGTTTGCCATTTCATCATGAACAGGTTGACAAAAGAACAACGCTTGCAAATCGTGCAAATTTATTTCGAAAATAATGGTTCAGTTCGCGAAGTTTACCGTGAGCTCCGTCCATTTTATGGTCGACATAATCGTCCATCAGAGCAATTAATTCGGTTAACCATGGATCGTTTTCGCACTACGTTTACTCTATGTGATAATACGCATCCGCAGAGACGTCGAACAGTGCGCACCGAAGAAACAATTGCCGCTGTAGAGCAAAGTGTTGAAGAGGACCCGAATGAATCGATTCGCCACCGTGCACAGCAATTGGAGCTTTGTCCATCAACTTTATGGAAGATTTTGCGCAAAGATCTTGGCTTGCGACCTTACAAGATCCAGCTTGTGCAAGAATTAAAGCCGCGAGACCATGCAATGCGTCGTGATTTTGGTGCATGGGCCGAAAATGAGATTGATTTCGATGCTGATTTTCATCGCAAAATTTTGTTCAGTGATGAGGCTCATTTTTGGTTGAATGGCTACGTCAACAAGCAAAATTGCCGCATTTGGAGTGAAGAGAATCCACATGAGACCCTTGAAACGCCATTACATCCACAAAAACTGACTGTTTGGTGTGATCTATGGGCTGGTGGAGTCATTGGGCCATACTTCTTCCGCAATAATGCTGGAGAGGCAGCTACCGTTAATGGAGACCGGTATAGAGCCATGATAACCGACTATTTTGTTCCCGAATTGGATGGCATGAATGTGGATGAGTTGTGGTTCCAACAAGACGGCGCTACATGCCACACAGCGCACGTCACAATCGATTTATTGAAGGAAACATTCGATGAGCGCATAATTTCGCGGAATGGACCTGTCAATTGGCCACCAAGGTCGTGTGATTTGACACCATTGGATTATTTTGTTTGGGGATATGTGAAGTCGTTCGTCTACACCAACAAACCAGAAACGTTAGGGGAATTGGAAGCCAACATTCGTGGCGTTATTGCCGACATACGGCCCCATATGCTCGAAAAAGTGGTTGAAAATTGGGCCTGTAGAATTGGCTTTATTCGAGCCAGCCGCGGCGGCCACATGCCCGAAATCATATTTAAACATTAATGGCATAAAATTATCCTTCCAATAAAGCCAAATTGATGGACCTTAAAACGATTTTCTTGTGTTTTATTTCAATTCGAAGTTCTATACCCCTAAAAAAAACACCCTTTATATAGATTACGATTAGAAAAAATCAAAAAAAAAAAATTCAAAAATAATCAAACAAAATTGTTTTGAGTAGGTACTTTTGATTATTTTTTATTTTTTTTAGTATTGTTGATGTGAATATTTATGTGCTTCTACAAAAATACTGAACAAAATCAAAAATAATCAGAAAAATATCAAAAATAATCAAAACAACTTTTTTTGATTATATTTTATTTTTTCTTTGTAATGAACACAACTTTTTTTGAGTATTTTTTGATTTTTTTTATTAATCGTAAAAAATTATGAATTTTTTCGATTATTCTTTGTAATTATTAATCATTACGATAAGTAATAATTATTTAACAGGCCTGATTCAAAATAATATAAAATAATAACGGACACTATGTTTTGGGAGCAGCGGAAGAGCATCATGAAGGTTTTTTGGCACACCCTAATATATACCCCTGATTTTTTTTCGTTATGTTTTATGAAGTTATTTTTTTTTTCTTTTATGTATTTTTATTTGGTATAGGTATGTATGTATGTATGCCTCTATATATGTATTACATACAATTGTAATCTTTAATTGCCACCACTATCTCAAAGCGTCTGTTCTGAATTTTACGGTGCTATATATCCATACATAAACGAGCATTTGTAATGAATTATACGTGTATATATATGTATGTATGTTTGTATTTAGCAAGTCTTTGAAGCAAGCCACAAAATGTTTTCAACTGGTTCATTGGTAATTGATATCCCAGAGTTGGTATTGAATTCCCATTGGTATTTGTCTATATGCTCTACATACTTACAAACTACTAACCTTTTGTATTTACTAATCTATATATGTGCATACAACATAAGTAGAGCTTCTGCACTTTTTAATAAAAAAAATCATATCATCCATACACACTTAAAATCTACTATCAATAGATTGTTCAGTTGATCGCTTCATTGGCAGCTCGGTTGCCTACTCGTCAGCCTGCTTGTTTTGCTTGATTGATTTCGAAATGAGGATGCAATTGATAATCATCCATATTTTTTTATTGTTGCCTACTAAATAGACAGCTCTCAAATTGTCAGTTATGTTGTTGTTTTCTTGAAACTAGTTCAATGAATCTTAAGTACTTTGCGCCATCACAGTTTTTTGGAATCATATTGTTAACTTGTCTTTGTTTTTATTGGGTAAAGGATGTCGCGACTACAGTATTTGCCTTAAACTGTCCAGAATGACGTACCAGTACAACTGTACAGTTGATTTCACGAAAAGGACTTGCCTCCGCTTTATACTATCAATACGGTCCCATTCGCTTAAAATACATCCTAGAAACCGAATAAATGTGAAAATCCTCAATCCATTGCTGGGATATGCAGTGGGTATGTGAATGCTAAGTCTGATATCAACACCTTACAGAACAAGACATAGGAACAATCGGGCTTTTCCGACTTCTTCTACAGTGGCTACGTCATAACTTATCGCTGGAATATTGTAAGTTCCCTGGCTCACTGAGGTTTGCAGCATATTTCATCAATGACTGCAAGCAGAGGTCTGTCTTAGAGCGAGCGGTTTTATAAATCAATTAGTAAAATTCCTCAACCCCGTAGCTGAGTTAAATATCTCTTCCAAGGCATATAAATGCTAATCCTCGCATCAGAACTCAGAACTGATGCTATGATTTCAGGGTATGATCCGAACTCCTAATAAGGTGCTGCTGGAAACTAATACGAGATTACTTAAAAAAAATAACACAAACAAATTTACAAAAATGTGTAAAAAATGGACAGACCATTAAATCCCACAAATAGAATACACGACAAAACCACGCACGGGTTTATACGTACAATAACTATCTTATAAAAATAGAAAGAAGAATGCACACCACTAAAAAATCCAACATACGAGTACATGGAATATCCTAGGAATGGATAAATTGATATAATAACCTACATGTCGTTGAAAACACAAATAACAGGAGATGGTTTCGAAAAAATTTTACTTATACACTGGTTAAAAAGAAAAAAATTTCAAAAAATTAAAATTTTTGGATATTATTTTTACAGTTTCTCTGACATTTATCAAGATACGTTAATATTTCATATACTAGTAAAAGCTCGGAAATAACATCTTTTCAACGACATCAAACTCGTGCTGATACGATAAACCGAAGAAAACTTATGGGACAATACATGGATTAACCTATGGAAAAGGGGGTTTTGACCCCTATCATATAAACCAGAGCTATCAGCTGAAATCGCCCGGGTGGTTAGATGACCATTTAAAGAAGATCAGCTGAAATATGACTGAAGGAATATCATACAAATCGCCCTACTACAAAGTACATTTACAAACAGGGTTGCACCAAATCAAACTATTTTTTTTAATGCCAGAAAAAAAAATAATAATGTTTATAAAAAGCTTGGTTTGATTTTGACGGCTAAGTGGAAAATAAATATAGTTTAAAATATTTAAAAAAAATCCCCATCTCAGAATGACATTCAAAGTCCTCTTTTGGAACGAAAATTGATTACATATTCAGAGATGGGAGTGTTTTGAATCGAAAACTGGGGTAGTCCTTTATTGAAAAAAAAATCTGAGATAGGGCGTTATTCAATCAAATTCTGAAATAGTTTGATCATTTACTCAACCGACGGTTTATAAAGTTGTAATCAACGTGCCGTTTTGGTTATTTAACGCCGACTTTTGAATGTTTTGTAAGCGTAAAGTAAGCCTTTTGTAAACTTAAGATTTACTTCATTAAGATTTCCTAGAAATTTACTTCACGTTTACTTGACTTGTTGGGAGGGGTTAAAACTCAAAGCTACCTAATAACCTAACAAAGCCTTTCAATATTTTTCTACATAAATCAAGAGATTTGCTAGATTTTGACTCGAAATCGATTACCCTTAAATTAAACATGACCTCTGATATCAAAGTGCAAAAGTATTTGCTAATTGAACAAAAGAGGCAATAGGGGATGGTGAGTCCTAAGATGAACATGACATTTAATTGCAAAAAAAAAAGGATGTTTTAAGGAAGAAAAAAAATGTTGCATGGGCTGCAAAAACAGGCACAGAGGGAGAAAAGAAACTTAAATAATTTATTTCTAATCTGTCTTAAAAGTGATTTTTTTGTTTAGAGTTCACATTCGTAGATTTCCAATTAAGAAAATCCCAAGTGAACAAAGTTTTTAGCCCAAATAAAAAACGACTTCTTGGTAATACAAAACCAGCATTTCCAGCAAAACAAAAAGAACCCAACAAATTAAAAAAACCAAAGCGCCAAATTCAAAAGATAACTAAAGAAGTTTTTCTTGCTACCAATGCCGACAAGTAAAAGGATTTCTGCCACATTTGGAGGCTTAGGGTGTTGCTAGGTGATGGTAAAACATCAGCGCGTAATACTAAATTAGAACACAAAAGATCAAGATAAACTTGAGAGAGTGGATAAACGGAATTTCCAATTAACTGCTGCAGATAACAAATGAACGGCAAACTTTTCTGCCATAGCAACGACTCGTCAAGGTGAGTTAAGATGTTCTCAAGCTATGCCAGCAAAAACAAACAAACCTTTATTGCACCCCTTTCACGTCTACTCAGAGTAAATACATTGTAACTTCAAAGCAGCGCACTGCCTGTCAGGTGGGTGAGTACAGCCAGCTACGTAAATATGCGCTGTTGGCGTACGCGTGCCACACTATGGCACCAGAGCAACGTGGAACACCCACGCTGTGGCAGGCAGCTTGTCAACATTTGGCTGATAACATACGTTTGTGAGCCAAAGTTCGTAGTAAGTGAGCATGCTAGCTGTCAGTTTAGGTAAGTGTCAAAAGAGCTATTTGCTGCGAAAAATTTAGAGGCCTGAATGATGCACTGTGGAGTGTTTTGAAAGTTCAAGTTTGAAATTAATTGTATGGGTGTTAGGTTATAACTTGTTATTTGTAGTTCATTTGTAAAATACATTGATTTTATCTTGAGAAAGGAGGAGTATTGTGGTCTAAGTAAACGTCGTTTTTAGTCCCAAGATTTTGTTTTAGTGTTAGCTGCATCATTCATCATCATCCGGTGATAACTGTGGTTCTTGAGCCATTTACGAACGATGTATCAGAACTGCCTGATCGTGCCCAAGGTCTTGGCGGGTGATTTCTTTGCTCTAGCAAAATTTCCAACCACGCCAAAACCTCAGCAGTATTACCTCTTCTCTCTACCGTCCACCATTCACCGCGGCTTAGATATATCTAAATATATTGACAGGTTCATCCATGTGCGTTTTCAATTTTTTATTTGACTATCTATATATAGTAGTGCACCTACCCAGACGGAGATAGCCCATCTTAATTTGAACTTCATTCAAAAATCAAATATGAGACACTTTTCAAAATATCTTGTGCCAATTTTCCTTCACTTTGCATGGCTTGCAACCGAAACTGAAAGTGAGACTGGAACCAAGAATAAGTGTGAAACGGAGCTATACCTGAAGACGAAAATGAAACCGAGGCGGTGACGGAGGCCTAAACTGAAACCGAGAAGAAAACTGGAACCCAGAACGAAGCAGAACCCGAACATCAAACCGGAAAGTGAAACCAAAACTGAAATAGAAACATGAGTCGAAGCTAAGACCGGAACCGGAAATGAAACCGAAACTGTGACCAAGACGAAGAGTGAAACCAAGAAGGAAACTAGAATTAAGGCTGAGACCATAACAGAAACATAAACCGAAACGAAACTGTAATCAGACCAAACCTCAAACCGATACCGAAAACGAAATAGATGCGGGAGACAAAACAAAAACTTAGATCGAAGCCGATACCAAGACCGGAACAGAAACTGAAATTAAAACCCAAACAGAGACCGGAAACTGTAATGATATCGAAACTAGAACCAAGATAGAAAGTGAAGCCGAGAAGAAAACTGGAACCAAAGTCGAACGTTAAACCGAATCGGAAACTTAAACCGAGACTGATATCGGAACAGAAAAAGCCAAATGCGAAACTTGAAACAGACCAAAATTGAAAAAGAGACCGAAAACGAAACGGATAATTGAAACCGAAACCGAAAACGAAAACGAAACGGATACCCGCACCGCAACTAAGCCGACACCGAAAACTAACAGCTACCAAGACCGGAGCAGAAACTGAAACCGAGACAGAGACAAATTATTATTGATACTCAACAACCAGAATTGGCTGAAGAGCAGCGTGTACTTCCGAGGAAGACTAGAGTTATACTAGCACAACTTCGCTCCGGATATTGTAATAGGTTAAACTCTTACTTCTCCAGACTGAAACCCAATATACCAAACACATGTCCTACATGTGGTATGTCCCCTCATGATACCATACATCTCTTCTCCTGTTCAGTTGAACTAACTCTTCTAACACCTACATCACTCTGGTCCAACTCTGTGGAAACTGCGCGTTTCCTCGGACTTCCGTTAGAAGAGCCTGATGACAATTTAGAGTGATCGAGCCCATTGGGCAGGGCGAAGCACAGTTAACAACAACAACAAAGACAAAAACCGAAACTGAAATGATACCGTAACTGAAAACTAAACAGACACAAAAACCGGAACCGAAACTGGATCCGATAATGGCACCGAAACTGGAACAGAGGCAAAACTGAAGCAAGACCGAAACCAAAACTGAAAAAAAAAATGGACCAAATACCGGCATCAGAACTTAAACCGATTCGTGTGTCATTTTTCCCTTAATGTAATAGAATCGGGTGGTTAACTATGTCGAAAGAATCACCTCTCACACTTATGAGATTTTACATTGAACTGAAACAAGTTTATACAAGGTGGCGCAAAAGTAAGCTTCCGATGTTCAGCATATCGGTTGTGGCACGTGTAGTGTGTGCTGTTGCACCGTCTTGTTGGAACCAGATGTTTTCCAAACCCAATTCATCAAGTTGCGGCAAAAAGAACTCGTTGATCATTGCTCTGTAGCGCTCACCATTCACAGTAACCGTTTGGCCCCGACCGATTATTGGTCAAATAAATAGTCAGCAATATTCCGCGTTCTGGAGCAGTGTAGCGTAACATTGTTTATTAACGTGTATTTCGCATGTGTTTACTACACAAATGTCAAAACAGAACTGACTTTAGGGGCCAATCGCAAAACTTATAGCATTTTCTGATAGGACGATTACTTTTGCGCCACCTTGTAAAAACGTAGAAAAAGGCAGATACAAAGTGTAAGTGTTTGGGCTAAGTTTGGGAGAAGTCCGTACTGGCATTGTCAAAACCAAAATCATTTCTTAAAAATACTCCAAATCCGCAGGTGTCTAAAATGGCACATTCGTAGCATCCCTTATCTATTTATATCAAGAAGTTATTGGATTTGATTTGAACTGTAGAAAAACTATACCTAACAAAAATTTACTAAGCAAAATTACTCGAAATGCCACTGTAAAATGAGGTCAGTTGAAGGCTACTTTTTACTTTGTGCTGTTGGGCCAACTTTGCTGAGCCACAAACAACGCACGTGTTCTGCGCGCTACACGCAAGGTGGGTGGTGCCGATCCGCACGCGTAAACAGTTGGTAGGAAATGGTTGTGATGGTAAGGGAAAGGCCTGGTGGTTGGTTAGCTACAGTAACCTTAACGGTACACACTCTAATTAAATTAATTATAAGCATTTACAATATGAGACGTACAAAATGTTAAATATATGGTTAGTTACTTAGCGAATAAATCAAGTAGATTCAGCTCACAGCTTTAAAAGATCCCAGCTAACCCATAGTACTTGCTTCTGATTAGTAAAACACAAATATGAATCATTAAAAACTTATATAAAGCTTCATAAACGAGTGACTTAAACATGACTCGAAAAATTATGAAAAACCGTAAAACTGGAGGCGCTACAAATTCATCGGATACGGAGTCACTTCTAATTCTTTTTTGTGAATCTTTTTATTGTGCCCAAGTAGAAAAATTTTTTGCTCATTCTGGGTTCCGTAAAGCGCTCATTTTTGAGGGAAAGCTTTGAGAAATTTTGCGTTTTATAGCTTTTAATATAGTCTTTTTTCATCCGTTTGGTTAGCTGGGATGCGCTTGGGTTTTTGTGTGCGTGTGTGTGTGTGAACTGACGATTCCCAAACAGCAAAGTAAATTTTTAAAAGGCTTACCAAACGTTTATTTTTCGCTTACAAAATGTTTGAGAGCATAAACTCTCTTAAAAAGAATTTGGAAATTTCCAATTTAAAAAAAAATTGATTAAAGTTTTTATTTTTTATTTTTGAAACATTTTCACTTTCAAAGGTCAAAGGTTTATTAAAATTCGTTCCTGAACTTTAAGAAAAGTTTTACCATCAAATAAATTGTATACTTTAAATTATTTTTGAAAACATTTACAAATTTTGCTTGTTGGGCTTTCATAAGTGTAATTATGCTATAGAAAAACATATATTTTGTTATTGATTGTTTGCCCAGCTCATTGAGGGTTGGTTGGCATAATCCTGTTAGCTTAACTGCCATTCATGATGCTGCTATCAGCAACACCATCTCAACCAACAACAACAACTAATTAGGTTTGTTCAACGTCTGTTGTGTAAATTTTATTTGTGGATTCCATCACCCAAAAATTCCACTTCCGCCCACTTCACCCTCACTGTGTATGTGTTTTTTTTATTATTTATGAAAGCGTTATAAGTTAAAAGCATTCGCTGTTGTTATTGCTATTGTTTTGGTTATGATATTTTTTGGTGACAAATTGAATTATATCCGACTTACGAAAATCACCATAATTTAGCCACCCAACACTCAACAGAATTCTTACATACAAATCATTGTTAGTGGGTGTGTTTCCGCATTTTGTTGTTGTTTTCATTATTGTTGTTGTTTCTCGCATTTTTTAGCACGTTCCAATACCTTGGAGATTTGCCGCCTATGTAATTTAAGCTGGATTTAAGTTACGCACGCCTGTTTTGCTGTAATAAATATAGCGGTGCTCACTCCACCAAACACAGCAACTCCCTTCATCCTCCCTTTTCGCCTTGGAGCACAGTTGCTGTCACAAATTGTGAAAGTGAAACTGTAACCTTTAGCAACGTAAGCACAGAAAACTTCCACCACCACGCATGTCTGGCGTACAGGGCCGCACTTTAAATGTTGAAGGTATTAGGCCAATAGTTGAGGAGTTGTCGAAATCATTGGTAGTATTATTTTTTTTTATAATAAAAGGCATTATAGATATCAAAGGAAAATACATAGCGTGGTCTTCAGTGAGAAAAATCAAAAACCAATAGTTTTTAAAATTTGTGTAGGGGTGTATGTTTCTTTGTACGCGCATCACTTAATAACTACTAGAGTCAACTGAATGCTTTCTGCACCAATTTGTTGCTGGGGTCTATCTTGAAATGGTTCAATCTCTTTTTTTTTAGACTTGAACATTGAATTCGATATTTTTCGTTCTTTCAATTTTAGTGGTGGGAATTTTGTGTAGTTTTGTTTAATGTTAATACAACGAAAACAACAGCAAAGAAAATATTCTATACCAAGGAATATTTTACCCTTATTGATCACAGAATTGTTTTCCTCTTTCCTAATTTATAGATTTTTTTTTACAAACGGATTTTCGAAGTCGAAAAATGTTCGAAAACAACAACCGGTTTCAAATATTTTAATTACAAAAATCCTGATATTTATATAAAATAAAATAATTAACTTATTTCACATTTCTAGTATTTCAGTAACAATTTTTACTTAAATTTAAATCCAGAGAATCGTAGTCATCTTTGTGCAGCTTTGGCTTTGAATAGCCAACCTGAAAATCAATAGATCTGTAAACCAGCAGCGTCATTGGTGTACAAATAAATTAGAATTCTAACCGAAAGAAATATCTGGCTGAGTGAAAGATCACCCCATTTCAAAAGAGTCATTGGAGTGCAGATTTTCCTGAAATATAAAGCTGCCTCGAAACGTTTCAAACAGTGCCAAAACTAAATGTTAAACAGAAGGAAATTTCTAAATATTTCAAAATATTTTTCAAAGAAAGCCTCAGAATTTGTTTGGAGAATGGTGTGTCTCAGTATGAGTTTCAAAAATGGCCTAACTCACTGAAAATTTAATAGGTTATCTGCTAATTGGAGATGTTTTCCAGAAACTGAGATGTGATACTGTTAAAAAATATTCTGTTTTCTTCAACCAAATTCTGAAAAAAGCGTTTTTGAAAAATATTTTAAAATAGGATGATCTGCAACTCAGCCGTCGTTTACAGCAGATAAAATGTGTGAAAGGTTTCTAAACTTTTATAAAGGCCTTATTAAGCACAAAAGATGCGTCACAAAAAAATTAAATAGGAATAAACGGGGCCTAAAAAAAGAACCAAAGCACAAAAATAGAATTGTAACAAAAACCAAGAGATGTACATATAACATAACGAAACTAAACACTGAGTATGGCGGAATGCCGAAACCGCTTTATTACAAACCCAAATTTGTCAAGGGATGAGGGAAAATCATTTCAATATACATACATCAACTTCCCACACCTTCGGAAAATCAGCAAATAAAACAAATAAATCCACATAACTGCTGGGCCTTCCTAGAACGCGGCCCCTCTGCCCCTGAAGTAAATCCGACCCTGTCTACATACATATCCTTGTCAAATTTTATTCGCATTTCCGCCTCCCTGCTTCTATGTACAAAGCCAAATTGTTTCCCCCAGTTGACTTGTTGTCATCATCCATCATATTTTTTCTGCTTTGCTTCTTTTTGTTATTGTGGTTATGTAGCTGTAATCAGTAGCAGTTAATGTCATATGTTTTATACTTTTTTGCAGTGGAACTCAACAAACGAACACTCGCCTAACCAAACAGCCATTATTCTTCACGCCAAAGCTCGCAAGCTCACAAGTCAAGTAAGCCAACACACTTTCGTCTGGGGACATTCTATGGCTGATTATTAACACTTTATTAGTGTTGAGGTTTTGTATGTTATTCTTTTCCTCCCAACTGCCAATCAACCAACCAATCTACACCCCCTGCATTATATCGCCTGGTTGTTGTTGTTATTCTTGCTGTGGCTCTGCATTTTGTATGACACCCCTGGGATCAAATTAACACTTTTCGCTTTCGCTGCGCATTATCGCTATCATCAGCAAGTTGATTGGAGCATCTTTTCCCGCTCATACTTAAATTGGCTGACTATCATGTGGTATGTTTGTATGTGTAACTGATTAGATTATGTGATTTTGTGTTTAGATATTTTACTTTTTATTGATTTATATAAATTGGTACTTCTTTTGTTGTAGCCATATGAAAGCTTAAGAATGTTTGAGGGCGTGTCTTTGAAGGAAAAGTGTTATTATACCTTTCATGAACATGAAATGGTATTATAACTTTGGTCCGATGTTTGTAAGTATGAGAAGAAGAAGAGATAGACCCACCTATAAGTATACCGAAATAATCAGGGCGATAAGCTGAGTCGATTTAGCCATGTCCGTCTGTCCGTCTGTCTGTTTGAACGCAAACTAGTCCCTCAGTTTTTGAGATATCTCGCTGAAATTTGCTAAGGGACCGCCATTTTGTAAAGCATTAATCATTTGTCGGAACCAGCAAGATCGGACCGATACAACGCATAGCTCCCATACAATCGATTGTTTCGATAAACAGGTTTTGGCCTATAACTGTTGTAATTAAAAAGCTATGAATCTAAAACTTTGCAAGCTTTGTACATATCATATATGTAATCTGTGTAGTGAAAATCACCTAGATCGGACCAACATAACATATAGCTCCCATATAATCAATAGTTTCGATAAATGGGGTTTGGGTTATAAATATTGCAATTAAAAAGGTAGGAACGTAAACTTTTGCAGATTTAGTACATATCATATATGTAATGTGTGTAGTGAAAATCACCCAGAGCGGACCAACATAACGTAGAGCTCCCATATAATCAATAGTTTCGATAAATGGGGTTTGGGTTATAAATATTGCAATTACAAAGCTAGGAACGTAAAATTTTGCAGGTTTGGTACATATCATATATGTAATGTGTGTAGCGAAAATCACCTAGATCGGACCAACATAACATATAGCTCCCATATAATCAATAGTTTCGATAAATGGGTTTTGGGCTATAAATATTGCAATTAAAAATCTAGGAACGTAAAATTTTGCAGGTTTGGTACATATCATATATGTAATGTGTGTAGTGAAAATCACCCAGATCGGACCAACATAACGTAGAGCTCCCATATAATCAATAGTTTCGATAAATGGGTTTTGGGCTATAAATATTGCAATTAAAAAGCTAGGAACGTAAAATTTTGCAGGTTTGGTACATATCATATATGTAATGTGTGTAGTGAAAATCACCCAGATCGGACCAACATAACGTAGAGCTCCCATATAATCAATAGTTTCGATAAATGGGTTTTGGGCTATAAATATTGCAATTAAAAATCTAGGAACGTAAAATTTTGCAGGTTTGGTACATATCATATATGTAATGTGTGTAGTGAAAATCACCCAGATCGGACCAACATAACGTAGAGCTCCCATATAATCAATAGTTTCGATAAATGGGTTTTGGGCTATAAATATTGCAATTAAAAATCTAGGAACGTAAAATTTTGCAGGTTTGGTACATATCATATATGTAATGTGTGTAGTGAAAATCACCCAGATCGGACCAACATAACGTAGAGCTCCCATATAATCAATAGTTTCGATAAATGGGTGTTGGGCTATAAATATTGCAATTAAAAAGCTAGGAACGTAAAATTTTGCAGGTTTGGTACATATCATATATGTAATGTGTGTAGTGAAAATCACCCAGATCGGACCAACATAACGTAGAGCTCCCATATAATCAATAGTTTCGATAAATGGGTTTTGGGCTATAAATATTGCAATTAAAAAGCTAGGAACGTAAAATTTTGCAGGTTTGGTACATATCATATATGTAATGTGTGTAGTGAAAATCATCTAGATCTGACCAACATAACATATAGCTCCCATATAATCAATAGTTTCGATAAATGGGTTTTGTTCTATAAATATTTCAATTAAAAAGCTAGGAACGTAAAATTTTGCAGGTTTAGTACATATTATATATGTAACACTTAAAACCGTGATATGTATTCATGAAAGGTGTAAAGTCTTCGGCACTTCCTTACTTGTTATTTAAATTAAATCTGGTCCCTCATATAAGAGTTTCTCAGCCTTTTTCTTAAAAACACTCTATCTGAAATGTTGTAGGGGGCATGCTTTTAGAACCACCCTAGCTTAGCAAAAAATAACGTAAGCGGAGATGTTCGTCAATTCACTTTCAGTCGGATTCGTTTTTTTCTAAACCAGCAAATTAACATTGGCTCAACACGCCATTTCACTCGAAATAAAATGCAGAACCTGCCTGAAAGTTTATTTTTTGATTGAAGTTCTGGCTCGTCGACCGGAGTTTGAGGCAGACAATTCTGTCGCCAAATTTTGAGTAAAAAGTTGGCCCGTCGTTCCCTCCTTTCTCAGTGCTTGGATCAACAGTCTAGAACTAATAACCGCACCTTAGCTCAGTAGAACCTTAACTCCAAGCTTATCTGTGGTTATTTTTTCACTCACGCTCCAAAGTCATATTTGATTATTTTCTCACTGAATTTTTGTTTACAAAACGACCCCGAAAGTTAAGTTCATATTTTAGCGTTCGCCTTGCGTCGTATCTTAGAAAAATAATCAATTTTTAATGACTACTTTTAGGGATAACAAATCGCTTGTGCAGCAACATAACCCATGCAAATTTGAGTTTGCCACGATTCGAAAACTCCAGTAGCTCATACTTATTTATAAACAAATTTTGTTCAACAATTTTTTCTTTATAAACAAAAGCACTGCGCAAGGAGATTTTGATTGAAAAAAGACGTTTAATGCGCATTCAGTTCAAATTTTTGCTAAAGAACGTTTGAATGCTGTGATGCAAGAAGGCTCAGAATGGGTTGTAGTACATTTCGGTATGTCCCTGTGGAGAAGCTGTAGAAAACAGTGGCGAGTACAAAGCTCCACAGCTGAACAATTATGTCGCAGTTAGTGATCTTACGGAGCTAAAATTTTGGTACCGAAATATCCGTACTTTTGTTTTATATAAAACTCTGCCGACTAATTAGCCTTCTTATTACCCTGCATTCTTTACTGACCCGGAACCCAGTAATGAAATTGTACTTAGAATTTTTCAGTTTTGAGGAGCATGTACCTAATTTAAAATTATAACGTCAACTGAAAGAGGCAATAAAACACTGGAACGCATTGTGTGTTTTCGAAACGCATAGCTGTGCTGAAGACCTCCTGTCATTTTTCTAAATACGCTGAAATCATTTTTTTTTTTCTCATTTAATTTAAGTTTTTCTGAAAAACATTTGATCTTTTCTGAATTTCATACAAATTTTTTCTGTAGAACTTTTGAGTTTGTCTAATGTGCATTTGAGTTTTTATGAAACACCGCTTTTTCTGTTATACCTGCGGGAAAAGCACGCCATCCTGTAAGCTTTTGTAATATATGTTTAACCTTTTCTAAAATGCTTTTGAGCTTGTCCGAATACATGCTATTCTTAATAAGCATTTATGGTTTTCTGGAAAAACCTGGAGTTTTACTAAAATACAATTGAGCTTCTCTGAAATACATTAAAGTTTTTCCAATAAACATTTTCTCTGTTCTGAATTTCATTTTAGTTTTTCTGAAAAACGCTTGAGCTTTTCTAACATGCACTTGAACTTTTATTTGAGCTTTTGTAAAAATACAATTGAGCTTTTTTTAAATACATTCAAGCTTTTCCGATAAACATTTTCTCTGTTCTGAATTTCATTTTAGATTTTCTGAAAAACGCTTGAGCTTTTCTAAGATGCATTTGAACTTTTATTTGAGCTTTTTTTTAAAGCTTACAAATATTCAATTTTAACCTAGGGAGTTAATCTTTTTCGGGTGTCAAAAGGGAATCACAAGTCAGCTTGGAATTTTTCTGGCATTGCTACGGTAAAGAAAAGCAAGCTTTAATCTTGTGAAGTTGGGATAAACTGGAACATATTTGACTTTGGTGTTTTCGACTTAAGTTCCTTAAAACAAATATAAAATATGGTAATGGGAAATAGAAAATTTTAATTTATAAATTCAATTAATACTTGAAAGGTTTAGATTACTCTAAGTTTATTTTTAATAATTTAGAAAACTTGAAATTTCCAGTGAAATTACTAAATTTAGTTAAGTGCGAGCACATTTAACCTATAACAGACAATTTGGAATTTCATTCGTCTCTCTGTGAACAAAACCAATACTCCTTTAAGAGCTTCATTGTTCTAGAAATATGGATGTTTCCTACAAGAGGTAAGGCAGTAGCGCGACAATCATGACATATATTTTAATTCAGTTTGTAAATTATAATTTTATTTTTGCAACCAAATTCTGTTTTTGATTTCCATTCTGATAAAGCAAAATTAAAAAAATCTCATTTCACTTGCTGTTCCGGTTAACTCTCTTCCGTCACATACCTTATCTAAGTGTAACTTATATACGAGGTGTGTTCAAAAAGTATCGCGAATTTTGTGTTTTTTCAAAAATTATTTATTTATTCATGAATATCTATTTTGTCCCCTCCAAAGTAATCCCCATGAGATATTATACACTTGTGCCAACGGTTTTTCCAATCTTCGAAGCACTTCAAAAAATCATTTTTTTGTATCTTGTTCAGCTCCTCCTTCGATGCCGTCTTTATCTCGTCAAGAGAAGCGTAACGTCGTCCTTTCATGGGCCTCTTCAGTTTAGGGAACAAGAAAAAGTCACAGGGGGCCAGATCTGGGGAATACGGTGGCTGCGGCATCATTAGTGTGTTGTTTTTGGCCAAAAAGTCGCGCACAAGCAACGATGCGTGAGCAGGGGCGTTATCGTGGTGCAAAAGCCAATATTTGTTCTTCTTTGCACATCTTCTCGGCCTTCTGAGAACATTTTGTACCACCGATAAACGTTGCTTCGGTCCAAGGTAGCTTCTCCGTATGCCACAGTCAACATTCGGAATGCATCCGCGCACTTAATTTCGTTTTTTACACAAAATTTGATACAGGTTCCTTGATCCATTTTTTTGAATAGGTAAAAATCGAAGACGATCCAAACCACGTGCAAGCAAAGCAACTGTCAACAATTAACTGAACATTCAAAATGGCCGAGCTTGTCGGCATAAGTGAGAGACATGAGTACCAACATAACGCCACAAAAAATTCGAAATTCGAATATACGTAACCAGCGAAAATTCAAAATTCGCGATACGTTTGAACACACCTCGTATATTGGAGAACAAATTTGTGCTTTTATTATCCGTTATTGATCTCGAGAGTAAAAGTATTAAAAAAAAATTCTAGAACCTCAGCAGACCATATCGAGAATATAGAAAATCTAAAGTACACTTAAAAGTACTATGAAACAGTACTTTAAATTGATGGCTGAATTTAAGATCACCCTTTTTCTAAATGTTTTTAAAAAATCGTTCTAGCTCAGAATTTGTTAATAAGCTTCACGTTGAGTTAGATACTTTCTGGTGGGGTAGCAACTCGTCCTTGGAACTTAATTTGGAAGCTAAAATTTGTGCTTAAACAAAGAGATAGTATTGATGAATTTTATCATGAAGCAAATTTGAAGTCAAAATCTCTTAAGACTAGCTATTAGTTTAAGGAAAAATTTCTACTTTTTGGCAGTCTTCTTCAGCGATAGCGATCTTCAGCATTTGGAGGCAGTTCACAAAATATTTTTTGCATTCCAAGCTAAGCATCGTAGTGAAGTACTTGTAAACTAGCTACATCAGGATATTGTTCAGCCTTTTTTCTACAGGGAACTCGTATACCCCTATCTATCAGAATACGTGCAGAAATGCATATTTACAGATTTCCATACATATTTACAAGTTTACATATTTACTTATATGAACTTCATGAAGTGATTAACCACACACTTGGTTTGCAACCCACATTTTCAATCGAATGACCGAACGACCACCAAGCCAGTTCTGGTGAATTGTTTGCATTAAATGCTGCTGATGCTGGTCGTAATTATTGCAGACAAATGCTTTTGTTTTGTTTTGCAAGCGATTATGCTACTGCATATATTGTTTATAGCTCCCGATTACTAAGTACTTTTTTTATTTTGTTTTGATTATTGATTCTTTAAGGAGTAGTTGATGTGAGCATGCGAAAAAAAAGTCTCAAAAATTTAGGTAAAAAAGTATGAATAAAAACTTGAACACTAACTAGAGGATTCTCATGCTAGAGCAGTGCTCAAGAATGCTTGAATTTTTATTTATACCATCCAGAATTTACAGCTTGTATAGTACTGAAGAATAATAGGCGTCATCAGGCCGTCGTGATCCTGAGCCAGATAAACAATTTTAGATATAAATGCAACAACAACGATTTGATCCAGATAGACGCCGCTCGTGAGCCATGATTAGCATGCTTCATGGCGCAGTATTCATATTGCTTCTTTTTTTTTGTGAATTTCGTGATAAACGCATTAATATATTAGTACCTGGGTGACCGAGCCTTGCTTGGTGGCAACCCTAGGTGGCAATCCTACTTAAAAATATTCTGGTTGGCATACGGCCTCAAATATCTTCCGTTTGATACCCATTTTGCCATATATCGCTTAATATTTAAAAAAAATGCATATAGGTGGCAACCCTGTGAACCACCCCAAGTGGCAACACCAAAGTAGAAAATCCTAAAACAAAGGATACAACCCATATATTCCCATATATTGCTTAATATTTAAAAAAAAATTTATATAGGTGGCAACCCTGTGAATCACCCCAAGTGGCAACACCAAAGTAGAAAATCCTAAAACAAAGGATACTACCCATATACCAAAATTCATCGAAATCGGTTTAGCCGTTCCCGAGATAGTGGTCGATATCTAAAGGAATAAATAAACTGCGATCAGGTGGCAACAACTGCGATCAGGTGGCAACCCTAATCGAAAATACTTTGGTTGGTATACGGCCTAAAATACCTTTCATTTGATACCCATATTCCAATATATTTCTTAATATTTAAAAAAAAAGTATATAGGTGGCAACACCAAAGTAGAGAATCTTAAAACAAAGGATACTACCCATATACCAAATTTCATCCAAATCGGTTAAGTCGTTCCTGAGATAGTAGTGGATATACAAATATACAAATATACAAGAATAACTCGTTTAAAGTTATAAGATAAAGTTGTTTCGTTCCCATAAACATTATATATATTATTTATTTCTTTTATTTGTATATTATTAACTGAAATATATGTATATATGTTATCTAAATCAGCATATTACCAACGTATCTTTAAAACGAATTTCATGATTTTTAGTACTAAACAAAAATAATTGGGGAATTTTTTTTTAATATTATTCTTGAAATGAGAAGCAAACGCGCTGACATTTGGTTCTGAAGTCTGCTAATGATCTCGTGAGAATTGAGCGGGTTACGGAACTCTACAACCCACCGGATTCCGGCTAATAAGGAACAGAAGCTGCCAGTCAGAAAAGGCAAAACATGTAGGTTCCTCCAATTCGTAGGAAAAAATTAGAAGTAGCACAACACAAATTGGTAAAAAAAAGCTCGCCCCTAATCTCCTCGGAGGTATATCGCACCAAATTTTTATATTATATTATTACATGAAAAAAAAAAAATCTGCTTTATTTTTAAAAATGAAGACGTATAGGAATTCCTCATGCCAGCAATTTTTCTAAAAAAAAACAAACATTCATGCATTGATACCATCGCACAAAAAGCTCTGCTATCATTGCAAAATATTTTATTCTCATATTTACACAGTCATCGCTTAAAAATTTTACATTCAGCAAAATTACTACATTACAAAATAACTCGTTTTTTTGGTCAAGTTTGCCAAGTCATCAACCCAATGACCCAATTCGTTTCGAATGACTAATTAGCGTCAATTATTCTGGGAATAATGTTTGACAATATGAGAGCCTATATGGTGGACAAATATATCTGCACACATTCATAGATATGTATTTATTAAGGCGCGCTAACTATCGATGGTAAACGATTGTTTGTTTACTTAACATCGATAGTATACTCGTATTGTGACGAATTTGATAATTCAATTCAATAAGAATTGTAGTACAAATTAACTGTTTCATGCAACTACATTTTGAGTTCACTGCATAATGCTTCAAAATGCTTCTTTTTATAGTTTTTTGTAAAAGCCCACATCCGGTGGGTTATTGGGCTCCGTATAGCGCACAACTCTCAAAGGAATACTCCAGATCATTAGTAGACTTCAGAAGCAGATGTCAGCGCCCTTGCTTCTCATTTCAAGTAGACCGAGAGCATCCACAATATTTAAAAAAAAAACACCCCAAATAATTTTATTTAGTAATAAAAATCATGAAATCCGTTTTAAAGGTACAACGGTAATATGATAATTGAATTAATATATGTATAGTAAAGTTAATAATTTGCAAATAATAGAAATCAATAATATATTTTATGTTCATGGAAACGAAACAACTTCATAAAATATTTAGGTGTTTAGCACGAAATCCCAAAAACAAACTACAATCCGAACCAGGGACTGAAAATAATTGTTACTTTTTTGTTGAGCAAAAAGGTTACGCAAAAATAACTTCTATACTATTTTGCGAGTTTTAACCATTATCATAAGAAATATATATTTTTTTTATCGCCATAAACAATATAAGTGTGTAATATTTTTTCGTTAAGAAAAACCCTTATCAAAACTTTTTATTTTTTTTTGGTCATTTTATATATTCATCAGATATACTATGTTGAGAATTTTTGATGCAAACATTCGCTTTCTGGGCAAAGTTATCATTTAATATATGTAATTATATAAAGTGCTATACAGACTTACTTATAAAGAGTTCATAACTAACCAAAAAAATCCTGTCGACCTAGTCACAAATGCCCAAAAAAATAAAAAATCTTGATAATGGTTATTCTCAACCAAAAAAAAAAATTTCTTATTTTATTGGTTCTGACGACCAAAAAAATATTTCTTATAATAATGGTTAATTCTGACCAATATTTGCATTCATCAACTTTAACAGTTAAATACGACCTTTCACTCATTTTTAGCTTAAATCGTTGTTGTTGCATTAACATGTAAAATTTTTTATCTGGCTTAGCAACACGACGACCCGATGATGGCTGAAGTGACTTACCTTACTTAAATCTTCTGCACATATTTTGAATATTCGACTTGTTTATTTAGCACCTTGTTTTCGACGACACTAGATATATCTATCGCTTATTCCCACGTACCTTTTCGGAGCTCCTTATCCCAATTATGCTTCTTATAGCGTCCTTTTTCAAGGGACAGCTGTTATTAGCGGCGGCAAATGGAGTTGTATAGTGATATGCTGAACTCTATAATATTCGCCACAATACCTTTTGTAGAGTCAATATAAATACTAATCAAAGTTTAAGCAAGCGACAGGGGTTAACTGAGTATAATTTAAATTTGTACATAACAAACGCGGCAATTCAATTAAATATGTATTATTTAAACGTCTTCGTAACATTTTCTAAAAGTTCTTCCCGAAGGGATGCCGAAGTTTTTTGACTAGAGATGTTGCGGAACCGATTGTTTCAAATTTTATACATGGTAACCGTAATCAGAAGACGAAGCAGGGTACAACAGACACATAAATACTCGTATCTTTTTAAATCTTGGAGGATAACACAACTAGACAAAAATGATGTTAAAAGTTTTTCTAATCAATGGAATGAGTATTCTTTTCGATTACTCCTAAAGTTGTCGACTGAATTTTTTGGCAAACTACTGTCGCGAATATACCGAAGTGTTCAAATAATTGTGAACTGAAATTGGAATCAAAAGTCTTATAAATCGGGAATTCCGACGTTACTGAATCGGAAGCACCGTAATATACCTCATTTCTGTTTTGGGCAGTATAATCAAGCTAATTACCTAGAGTTGCATTAGCTACCCGTTATTAATTAAATAAACTTTGAGTCGACCTCACAACTTGCAGAACCTTTTTTTCTAAATAAGGCCTTTTTAAACTCGCTTCTATAAGACTCTACTTGTTTATTGAGCTTTACATCTTTATAAGCTCTCATGCGCAATAATTTCTTTCTTTTTTTTTTTTTTGTTTTATGAGCTTCTCACTTTGTTCTTTACTTTAAGTACTTAACTCAAACATTCGAAGTCCTATAAGTGACATTGACAATCGGTTAGACTTGATGGCATTTTCCTGCCTTTGTTGCGGCCATTTGGCATAACATGAAGGTTTCTAGAACGAATCATTTCCATTTTCTATCCATACATACACGCAAAGGGCAGGCACCCACCAAAAAATGCCCAACAATTTCAAGAGGGTTGAAAGTCTGCAACAAATGTGGAAAGATACACATTTTTATATTTTCAAAAATTGATGTGGATATAGCTGTTTGTGGAAGTTTTTCGGACCATATGTTTTTTTGGTTTTATAAGTCTAACAATAGTTAGGATGAAATGTTAAAACTGGAAATGGCGTTTTTAAAAATTTGAGTGACGAGTGACAAAAAGATAACAAATAAAACAATAAAATTGTATTTATTATTCAAAAAGAATTTCAGTGAAGAGTGGCTTGTTATTGGTTAGTCACAAAAATTTGAATAAAGAACAAAATTTCATTTACTATTCAAGCTTTTGAAAATAAAACATAGGCATAATGTGTATTTATGAAGATTTTTTTAAGGATGATCATGCCGCCAGATGGCGGTGCATGCTCAGTGTTATGGTAAATGTGAATAGAACTAGGATTTTAGCTGACACAAAAACCAGCGCTCTGTTAACTTAATGGTTAGCACAGCGTACCAAAATTTCTCTGATGAAGAAGTCTAGCAGCTTCCGGAATGGATCTATAAGAAAAGCTATGTCGGTATTCTATTCTAATAAAACCTTATAATAATTAATTAAAAATAATTATTAAAAAAAAATAAAAACAATGATAGTTTTCATAAATAAAAAGAAAAATTATTATTATTTGCCTTGAGCTCGTTTATAGTTATGGTAGTTTGCAAATGTACAGGCCGTAAAAACAACAACTCAATGCAATTGAATTGTTGGTACACAAAATAAAGATTTTTTTGGTTACTTCTGTGTAAACTTAGATTCACTGAGTTGTTTCGATTCAAATTCGGGATCATTGCTGAACAAAATAAGGCTTCTGGCGGGACTACTTGCTTCTTTTCTGAGTAATTTTGGAATAGTTCTAGCGATCATTTTGGAATCTTTTCAGTACCATTTCGGAGTTGTTTTAGGGATTGTATTAGGAATTGTTTCAGGGATCATTATGGGACTTTTTCAGGGTCACTTCGATACATTTTCTGGATTGCATTCATTTTTCGAGTCATTTCGGTATTGCTTTCGGGGTCATTTTCAAGAAAAACTGCTAGATTAGTGATCATTCAACAATTTCAAAATAGTCAATTGACGTGATGGCTACAGTAATGGGGCAATCATCAGTTAATGTATGTTCTCTCGGCATTAAGAAGAAATTTCTTGCTTAGGCACGTAAGCACGCAACGTCAACTAATTGATAAAAACAAATTTAAAAGAAACATCAAATGACACTGTATCTTATGCATCCCGGGTTTAATTACTGCTCATAACCACATACATAAATTTTTGTTGGGTATAGCATTTCTGTTTTGTACATAAATATAGATAGTCGCTTTTATTCAGAAGGTGAGAAGTTGATTTCATTTTGCACTTCAATTTGTAGGTCTTCCTCATAGGCATATATACGTTATCATATACATAATCGTACATATGTATGTATATATATTTCCCCATATTTACATGATGAAAGTTAGTTTTAAATGATGGCCGACTTCAATAAGAACACTAATTCTTGAAGGTAAACTTGAAGAGAAGCCAAGCATGGACAGGTTACGAGCAAGTTATTGTGTTATTACTATTTTTTTGCTTTTAAATGCCGCTCTACGATTATGTTTTAGGGATCTATGAGGGTTAAGTTGGTTTCGTGTGTGTACTCTTAGTATAAATCAGTGCAAAGGTAATTAATATTTATCTGTATATTGCAAGAGGGGTACCATCAAGCGATTTTCACAACTTTAAAACCAGCAGTTCGATGCTTTTTGAACGCATTTTTTAGCTCTGTTGAGTTGATGTGCACTTGAAATGGCCGAAAACGGCTCAGTTAGCTAATTTCTATATGAAGACCTGCCTGAATAAAATGCAAACTTCTTATAAAATTATATTTTCGTTGTTATTGCTTTTGACCTAATTTCACTTTTAATCTGCACATCCTTCCTGTGCAAATGCGGAATGTCGTTTCGAAACAAATTCAACAAAAGACGGATTAGTTGGTCGTTTAGCGATTAGAAGTTGAGATTACAGAGAAATCGGTTCAAATTTCCATTGACATTTTTTGTTAAAGCAAATGAACAACAAAATAAGAATGACAACTTTTACAATACAAAATGACAATTCAATTGCAGTAGCTGGGTAAGAGATTTACTTTAAATGAAAACCGTTTGTGTGTGTTCTTATTTTTTTTTATTGCTAGGACGATGTACCGTGGGGTTGATTTCAAAATTATATCATAATAGAAAAAAAAATTAGAGAAATCTTTCTTGAAAATTCATGTACGAGGCCTTTTGAAACGGAGAATTTGAAATTGAAAGCCAAAAAATTTATCTAAAATGGGGCAACCTAATTAAATTTTCTCCACCCTTAGCTCGCTGTAAGCAAACTTCGGTGTTCGATTTTGCAATTGCCAACCGTCAATTTTCCAGAGGAATATGAAGGATTTTTGAGCGACTGAAGTAAATTGGCTTTCGTGGTTGATTTTTTTTGCGGTGTGTATATAGAGTACTAAATTCTAAATATTTGCAACTAGGCGTTGCCACCCAGGAAGCTTTTATGGGGTTGTCACGTATCTGATTTGTTTGTACTAAAATGAGATATGCCATAATTTGTATTAAACTAAAGGTATTTTACTTCATATTACAACAAAAAATTGTTACGAAGTGTTATCGGCTAGGGTTGCCACCTAATCCCATTATATTTATTTTTTGGCATATCCCATATGGCGCATTTGATTGAACATTTTAATATAGGTAATATGTTGCATATCACGCTCTCCTCCTTTGTGCGCCAAGCAGATACGTCATACGTCAAAATTTAGAGCAAAATCTACTTTGCCGTATCCTTCGAATCTGTTGCTACGCACGCCAACACTTGCATTCTACTTAGCTGCCAATTTTTCCAACGTTTTGCCGTATTGTATCTGCTTGGCGAATAAGTGCTGACAGTAGATAGATTTTACAGGGCTGCCATCTATTCGAATTTTTTAAAACTTAGTGAAATATGTCAATATGGATATGAAAAGAAAGGTATTTTACATCGTATTTCAACACAAATATTTCAAGGTAGAGTTACCACCTAAGATTACCATCTACTTCCGATGTATTTATTTCTTGGCATATTCGGTTTTATCCCGAAAACGACATGACATATTTCTATCAAATTTTGTATACTCTTACATGAACGTTGCGTTTTAAGATGTGCTTCCATTTTACTTATTTGGCTACCTGGTACAGTCTAAGCTCTCTTACACAATGGTGGCACTTAAAAGGTTTTATTGAGTTGCCACCTAACTGAAAATTTATTACGTTTTACGTTGTATTTAAAATGTAGGGCTATCACCAAAGGTGTATACATCTTTTTTCATTATCTCGATAACTAACTAAACAAATTAACTAAGAATAATTGTTATAATAATTTGTATATAAATGACCAGAATGTCTCTATTGATGAGTATCTACATTAATTATATGGCAACCTCGATAAATACCCAAATACTTTTTTCTCTAAAAATGGAAGCTTTTAATGTAAAACTACTCACAAATATATAATTTTGGCATAATTCAATAGGTTTTTGAAACGTTGAGTTGAATAACTTTTGTTTTAAAGTCTTAATCGGAGAAACCTGTTTAAAAGAAGGTTCTTGAGGTTTTCAATTCTCTTAAAATCGAGGTTGACTAGTATCTATTAAAAGTGATTTACACATATTAAGCCTATGGAATATCCGAAAGTACCTTGTGAAAGTACTTAACCCGAAACACCCTGGGGTTGCCATATGCCAACGTTAGAGGAAGATGTTTTAAAATGATTATAACATTGAAAAACATGCAAATACAGTTACATATATACATAGCTTTGACTTGCGGCGACAGGTCATTCTAAGATCATCACGCAGCCATATAAAATCCAATGATGCAGTTTTTTAGTTTACACATAAGTATACTATTAACAAGCAATCTCCTTCGAATTCAGAAATTTGCGCAGGTTGATTCGGGTTAGTATTAATATTAAGAGTACATCAAACTTTTGAGCCTTTTAGACAAAAAAAAAATTTTTTTTTAATATAATTTTTTTCGGTTTTGGCCCCATTGTGCAGTGAGACTCAATAAATGCTACAATTCTGCAAAGCAGATTTTATGAATGAAGAAAAAAGTAGGTGCGATTGTGTGCCTATGATTTGGCAGTTGACAGTTGTGCATTTAGACCTGAGTTTATGATTATCATAAATTATGTACAGATGTATGCACGCATGCTAGAAAGATTGTAAATGGTATCAAATGACATCTTAAACGAAAAGGAAGACGCTATTAGAGAGAGTGAAAGTACTTCCTTCGGAAGTTGGTTGCTAAGAGAGATTGAAAGTGCTGCCTGATGAAATTAGCTGCTTAGATATTAGAGCTCTTGATAATCGATTAGTCGGATAATCGATTGTACGAAGAGCTCTTTTAGATATTTTCCAATTGATGTTAAATGAAATTTCTATTTTGAATAATTTGTAATATAACAATATTTAAAAAATATTTCTAACCCAAAACTTACACTTTTTTCTATACCAAAATTCTTGTTTACTTTTACGACGCATTTTTCATATAAATCACAACAAACAATTATTAACATTTTATAACCTAATTAAGTCTTTATTGCATATAAAACTGTCAATTCGGTCAGTTCATAAGTCAATTTCGAGCTACTCGAAGTAATAAACATTTGAAATTTAATATTAAAATTTAAATATTGACTAAGATTACATTAAAAAAATTTGCATGAAACCGTTTGCTGCCAAAAAAAATCCAAAACAATACAAAAAAAAACATGTGCAGATTATAGTATGAGTTTATTGATAAATTTGATTTATGAGCATTTTAAATTTATGTAAAACAGGATAAACTGGTTTTGAAGTGAAGAAATATAAAAGCAGAAACGTTGCTGCAATTCAATACGAAGTATAGTTCTCAAAAGTGTATTCGACAAAATAGTACTCAAAACTCAAATGAATGTACTCAAAAGAAAACACTTGAAATTGAAAGCACTTAGGGCACTCAATTATCGAGCTTAACTGTCCTTATATTATAATCAGGAATGCCACTGAGTGAAAAATTCCTTAAAATTAAAACTACAAAATTGAGAAAATCTACCAGTTTTCATATAGTTATTTTTATATTTAATTATTTTTGCGTTAATCAATTTCCTTTAATGTTAGTGCATTTCAAGCATTCATCAAGTTGGGCTTTTATTTTTATTATTTTCTTTGATCGATAATTCACAAATACTTTTTTAAAGAAGCTCGTTTTTTTAATTGGCATTGTGGTAGTTTTTTTTTCATCCGATGTTCAAGTGTTTGGCGATCTGATCTCGGGTATCGGGGTTGGTAAACAAAATATTGAGGTTTGAAACAATTCTTCAAATCTTATACTGTTCTGACAAATGATTGAATATCCAAACAGGGATATAGCTTATTGTTTTTAAATACGATTAAGTTCAATTTTTAAACGACTTCAATATAAAAAGAGTTCTGTTTAGTGTCCCTAATCACACTTTAAAAAAATGTGTAATAAATTATGTAGAAATTACTGTACGTACTTTTTCTGAGTTGTAAAGAAATTTCATAGGTGTAACGACACACAATCGAACACGTATTTAGTAGTTCTGTTTGATATTACTACATTTTAGGATGAGTCCGGCTAAACCCGTAGTACGAAAAAAGTCTAAGAGAATATTCTATGTCCCACAAGTCACATTTTGTTCCGAAATTTTACAAAATTTCCATTGTAGCCATGACATCGGAATGTAAATATTCCGATCAATTTTTTGCACGAAATTCTGCTAATTATTGTATAAAAATATAATCAAAAAAACTTTTTTAAAATACTATTTAAAGAAAAAAAAAGATTCTACGCTAGGAAAATGTGACTAGTCACACTGCTCGAAACTTTCTAAAAATTCCAAGTACCCCCCTCCGTGTATTCTGCAGAAAATTCCACTAGCACAGAATTTACCTAGATTTGATGACATTACTAACTCAAGCTTCATACTTTAACCATTCCTTCAAGTGCCTACTTCTACATCTGGAAGTCAGTGGCTACGTCAATGGTCGGCCACTTCATTATTTCAAGTAATTTACTTGGCAACTCGCTAGGTTTGTTACCGGTTTCAGTTTTTATAGTTTAGGAGATGAGTGATTATATCAAACTCCTCAAAAGTGACCTATCTCATTAAAAATTTTATATAATTTCAGCTGAGATAGGGCGTTGTTGAAACAAATTATGAAATAGAGCGTTATTTAAGCAAATTCTGAGACAGCTCGTTTTTGAAAAATATTTTGAAATACACTCAGTCGTCGATTTGCAAGTATATTTTCTACGTTTTCGCAATTTCTTCTTAAAGCGATGAATAAATAACCAAATTATTTAAAATTGCTCTAACACAGTTTTATAGCACACTAGATCATAGCTTATTTCAGCACTAACTAGCACCTTTCGTTTGATAGTATAGGTATAATAGCACATTTTAGGTCACCTGGGTACACATATCGGTCGATATCTCGGAAACTTATCGAATTATCCAGATTTCTTAGATTTTAAGTTAGACGTCTGCAACGGTGAAAGTTTCATTAAATTTCTTTAAGCAGGTTTTGAGTGATGCGCTCAAGCATACACACAGACAGACAGACAGATAGAAAATTCTAAAAACAGTTGATTTGGCTTCTATTGGATCCGTCCTATCAATTTTTCTTCAATATTTGCAATGTACAGAAATCGGCCTGTTACAATCTTATTATATATACAGATAATCACAATTGTATTAAATTACACATACAGGGTGTTTTTTTTACAGGTTTGTTTTTCGAATAGAGATAAAACTGGCATTTTGTGGTCAAATCTGGCAACTCTAATGTCATTTATGTTCAGTTTGGTTTGCCATTTCATCATGAACAGGTTGACAAAAGAACAACGCTTGCAAATCGTGCAAATTTATTTCGAAAATAATGGTTCAGTTCGCGAAGTTTACCGTGAGCTCCGTCCATTTTATGGTCGACATAATCGTCCATCAGAGCAATTAATTCGGTTAACCATGGATCGTTTTCGCACTACGTTTACTCTATGTGATAATACGCATCCGCAGAGACGTCGAACAGTGCGCACCGAAGAAACAATTGCCGCTGTAGAGCAAAGTGTTGAAGAGGACCCGAATGAATCGATTCGCCACCGTGCACAGCAATTGGAGCTTTGTCCATCAACTTTATGGAAGATTTTGCGCAAAGATCTTGGCTTGCGACCTTACAAGATCCAGCTTGTGCAAGAATTAAAGCCGCGAGACCATGCGATGCGTCGTGATTTTGGTGTATGGGCCGAAAATGAGATTGATTTCGATGCTGATTTTCATCGCAAAATTTTGTTCAGTGATGAGGCTCATTTTTGGTTGAATGGCTACGTCAACAAGCAAAATTGCCGCATTTGGAGTGAAGAGAATCCACATGAGACCCTTGAAACGCCATTACATCCACAAAAACTGACTGTTTGGTGTGCTCTATGGGCTGGTGGAGTCATTGGGCCATACTTCTTCCGCAATAATGCTGGAGAGGCAGCTACCGTTAATGGAGACCGGTATAGAGCCATGATAACCGACTATTTTGTTCCCGAATTGGATGGCATGAATGTGGATGAGTTGTGGTTCCAACAAGACGGCGCTACATGCCACACAGCGCACGTCACAATCGATTTATTGAAGGAAACATTCGATGAGCGCATAATTTCGCGGAATGGACCTGTCAATTGGCCACCAAGGTCGTGTGATTTGACACCATTGGATTATTTTCTTTGGGGATATGTGAAGTCGCTCGTCTACACCAACAAACCAGAAACGTTAGGGGAATTGGAAGCCAACATTCGTGGCGTTATTGCCGACATACGGCCCCATATGCTCGAAAAAGTGGTTGAAAATTGGACCTGTAGAATTGGCTTTATTCGAGCCAGCCGCGGCGGCCACATGCCCGAAATCATATTTAAACATTAATGGCATAAAATTATCCTTCCAATAAAGCCAAATTGATGGACCTTAAAACGATTTTCTTGTGTTTTATTTTAATTCGAAGTTCTATACCCCTAAAAAAAACAGCCTTTACATATGTACCAAAATTCTTAGATAAACTGATTAAAATTTAGTATATGGTGCAGGCTGCTTATCTGAATGTACCTTTAAAATAACACAAAATTTGTCTTGAAGAACAGAGTACACGTTATTTATCATTTTACTTAAAACATTTCAACAAATATCTCAAAAAGCTTTTTACGAATTTTGGTATAAATTTAGACAAAGTGGCAGCACTGGCTCCAAACACCACTCGCTCGTTTACCACACACACATTGACGCTCCATATTCCAATTCTTTGAGCAACATAAAACCTACTCGATTTGTGCGCAATGAGTGGTTCAAAATTACTCATTTCAGAAGCAGGGTGTGTATGTGTGATGTGCAGAAGTAATTTTGTTCTTCCTCTTTTTGCTTGCTCTCGTACTATTTGTCATGGCGTCGTTATATAGTTTTTGCTTTTGCGTGTGTGTGTGCCCTATGGTGGGCTGTATTTGTCTCCCTTCTCTCTATTATTTGCTTTGGGACACGCCCATTTATTGTAGCATCTCATCATAATTATTATAGAAATGAATGGAAATTAAATTTTATTTCAATTTTAAGTGTGCACTAAATTAGTTGTAAATGTTTAAAAGTGAAATGAAATATGTGGAAATGTTTATTTAGAATGAATCATTAAAAATAATAGTTTGATAACAGCCCTATTAAAAAAATTGAGTTTAGGAAAATTAGTATAGGGTGATTGTCGAGTCATGATGGTAGAACTTGGGACCGCAGTCAGTGGAAGTTGTTGTGCTTACACTGTCATCTTTTGTAGGGCTCTTTTAGGATGTTGAAAAGACGGTCCCAATACTGCCAACTGAACATACAGACATAAATACAACGGAACTTGTTTGATTAGCGAGAGATCAGACCACCATTTTTGGGGTTTCTCAGTTAATTCCATCATAACCACACAAAGAAGTGGTAATTAAGCAACAAGCTCAGTATGGCCAGCAGTGATATAGTCGGGTTTGGTATGTGAATGGTCTCACTATGAAAATCTTTCGAGACATTGGCTTGGATGAAGCTGCCGCTATCTTTATTAAGACCCAGTAAAGCGAGCTTAGTACTTCGGAGTTCTGCCAACCGGTTGCGGTGCGCTCTCAACCGCTTAGACGGAGTGACTTCTGTGAATGTTTCGAACTTAAATTTTGGCGCAAGGGGTAGGACCATATATCTTTCGGATAACTTTTCCCTTGAATACATCCAGGTTCATGCCATCGTTTGGCATAGGCAAAGTCATAGATCAAAACTCTATGGCTTATCTATGAATATGACGCCTTTTACCGCCCACTTCAAATCTCATGCTTTCCTTCGTATTAAGTGGGATTGTTTACTCCTATTTTCCATGGGCACTAATATTTCCCATTGCAGTAGGGCAAGTGACTGAGCTTGCTGAATTCATTCGGCTGAATAACTGCCCATATCTTCAAACCCCACAACGTATAAAGCCTGATCTTTATTTTGGGAGAAAGGAGTTTAGGTGTCAATTGCTTAATCAGTCCAAGGGAGGAATTGTTGGCAAGAGTGACTCTCTGTTGAAGTCGCTTTCTCTCAAGCCTCGTTTTGTTTTTCGTGGCTCATAGGAGCCTGTTTCGGCGCTGTTGACGTTACTCAAGGTTATTTGCAATAGCCGTATAAGCTTTTTCAGAGAACTCTTAACTTATGATGGGTCTTCCCCAGGTATGCACTCTGGAGACATCCAAACAGAACTATAAAACTCCAGGCAAGGTCAATCTGTGGGATTCGGCGATATTAGCGGAATCGCCTTTCTCAAGAGCTAGGCAAAGGAAGCTTAAATTCTAATCTGGCACAATGCCAACCGTTCACCTCAGTGTTTGAACAACACGAGGCGTGGTCCATTGCATGTCCCACTCCACCAAAGACGGGTAGTGGAATCAAGAACCCTGCGTAATTTATTGTGGTATTTTGTTCAACATACCCACCACTATTTAGCAAGGAAAAGAAGTCGATTGTCAGTTCGCAAGTATTTCTCCTTCAGGCAAAATTTTTGGACATTACTCCTAGCAAGCAGCATCTGCAGCACTCAAACCTTTCAGGCGTCTCGCTGTCCCCTTACGAGTCGCTGAAATACTCACTTTCACCGTGTGTTCTCTTAATTTCCCGGAAGGCAGTGTCGTTCTTTCCCGAGTAGGCGTGACATTTTTTATCATAGCTTCCACTTTTTCTTCCACTTGTGAGTATGTACATATGTATATAGCATAAAAAGTTAATTAGCAAAAAAAATGTATATTTAATTAAATGACCATGTAAATAATTCGGCCGCAAGCAATTAATGTCTTTTTAGTCCCACTAATGAGCTAACAAAGTCATGGCACACCCCAAAAATAAGAATATCAAACACACACCAAACCTATCCACTACCTACCATTCAAATTAGTTAATCTACTGACGCAATATAAAAACAAAAAATGCTAAATAGGTGGCAACGATGCGCGTAAAGTGATATCAAAACGGGTAAATGTGGAAGAAAATGGCGGTTGGCGAAATGAAAAAACTCTTTTTTGATGAATATTCTCTAAATGGGACGATAGAATGAATATAAATAATAAGGTTTATGTGCTGGGTATTATATATGTATGTATGTTCGTCGCCAGTGTATTAAGTGAAACCCCAGAAAACCGCTAAATGCTACCGCAAATGATGAAAGAGTTAAATACAATGAGAAAGGTGCTCGGCATTCAAGTGACTAAATGAGCAAATGTATTGCATGCTTTGTTGTTGGTGAGCGTGGGCGTGCAGTAATCGTGAAACATAGCGGATATACAGTTAGTGAGAAAATAAATGCTGCCAGCATTGAAGGAAAATCACACTACGTAACAGCATTTTTAGCGTCAGCGCTATTTCAACTCGTAAAGAAAGGTCCATATTGAGAAACTTGAGTGCATTCATGGATAAAATTGCTTTTTTTTGCAAAGAAAAATTTGGCTAGGGTACATGAAGTCAACATTCATAAGGAACAATTTTGCAGAGTATTATGGCACATTAGATGTCGAATTTCCCCTTTTTTTTGGGAAAAGTCAGAATACATTTTATTGTTATAAGAGATTCTTAGAGTTTAGGTAGGTAGGTTGAGCAGGTAGGTCTGTGAAGACCTCACACAGTGAATATGTCCGAAGTTTTACTAGAAGTTTGTTAGACTAGATTAAAATTCCCGATTAAGCACGCGGATCCTTGTTATAGAACAATATTATTTTTTTTTTTTAGAAAATATGAGAAGCTTTCTATAACCAAGTAGGTGATGCTTCGAAATCTGATAATTGTGCAATTCCTAACAGAACTTCATAGATCTGTTGTCACTGACCAGACTTAATTTATATTCATTAGATGCTAGAAGGCAGTGCCCTGAAAGTACCTACACCCATTTATGGGTCTACAGTCTTTATATTTTTGGGAAAAGAGCAATCTGGTCAACCACATATCATATGACTTGCTCATGACCTTGGCGACTTTGCAACCGCGCAACTAGTTCATTTGCAGCTTCTAGCTGTTCTTTTCAATTCTCCCAATTGCACAGGTACATCTGCCACATATACTTCAAGAGATGCTACCTTATATACGACTAATCCAAAGGTCGTTGAGCAACACCAACGGCTAGGTGAAAATTGACAAGGACCTTTCCGTGTCAATCGAAACCATATGTGGCTTCATCTATTTGGAAACTAGCGTAAATACCAGAAAAAATGTTAGCCTAGAAATTTACCGCATTGTCCTTCTAGCCAAGAACCGCTACACGAGAGAGACAGAGAAGTAAAGTCTTCTCTCGATGAATAAACATCACATTTTACAAGTCGCTCAAATTACCTATACTGATGTGTGTCTTGAAAATATGATAAAAAGTTCTCCCTAAAATTTATGGACCTCACGCCAAAACAACGTTGAATATGGAGGGAAATTAGAGATAAACTAAACTGGCTTTATGCTCATAGTGCAGTTAAATAAAGCCCACCAACTTCCTGCAGAATGCTCTTATGGAAATGACCAGTGAAACTCCCGCCCAGAAGTGTTTTCTCTCCACACCCGAATGCGGCAGCAGAGATCGGGATAGGCCCAACTGTGTTGAAATCTGGCATCACATAATATCGCTATTTGATCTAAAGATGCACAGGCAGGCTCTCAACAACATCCACAGAGAGTCGGTAAACTACTTTGTCAGCTCTTGCCCGGTCAACGCGAAATTCTGCGGGAGACAAGAGTCACACTGACCCAACTTCGATATGTTCGATGGAGCAGACTCTTCTAATATCAATTTCACTCTGGTCCCACCTTGTTGAAACCGCTAGGTTCATGGTACTTCTGCTAAAAGACGTTGAGTTCAATGATAGGTAACGAGAATGACGACCAGGCAGGCATTGTTACAACAACAACAGACACCCGTGAGATAAAAGGAACAGGTGGAGGGTGACCTCGCCACTCTTCCTGCTTTCAATTGGCGCCAGTTATTGTTAAAAAATTGATGACCAGAGTGCGGCTGAGCTGCAATAAATGATGATGATGTATAAAATTCATCCAAATAAGAACATCTAAGCTAGCTAGGTCAAGTTACGCGATGCTCCGCCAAATTGCATTCGGTTTGACTATAAATTTCTGGGTCTTAAATGCAGATTTTGCAACATATTGCCCCAGGCAATGATCCTGATGTTGTTGCACAGTGTAATAAGCTGGTGAAAAAAAAAATATATAAAGAAAAATGTATAAAACCAAAACGATTCGTCTAAAACCCGAAAAGAATGCGATTGCATACAAAACATTTTGTATGAAAACACTTCGCGTAGAGTTTGAGTACTGTTTGCAATTAATATCAAGCGACTTTGCTTGTTCTTATTGTTGTTGGAGTTGCTCTTTTTTTGCTTCAAAACATACCGCTGCGTCGGTTGTTGCTCATTTCTACTTCTTTTTCATACAACTCCTGCGGGCTCTTTACCACAATGAATGTGACCCGCAGCGGCAGTGATTGCAAAGCACACAAACTCACATGCACATGGATTTCATCAAACGACACGCACGTGTGTGTGTGCTTGCGTGTTGATTTAAGGACATCAGCAAACGCATTAACTGCCACTTGAATAACAAACAAAATCAAAGTGCAAAATGTGAGCGAACCATGCAGTGACAGACAGACGACTCGCAGTATGTGCGATGTCCTTTTTAGTGCCGCAGCAAAACAAGGCAATACGTGAGTGATGCTGCAGTTTCTATGTAGAGTGGCATAAACCACCCCACTAGCAGTGTGACCAGGTTAGCCTTTTCTAGGCTAGATTTAGCCTTTTTTTTTGTCCTTTAGCCTCATAATTTTGGTTTTAGCTTCATGCTTTTTTTCTAGCCTTTTTGTACTCTAAGCCTTTTCTGGTCCCAAAATCATATTTTTACACAACTTGGAGGAATATATAAAATTAACGTTGAATGCAGATGTAGTATAGGTGACGAAATACAGAAAATTATTCGTAAAAATTGTCAACTATTTTTAATGGTGTTGATAACCTAATTGCGACATCGCCTTCCTGATAACATGAACTCTTTACAAAAGATATTTTTTTTCAGTTAATAATTCTTTGAAAGTTACAACGTATATGTAATGTGTGTAATGAAAATCACCCAGATCGGACCAACACAACAAATAGCTCCCATACAATCGATTGATCCGATAAATGGAGTTTGGGCTATGTATCTTTAAGTTATCAGTTTTGCAGAGTTTTTACTAATTGTGAGTAAGGATCGGACACTTAAAACGGTGGTGCGTATTCATGAAAGGCATAAAGTCTATCACCTGGTCACACTGCCCACTAGCGTTGCCGACAAACACTCTAACCTAGTTAACGAGCAATTGTTGTTGATTTTCTTTATACAAACTTTCCCATTTTCCATTGCAAAAATTTCATTGCTGATATTATTCGCTCTCCACTGAGTTGATCCTTCTGTCACTGCCTGAGCAACGTATATACTCGTATTTTCGGTGTTGTTGTTGCTCAGCAATTTCTAATACATTTGTGGCGTTGCCAATGGTTATTATTGTTGCTTTAGTTATACATATGTATTTATTACTGTTGTTGTTGTTGGTATACACGCCTTAACGATGCATCATTACACAGAGAAAAATGCTTGCTGTCTCAAATTTCAATGAAATTATCAACACTCACACCCAGCTATGCTGTAGTCAAAGCAGCTAGTTGTAAACTACTTCAAAACTAGTATGAACATCACGCCTAACCAGTCAGCCAACTGTCTTTTTTTCCATGTAAGCAACTGGTATTTTTAACATGGCTTTTTTAACGAGTTGCCAATTGTTAGATTGCGGAAGGAATCAAATTAGTTTGAAATGGAAAAAAAATTCTAGTTCAATTTTAACAGTATTTTTCAAGTGCCAATAATTGAAATGCCACCCAGAGAGGTAGATAAGTAATCGACAAACATGAGAGAGGTCATAGGTTTGAGCTCTGTGGTACTGCTCCCGTGGTTTGGGGGCATAAAATATGACCGAGGTAGGTATATCTGCCGTGAGAGGCGAATAAAATCTACATCGACCCCGGTTATGGGGTCAACAGTCGTTATATTTGGTACGTAACGTCCCATTCCATGAATGGATGCGCCGACTAAGCAGGGCAACAACAGTATGGTGGTAGTCCACATATTTTTTAATTTTAATATTTTTGATTTAATTTCTCAATATCACTTGAATGACTTTTTTTATTAAAAAAAAGAAATGTTAATTAAAAAAAAAGTGTGATCCTTTTCGGAGTATTTTGAGGGGAGTTTGAAAATTATAGTGGTAAACTAGTATTTTTTCTTACTAGTTAGGTATTTCACTTCAGAGAATGTACAGTCATATTAAATCACACACACATGTGTTTAGCTAAAGCAATTTTGGTATATTTACATGCGAACAAAGGTAATCACGAACATACCAGTCATTGAATTGCCGGAGTCATGCAATATAACTTGTAACGGAGCTTCAAAAAAATTGATATTATTCTAGGATGATTCTGGCCATTTTTTATCTCTTCGTATGCGTTAAACTGTTCACATTTGTTTCAGCATTGCCTATGGGGAGACCAATTGTAACCATTTATACCCGATAGGGTACGATCTGATGGATCCACTTTCTACCACTACGGGGAGGGTTAGGTATGTCTTTCTACCCCTTTGAGTATGCTACACATATACAAATTTAACTATACCAAATACGTCCATTGCAGTCGAAAGGTATAATTCCCACTCTTCATTTTCTTGAAAGATTATTCACACGATATTTTGCCAATGGGCACACGAATTTAGGCTATAACTAATTGGATAATTTAATTTGATATTCCCTCTATAATCTTAGTAAGCGAGCTCACAATTTCTAAAATGCTTTGAGGTTCGGCGTAAGGCCGATAAGTTAGAAATCAAACATGCCTTTCAGCATCGTTTATACTTGCTCACCCAACAAATCTGCTCATGCATTCCCAGTAAGATGAGCCATTGATAGGGCAGGAAACATGTGGTTACTACATGGGCTCCAAGAGGAGATTATAGTTGCATAAGTCTTTCAAAGAGGCTTGTTGTTGCAGTTGTAACTATGTGGTACCAGCTTTTCCGGAATGATTCTAGTTGTTGTTGTTGTTTGTAACGACAAAAACGCTCCCCGAAGGTGGTAGCGATTATGACGAGTGCAACCTTCTAGGTCATGTCACACCTCCTAGCGTAAGGAAGAAAAAGATGGGTAATGAGAGGCGAGAGGCATCATATCCGTAGATCAACCATCGAGTTGCACGTCATTACCTTCGTGCATTTTAGTCGCCTCTTATGACCGGTGTACATATTCTAAACCCCTAACTCGCAAAGGGTGAATAATTCTGGTGCTCTCCAGTACTATAACTTAACCCGACTTCCGCAAAAACTAATTGTTTGACCTCTCGGAACTTCGGGACGTGGATTTAAGTCACGTGTTACGGTGAACATATTTTTTCACGGGCATATTTGAAGCCCTTAGCCCACTAAAGAGCATTTGAAAGTGTAGGTTGTGTTATTTGGGGGCTCTTCATAAGCGAAACATATTTTGGGTGCAAACAAGATAACTAAGAGTTGAGTATTTTGCAGAATCCTTGACTCGATTGGTTTGGTTTCAAATTTCTCGGATATGTCCTTCCCAATTCATAGCCGTTTAAGCTTTGCAGGGAAGTCAAATTCAGACATGGCAGCATACAAGCAACTCCTTTTAGACCTATCAAAAGCAGCTTTGAAATCGACTGGTGCATGTCGATTCTCTTATCGTGGGTCTCCCCCAGGATTTGCCGAATCGTAAAGGTCTGATACTGATAAGGTCCAATTAGCTTGCAAATCTCGAAGCCATATTCCTAAGATCCAATTAGCTATCAATCTAGTAAGAAAAATTCCCATTTGTATTGAGCCCAACCCATCTACTACTCCTCGCTTAAGGAAAATGCGTTTGCAACTGTGCAAATACAGGTGTTGCTTTCAACATTTTATTTATTTTGTTTATTTTCATTTTCATTTTCGATTGCTTTTGTTTTTGTTGCTTTATCCATTAAAAACGTTCATTTCACTGAAATTTCTCATTTGCGCAATGCTTTTGTTTGTCGTCCGACTCCAGCACACGCACAACGGCATTCAACCCACACGCATACACATCACAACCCCAATTTCACCCCTACTCTCAGTCGCTTTCCCCAGCAAAATACTCTTAGCCCATTAACCAAAGCCAACACCACCTTCACCAAAACCATTACTGCACCTTAGTTTTTGTTGTTGTGATGTGCCGTTTTGCTCAAAGCAAATTCTTTGTCATTTTGTCCGCCCTTTTGGTGCTTGGTTGATGGGGATTTGCTTCGCTAGTTGGTTGGTTGGTTGTTTTAGTTGCTCTGCATTACGCTTATTTTACACACACACATACATACACACATTACATTCACATTTGTTTGTGTGTACTTTGGTTGGAAATCTGAGCTCCTTCAAGAGCGCAAAAATAATTTCGTGAAAAATATCAACAAACAATTTTTGTGTTCCAACAATGAAAAACGGTTGACAATGATGGCGTTGCTGATGCTGACGTTGTCTTTAATGTTGTTGTTGTTGTGCCTTTTGAAGGTGATTTCTATTGCTGATTGTATGTAATGACGATGAAGTCGGTGGTATTGTTCAATTTAATGTTGGCGTCGTTTTTGTTATTGTTTGTAGAGCTGAGTTGGGTAATGCCACTCTTAACTGCTTGTTATGAGATCAAACAATTTGCTTGCTTGTTGAAATTTTCTTTTGTGCAAAATTTTTCAAATTTTTAGAAACTTTGGCTCATAATTTTTAAACAATTTCTTCAAGAAGAGACGCTGTTCTTGAGCCTCATGCACAAAAGGGTCTTGTACTGTGTATGCCTACAATAACCTTCTCTAAGAATATTATTATCGCTTTAACAAGACAGCAAAGTTTCGAAAGAAACCTCCTCCTTATTTTATCGCAGTTTTTGCCTACCGACGAATCTGTCCGTCCGTCTGTCTGTCTGTTTGCATGCAAACTAGTCACTCAGTTTTAAAAATATCTCGAAGAAATTTTGTATGGGGCCGCCATTTTGTATTATATTAACCATTTGTCTAAACCAACAATATATCGTATTGCCCCCATACAAGACATTTTCCCGATTAACAGGGCTTGGGCTATGTATCTTTAAATTAGCAAGGTAAGACCATCAAATTTTTCAGAGTTTGTACTTATTGTAAGTAAGGATTGGACACTTGAAACCGTAATTCGTATTCAGGAAAGGCACAGCCGAAGACAGGCCTTTCCTGACTTGTTTCTAAAGTACTTCGACAGTTTAATCCAACCCTTTACACAGAGAAGAGCGGCCTCTGAACGGCTAAAACCCGAGTGATTCTGGTATGTAAGGCCGATTGTCGTTGCAGGTCTTGAGTTGCATCCAGAAGCCGGACAAGCGAGAAGGGTACCTAGAACCGGAGTTCATGGAAATTGGTAAGTTGTATCTTTCTGATTGTTTAAACCAACAACACCTTCTAATGTGATATCGCATTCGAGAAGAGAAGCGAAACTGAACATCACTCAATGACTACCAGAGCGATGTCCCCCCAAGAAAGAACAATGCAACTCCACTGTAACGGCCTTCGAGGATCATATCCTTTTCCACACATTTTTAACTATGTATGCAACGAAAACATTGTGGCCAGGAACTCAGACGCTCTCAGAACTATCAGGAGATGTAATTTTACATATCATCATCTTCATGACGAGGTGCAGATACGAATTCATGGAACGCTAAGATTCAGTAAAAGATAAAAGGGTACTCTATTCAAGGTACCACCAGGATATTCTAGGCGTTCAATTACCGCATAATGCAAGAAAATAACGAAAAACTCAAAAACGACATAGCTGAGAACAGCGGCTTTGGGAAGAGAGTCAAAATATATCTGGGAGACAAAGTCACCTAAGTGATACCATTAGAATAGGGTACTAGTGCGGTAAACGGGTTACTCCAAAACCCCAGAAAGGATTGGAACGAGAATATTTGGCTTCCGCACCAATATGCCCATACCGTTTTTAAAACACCCGTGTATATTACCGGCGGCAGTGTCTCTTATAAACCTATGTGCAGAGATAGATCCGGAAAGCAGTTACTTTAACGAGGATATCACCATATCTTGTGACACAAAATGCTAACTAGTGCGTGTAGAGGGTCACGAAAAATCGTATGAGTCAGCTACAGATAAAGAACCCAACGGTTTAACTGAGACTAAAGCAATGATAGGTGTTTATGACACTAAACGCTCCAATAATCAGTACATCCGAGAATAATCTTAGGTTCCTATAGGTGTTCTCACAATCCATTGAAGGATTAAGGTTTATATTAGCAAATTTAGAAATTTGTGCCATTTTTGTGAAAACTAGGAAAAAACTGCGAAGTACATGCCAAAGACCCCCGAACTTCCTACCCCCAGTGCAAGCGGATACGTTAACTAACGCGTTAGGTTTTCTGAAAGTGGCTGGAAAGTGGCCGGCTTATATGGCATACTATGTTCACAAACCTCAATCTATTATTATTAACATTAACCGGTCCTTTCATATAATAAAAGGATCAATGGAATCTCGCAACGATTTAAACTTATTGCGGAGGCTCTCTCTTATAAAATTCTTTGCGAACTAATCGAAATCCGATAAGTATATCTTCTGAGGACGCTCATGACTTCGGTAAGATAAAAAAATGTCTCTTAAGTTGTAAATTTTCATATTTTTAAACAATTAAAATTTTTTAGTTTCGAAATGTTAACAGATATTTGAATCCAATTCCATATTTCTCTGAGCGAAACTAGCAAAATTTTCACAATAAAAATTTTCTGGCGCCGATAAGTAACGTCAAAAAATATGGGGTTGACTTCTAGTAGCCTCTGTCTATTTCTGACTACTTCTGGCAATTTCTGGCTCGTAAGTAATCGCAACTAAATTGACAGCTGGCAGTGCTATCCCAGCGCCCCAAGCGAACGGATAGCGTAACAACATTTTAGCTAGGCGACTTGCGTTCCAGAATCGCAAATAAGCGAAATAGTCTCATATTCTGTGAGTTCATTTGTTTGGGAATTTTGGCATATTTTAGCATTTAGCCGATGGCGATGTCAGGAATTCCGCCGCTGGGCTATAGCCTATTACAACAACAATAATACTAAAACTGTTAGAAGCAACTCAAACACTATCGGAAATACTTTAGTAAGAAGGTGAAAATGTTTGAATAAATTATTTATAATATATTTTTACTAATACATCCACTGCCTTGTTACCTAAAAAATCCATTTACGACCAAAAATCTATTATTTCTCCCAAAAATTAAATCACACATCATTTTAAGCTTTAAGCAAAAAATCGATTAATGAATAATCGATGTTCCATGATGACTCGTCGCACCAAAACCCTAAACTGGTATTACGCAATATATTTTCAATCAACTGACTGTCCACTTTCCAAGTAAAACTAAATTTCAGTGATTTTATAAAGAAAACAAAAATATCACTTCTATTATCCTAAAAGTGCATTAGCCAAAAAGCATGTTTCGAATTCCCTATGTCGCTCTCCTTCTTATCACAAAATCTACTGCAGTGATCCAAGAATTTCAGTTTGCAAATTTAGTCGACCATACAAAATCACTTTTGACTTAATTATTTCAACAAACTGTTGCTGCTCCAGCTACTGTTTGCTAAGCTGAAAATATCCTTTTTGTCCTTTTGGCGTATGCACAAAGTCAGTTTTGATCAAAACTCTGTTTGTTTGTTTATTTGCTGGTATTTGTGTGTTTTTGGCTGAAAAGGAGCAGCTGATCTTATAATCCGCAAGCATTTCAAGATTTTTTTTTTTTTGTTGCTGTGTGGCTTGGCAGGATTTGGTTTTCAACAGCAGCCAAACGAGTTTTCTAAGTAAATAACTTAATTCCTTTTCGCATACTATACTGTTTAGTAATTGTTTTCTTGTTTTACTTCTTCTTTTGGTCTTGTGCCCTTTTCAACGCACTGTTGAACCCGGTTGCATTCTTTTTTAATTCGTAGTATTTTAGTTGAATGCTTCAAATTCATTTGACCAGAAATTTCTATATAAAACCACAATGCGAATAATAGTGGCAGGATTTTTGATTGTCATTATCTTCTTGTTTTTTTTTTTTTAATTTTGGTTTTTTTTTGTCCTCTTGTTTTCTTGTTCATTTGCTTTTGTTAATGTCATACTTAAAGCAATGATCTTACCGTCAGTTTTGCTATTTGTTGATCTGTCGTTGTTTTGTTTATTCACGAGATTTCCTTTTCTGTGATTTGAGGCATGGACTAGGAATTATTGTTGATTTCATTTTAATTTTTGATTGACAGTCATTTATTATCTGATCTAGAAATCTTAAGAAAGTTGGCTCCATGTGCCATACACCAGGCAATCGGAAGAACGAGTACCTGTTTTGTGAATAACTGATTTAGGGGGCTCACAGCTTCCGAACCTTTTGGGTCCAAGTTTCTTCTAATCACCACACAATCAACATCTTGACAGTATTTAAAATATATACTTGATATACTTGACTTAAAAGCTTCTATGATTTGGCAACACACCAATGTCGAAGTTGTGGGTTTAGCTTGGTCCCTTGGAAGTTGAATGCTTATAATGTTAAAATAACAGAAATTGGTCTGGTGCAAGCCAGGTCATTCCCATATATAGAACTGTCATAGGACTATGATATATTCTGTGCAATGTGAATTTTAACAATTTTTTTTATTCTCTGTGGTCCACTACGTGCTCTAACAGAGTTTTTTCTTAGAACACAACTAGCGAAATTGTATGGGAAATATTTTTCTGGAACAATTTAACTCTGTAGTGCCCAACCTGCTATTTTTCGTGCTGTCCAAAATATACCCTAAAACAAATTATTAATGAAAGAGGTAATAGGTCTAAAGCCAGCTAACGAAAACCGGAGCGCTTCGAAATAATGATCCAAATGTAGTCCGTAATTTGAGCTTTTTTGGAGTGTCATTTAGTAAACATCAGAATAAAATATTTTTCTATGAAAATTCACGGAGCCTTGTGAGAAGAAATTAATATTGTAGAGCGGATAAACCACAAGTCTCAATTATAGGAATGTTTTAGAGCATTTTCTGACGTTTTTTTTTATTGTACCTAACCAAATCTCTAAAGAGTATTTTTGCCTGAAGGTTTATCAATAGTCCAAAGTTGTCTTTAGTATGGATCCAAAACCCATTAAAATGGAGGGAAAAATCTGCACAAAAAGAGACAAAAATTTACTTCAAAAACGCTTTATAAAAGCATCAATAAAAAGGCTCCAATACTCCAAGACTCCGAAGTTAATTTAAAATGTGACATAAAATACTCCAAATTCATCACATTCGAAATCATTTTGAATTCTTTTATATGACGACTATTGGTGTTCCGAAGTAGATTTTTTACTCATTTTGAGCTCCGAAAAGAGATCATGTCTGAGGGAAATGCTCTGAGAAATGTGCGTTTTACAGCACCGAATGGAGTATTTTTGCTTCCGTTTGGTTAGCATGGTTGTTGTTTGACACCACTTTGTCCTCTTTAGCAGTGCGACCAGCTTAGCCTTTTCGAGGTTAAATTTAGCCTTTTTTTTTGCCCTTAACCTCATAATTTTGGTTTTAGCTTCGTGGCTTTTTTCTAGCCTTTTTTCCTCGAAACCTTTTCTGGTCCCAACACCATATTTTTCATATAAAATTAAAATTAAATGAAGGTAGTATTGATGACGAAATACAGAAAATTGTCAACTATTTTTAATGGGCATTGCGACATCGCCTACCTGATAATATGAATACAAAAAATACATTTTTTTTTCAGTTGAGAATTCTTTAAAATTTACAAAGCCGGATGTACTTTCTCACTTTCAAGAAGAAAAGTCTAGGTATTCTCCAAGTCAAGTAGCTTTGATTGAGTTGCAGTGGCGAAAGCTAATAACCGTACAGTGGACAAGTGTGACCTCTACTATTGAATTTTGAAAAAATTCATTAAACGATCCCTCTTTTTTAGAACTGGTCGAATTCGTATTTAACTTTTTAGTATAACCTTTCAGTAATGGGGAGGTTGAAAGGATTTTTAGTGTCATAAACATTTTAAAAACTAAGTTAAGGAACAGATTAAAAATTAAAATGCTAAACTCGCTTCTTAATATACTAGCTGTTCGTTAACACGCTTATCCAAATGTTGCACTGATTTTGAAACTACCGATGATCTCATATCTATGATAAATACGAGTACCAAAAACTTTGTACGCAGACTGATTCATCAGACGAAGAAAAAATTATAAAATTAATTAGTTTGTAGTGATTTTTCTATAGTATGTATTTCCTTGCAAAAATTCATAGTCAAGAAAAATATGCCTGTTATGTGTTGAAACAAGAGTAGTTCAACACGTCCTCCCTGTTCTACGAGGAGTTGTTAACTGAGAACAGGGAGGAGGTGTTAAACAATTGAACCCTGAGAACGGTTATCGTGTATAACCGAAATATATTGGTATAAAATTAAAAACACCGTGTTTCTTAATTTTGTATGGAAAACATCGGACCTCAAGCCGGCAAAATAAATTTTTAAAATTTCAAAGGTCGCCAAAAACAAAGATCAAGAATAGTTCCTTTAAGTTATGTCTTAAGCTTTAAACTAAAATAAATAATTTGAAATTTAGATTTCGTAAAAAAATTTCGGACTTTTTTAGATTCTTTTTCCTTAATTTTAGCCTTTTCTAACCTTTTTTTTGCCGATTTAGCCTTTTTTTTCTATCACCTGGTCACACTGCTCTTTAGTCAAAAAGTTCTATCAAGGATGCAGAGTAAAACTGAGATAACAGCCCTTAATCGGGTATGCACCGAGTCATTCCGGTGCATAGAACAAGTTGCAGTGGGAATGTAGATGTTTTCTCCACTATTTTGAACCATTTTTCCACTTGTTCCTAAAACAGCCAGGCAAAATATTACACAAATCAATGGGCCCAAAAAAGTTTGATGTAGGAATACAGAATTTAGCGATTTTACTGCATGGGTCTGGGTTTTTGATCTGCAAAAATATTTTTTTACAGTGTTCTTTATTGCCCTTTTTCCAAACATTGTAAATAATATGCAAGTAAAGAATCCAGATTTCGTGCTGCGGTGATACTTACTGCCTTAGGGACTTCAAAGATTTTTTTGAGAGATGTTTTTTTTCAGTAATTTTTCGACGCCAAAAACAAAACAAAAAATTATTTTGTTTTTACGGTTTGTTAATTTGACATATTTTTGTAAGTTTTACGAGCTCAAGACCAGTCGATAAAAACTCTTAGTCAATTATTTGTATTTTCCATTAACGGAAAAATTGAAAAAAAAAAAATTACGTTTAAATGCGTTCCTGATTTTGCTATGATAAAATAAATAAATAAATTAAATTAAAAACTCTAAACTCACCTTGTAGTAATCCAGTGTTGAAAAATTTTGATAACACGGCACATTATACAACATATTTTAGAGCTGGCTCAATATGAGGCTGCAGTCACACAGCGCAACGCAGACGAATATTTTTATATGCTAAAATCAGAGTCAATTAAAGCACTAACCGCAGCACAACAATGTAATAACGAATGATTAATCAACACTAAAAATCGCAACATTTTCCCAGGCTAATCAAATCTACAGAAATAGCCATCTTATAACAACAAAAGATACCGACGGCAAATCCGATGACATATGTAAATCACTTTCGACACTTCACATTCACTTACTGGCAGTTGTAATAAATAAATGTCACGATTAAAAATTGCAATAAACAACAACAATTGAGAAAAGTGCACATCCAAGGGCGAATCAAAGCCACTTAAGCACAACCAAATTGGAGTCAAAAGAAAACGCGCCGCAAACGCAAAACTTGTCAAGTAAAAGAGTTCAAGAAAAGTCAGCTGGTTGAGTAAGGCCAAGCCAGTTGGTCAATAAAAAAAGCGCAGATAGGAAATAAAGTGGCGTTTGCGTTGTTGTTGGGGCGTAGCAACAATTGCACACACATCCAAGTCAATGTGACCAGCTGCAAGTCAAGTGCGGTTGATGATGGTGATAGGAATGATTGGGTGGCTTGCTGCAGATGATGATGGGTGAGCGCGTTGTTTAGTTTATTGTTGTAGTTGTTGTTGTTGTGGCTTAAACGTTTGGCGCAGCTTGCAACTGTCAGTTAATGATCGCCACAAAATGCTAATGAGCAATTAATTTGCAGTAAATTTACAAAGTTTAAAATTTTTTCTTTTTTTTTAAATGCTTACATTTTCCTTTTGGTTCTTGTTGTTATAATTTTATTGTTATTTTAATTGCTGATAGTCAGCTTTAATTAAACAAAACGCGTATGTTTCACTAATTGGCACAAGCAGACAAGTGAATTAATTAGCAGCAGAAGCAGATGTTGTACCGGATGAAACTGCAAAACATTTTTAATGGGTCAATAGGAAAATGTTAATTTGTTTGAGGCCAAAGCGTTGTTTATAGCTGCTTCTTTATTATTTTCTCTTTGCTACATATTGTTTACATTGCTACTAGTACAAAGCGTTTTTTTTTTTTTTGATCATTTGCATTTGGTCGAATTTCGCATTTAAGCGCCAACGGCGCTAACTCGTAAACGCTTATATTCTACAAAAAAATATAAATTTTTTCATTTCCTCAGCAATTCTTACGAGTCACTAACACATCTTTTTAATTTTATATTTTGCATTTACGCAAATTTATAACGCAATGCATGAGCAATCACTTTATGCAATGTCAAACAAAGTTGTTTATCAACTGACTCGTTCGTTCATTACTGCTGCTCAAGCTAACGGTGGGCTGCACAGCTGCTGCTTTGCTCTGTCGTTCCTGCAGCCACGACTGCACGCCGCCTAGAAAGCCAACCATAAAACTCATTCGATTTTTACCTTTCGTATTGTTGGTGGTGGCGAGATTTCCTTTTTCGATTTTTTCCCTCTGGGTAATGTGCGTTGCCACGCGCTCATGCACATACAATTCGTATAACGGCTTTTGAGCGCTTTTATGACGCTTTTGTTACAAGCCTGGCCAACCAAACAACTAGCCTACCCACTTGCCATGGCAGCCGAACAACTCACTCAATGCTTACGTGATTGAAGCGGTATGAGAGTATGCGTGCCGATAAGGCGTATGGCTACAAACATCGTGTTGCCGTCGGTGTAGATAATTCCGGGAGCCTGTGGTTCAAAACTACTTCGCTTCCTTAAAACTTACATTTTTTTTTTAAATAAAAACAAATAATATCTGGATGTTTCTAAGTTAAAATCATACAATTTTTTTCCAAAAAGGAGCCCACTCGAATTTCGACAGTGAGTTAAACGAAGGGTTGCCACTTATAAAATTTTTTCGGTATATAACGGTGATTAAAAATATAATTTGATTTTTGGCGTTCTTATAAGTAACTACTTTATTGAAGGTTTCGAATTACTTTCCATATATTAATACTACTCGAACTGAAATCAAGATTAATTTCAATAACTAAATTCCATGTGAAATTGAACTACAGAAGAGGCCAGAACATTTTTCTCTCAAGTTTTGTATTCAGCTATAGATATTATGAATTATTTTGTTTTATTTAATTATGTTTTTAATTTTTTTAATTTTTTTTTAATGTTTTGTATTATTTTATTTTATCTTGTTGTTGGTTTTACGGTCTGTTCATTTTACATATTTTTGTAAGTATAACGAGCTCAAGACCAGTTGATAATAATTCTTAGTTAATTATTATTATTTTTGATTAGAGGAAAAATTTAAAGCGTTGACAAGATAACAAACAACAATTAGAGGAAAAACTTGAATTAAGCAGCTTGCAAAACTAGACGCAGCATAGCCTATGGGTTAGGCAGCTGCGCTGGCAATCAGAGTGAGTGGGTTCGATTCTCCACAAGATCCTCTGAAATAGCAAAACTATACGAATTAGTCTGACGAGAAGTCGTGGCTGTTTTCGAAATAGTACTATAACTATAGCCTGTATATGTTTGTTGCTTTAAATTTTTCCTCTAATCAAAAATAATAATAATTAACTAAGAATTATTATCAACTGGTCTTGAGCTCGTTAAACTTACAAAAAAAATTTTACTTTATCTTAATTTATTCATTTTTAATTTTATTTTACTTCATTTTATTTTAGTTTAGTTTATTTTATTTTAATTTATTTTATTTTATTTCATTTTATTTTATTTTATTTTATTTTATTTTATTTTATTTTATTTTATTTTATTTTATTTTATTTTGTTTTATTTTATTTTATTTTATTTATTTTATTTTATTTTATTTTATTTTATTTTATTTTATTTTGGGTAACCCCGCAATAAAACTCGTTTTTTATTAAATTTGACCTCGAGCCAGCTAACACAAAATTCGTTATTTTATTTTATTTTAATTGATTTTATTTTATTTTTTTTTACTTTATTTCATTTCATTTTATTTTATTTTATTTTATTTTATTTTATTTTATTTTATTTTATTTTGTTTCGTTTTATTTATTTTACTTTATTTTATTTTATGTTATTTTATTTAATTTTATTTTATTTTGTTTTGTTGCTTTATTTTATGTTATTATCGTTATTTTATGGTATTTTATTTTATTTTATTGGATTTTATGTTGCTTCATTTTATTTTATTTTTTTTTTATTTTTTTTTATTTTATTTTTTTTTTATATTAGACTGTTTTTTTTTCATTTGATTTTGTTTCATTGTATTTTATTCTATTTTATTTGTTTTATTTTATTTAATTTTGTATTTGTTTATATTATATTATATTATTTTATTTTGTTTTATTTTATTTCATTTTATTTTATTTTATTTTATTTTATTTTATTTTATTTTATTTTATTTTATTTTACTTTATTATTATTTTTTTTTTTTTTTTTTAATTTAATTTAATTTAATTTTATTTTATTTAATTTAATTTTATTTTATTTAATTTTATTTAATTTTATTTAATTTTATTTAATTTTATTTTATTTTATTTTATTTTATTTTATTTTATTTTATTTTATTTTATTTTATTTTATTTTATTTTATTTTATTTTATTTTATTTTATTTTATTTTATTTTATTTTATTTTATTTTATTTTATTTTATTTTATTTTGCTTTATTTTATTTTATTTTGTTTCGTTTTATTAGATTTATTTTACTTTATTTTATTTTATGTTATTTAAGTTTATTTTGGTTTTTATTTTATTATTTTATTTTGACACCCCATCTATGCTCTTCGGTTTTATTTACTTTGTATACTAACAAATTTAAGATATTTTGACCAGAAATACCAAAAGATTTCATAAATCCTTTAAGCTTTCTATTCCCAATTCTATGAAAATTAAGTCGTTATAGCCTTCCTGGAATAGTATTAAAACAGCCAACGCTTATAAAAACACAAATTTATGTAAGTATCTATAATCTATATGTAGCCATGTACCTTTCAGACATAAGTCGTCCACCTCATTAACTCTACACACTTGATTGGGCGCCAGCCAAAACTAATTTCTCCCTGTTGTTTCAATATTTTACTACAACTAAATACAACAAAAACATATGAAACGTTAGAGGCCAAATATTCAAAATTCGATCACAGCTTATAGAGACAGTTCAACAACTGCTGGTCTTTAAAATTTGCAATCCAAACCGCTTTAATATGATATCTATGTACAAGTATATATGAATCTCAGTCGAACAAATTTGGCGACGACACCATGGCGCTCCAACAAAATCAGTCAAATGTGCAAATTTGTGGCGATAAAAAAAAAACTGTAAACCGTAATCAAATACATACCTACAAGACTAAAGGAACATGGTATCAGCATACGATTAAGACTGGGATTAAGCCGAGGGAGACAAGCAACGATACAAGTGGGACAACGTGCCACATGTTAAAAGATGTCATATTCTGCCAAAACCCTACAACGGTGCTTGCAAAAATCGGAAGAAAAAATGTTCATATTGTACCACCTGAAATTCAAATTAAATTGTCGCTCCAGAGCGTCGCCAACTGATGTGTCTGGTTTGTCCTGTCTGCTGATTGACCAGCGACCAGCGTCTTCTATACTTTTTTATGTAGTTTTAGTTGTGCCACAGTCTGGTCATTGAGTCATTTGTGGGCGACCTTGTAAGCCGTCGCAACACTTTTGGTTTGCTTTCTTTCTTGCTCTCTCGATAAACTTTCTTGCTTGATCGAGTATTGCAATATTCTGAAAATTGTTTAATCATGCAGAGGAATTCAATGAATTGCAAATATGTTTTTTTCTATATTTTTTTGTAAGCTGGACTGCTTATGCTTGGTAGAGAATGGTAACGAAAGGGAGTTTTTAAGGAGACTGCCAAGGAGGCTAGTTTATGGAATGAATACACTGAAAAAATTTAAAAGGAAATGTTTAACTTCCTGAAGAGAATTAATCATCGATAGCATCATTGTTAGGCTTTAATATACCAGCTTTTCGAGGGCCAATCTACTCAGTACAGCGTTTAATTAAAACGTCAAGACAGTGGCGTACCTAGGTAAGGGCGAAGGGGACATCCGCCCTGGACGCAAAACAAGCTTCGGTGTTCCTCAAAATTGAGAAACGATACGCAAATACTTTTTAGACACAAAAAATGTATTACAATCAAATTGACTTTCATATCTATGAAAAAAACACGTTGCCATTTTATATGAATTTCTGATAAAAAATTAAACATCGTTCGATCTTATTTTCCTCATTGATGAAATGTACAACAGAAGTTGTTCAGGCGAAAATCCAATTTGTTTTTCCTCCCTCTTTTCATTAAAAGTCGAACGTGTTGAATATCGTTTCAATCTTCACTGATTTCATACCTCTGAAGGTCAAAACAGCAGAATGGAGCTACTTAAGTCCAGCAGAGAACAATCGATCTGAATGAACAAGCTGTTTTCGTTCCTTGGGATCATTTTCGCCACAGTTGCCAAACTTTTTAGGTCCGCCACTGCGTCAGGAGGTGGTTTTGGCACTAGTCTCGGGTCCTTTTGTATGGAGTATTGTCACAGTGGTGTTGCTAAGCTAAAGGTATTAGTTTAAACTAAAATGTAGGCTGTTTCTTTTTAGGCTCAGAGAAAGGACTTTTGACTTCAATGAATTCCATATTGAAGGCTAAATAAGGCTGAAAACGTGGGTCCAAAATTTTTAAATCTGAAGTAAACTCAAGTAATAGTAGAAATACGAAACTTTAAATCCCACTCTAAAGCGGGATTCGTTAGTTCAAGGAATAAAAACGACGGAGTACGACTATAAAGAATTCGCTTTCTGAAGAAACACCTACCGCCCTTCAGAGTGTTCTTAAGTTTTAAGCTGAACCCTTTTATAATAGGTAGGAAAATGGTTTGACGCAAGAGAGCCCTACGTTTAAGCTGAGAGAATTTATATTGAAAAGACCAGAAAGGCAATTAAAAGTAGAAAAACTACCTGACTTGAGAGTCGCTGTAGCGGATTTCCTGACGTCTCCAACAGGAATTAGAGCTGGGCGCTTTCCGTCCGTTACAGTTTTAACTATGATTCGTCACCGCCCTACTATCTTTGGATGCTGGTCCAAACCTAAAGGGGGTAGATTTAATACCAATGCAGCTTTTAATTTTACTGAAGATTATAAAATAGATCTAGACCTTCATAGACCTTTCTGAGTACATGTAGACCAACAAATATTTCTAAAAAAATCCGATTCAGTTACTTTCTGGGTACCGAAAGCGGGCTGCAGGCCTTAAATATCAGTGACTCCAGATTCTACTGATGATAATGGCAACTAAAACAAAAGCAGTTTAGATTAATGTATATTGGAACGATTTTCCGTCGGCTGTCGGCAGTGGTCGGCTCTAAGTGTGCTTCTTGAACCCTTAGCAAACTTGACGAGTTATACAGTCGTTACAACAATAAAAACAATTCTTAGCAGAATTCACAATACTCTCAAACTCTTCTAAAGTTCTTCAATAAAAATAATTTTCAAACGGATATCTTTCCAAAATCTTTTCAATTAATTCCAGTGTAGCCTCTGGTAAATTCAATATTTGCGTAGCCATTTTGTATTTTCACTTAACACAGCAAAACAGCTCGTCCTGCTATGCACACACAAACACACACCTTGACTGCAGTCGTGCCTCGAGTCAAAGGCATTGTCCCAGCTATTTCAACACTCACACAAACTCCCAAAAAAATTAAAAAAAAAAATCCACAGCAACGCAACCCCCAACAGCTTACCAGGAACCATAGCAATGGCTGAACAATGCGTCTGCGCGCAAGCAAATTCACTCAATTGCCATACAACCTGTCTCCATTTGAGTGGGAAGCAGAGCGCTAAAGCGTACACAAGCAATTGGGGAGCCCGTGGGTGCCTTGATAGCGTACGAAATAAGCAAGTGGGTGGGCCCCAAAAACATTATTTTCAAGATATGCATGTGTGTTGCTGCTTTTTGTTTGTTCTCTGTGCGTGAGTGTGTATGTGTTGCAGGATATACATACTTCACATTTGATTGCATATGAACACTTGTACGCCCACCGCACCGCACCTCTTGTTTGGTCGCTACGTCCATAATGCGTCGAGTTGTTGATTTTGAAGCAATTGACTTTAATTGCATTAAATTAGATTACAAAATATACAAAATACAAGATTAGCAAACCAATAAATAAACTTTGCACAGGATCAAATTTTCTCACTATAAAATGTTGGTCACAGAGATATTTTGGCACATAAAAAAATTTCAGAATTATGTACTCGTAAGTGGCATGCTGATCGCTGCAATAAAACACCAAAATACGCAGAAAGTAGACTAGGTATCGATATGGTCCGAAAAAGACCAAACTTATAAGTTCAGATCAGTCAGTGTTTTACCACTTCAAACATAAGAGAGGTTTATTAAAAGGTGTTTATTTCTCTCCCTACATAACAGTTATTTATTGAGATTCTCTGAGATAAAGCTTTATTTCGTGGAGGTAAAGCTCAGAGAGCAATAAAAGTTTCTCAGAGTTAGTTACCTTTACAATTTTTTGTTTAACTCATATCGTGAATGATATTTAGATTTTGAGGAAAACTGGAGTGTCCGGTGTTAAAGAAAACCCAGTTTATTTTTGTTGAGCTTTTTTCAGAAACTAAAAATACTATTTCGCAACTAGAACTTCTTGACTGAAATCGAACTATGCCTTTTTTAAGTGTACTTCAGAAAGCATAAAGTGTTATTCATAAATCGTAAAATTAATTTCAAAATTGTCAATTGTACTTCAAAAGCTGCAAAATGTATTTCGAAATAGTCAATTGCACTTCAGAAGCCAGAAAATATTTTTCAGAATAAATAATTGTACTTTAGAGACTGTTTAAATATACTTCAGAAACCGTAAATTGTACTTCAGAAGCTGTAAAATGTATTTCGGAATAATCAGTTTTACTTTAGAAACCATACATTTTGAACTATAATTGATTATTATATAACCCCTGCGGGTTAGGGGCTTAGAATATGCCCGAGGTAGGCATACCGGTCGTAAGAGGCGACTAATATGCACAAAGGTAATGACGTGCAACTCGATGGTTGACCTACGGATATGATGCCTCTCACCTCTCATTACCCACCTTATCTTTCCTTACGGAAGGAGGGGTGACATGACCTAGAAGGTTCCACTGGTCATAAATCGCTACCACGACAGTCGGGTAGTACCGCAAGGGAGTACCGGAGCGTACCGGATTCATATCCGGCCAAGGACTGTCAGTTCGACAGCACTCCCCAAAACCTACAATATATCGTTTCTGAAGTAGAATTTACAGTTTCTGAACTACAATTATTTATTCTGAAAATTATTTTACGGTTTTTGAAGTGCATTTGATTATTCTGAAATACATTTTACGATTTTTGAAATACAATGGACTATTCTGAAATTAGTTTTACAATTTCTGAAGTACATCTGACTACTCTGTAGTACATATGATGAGCCCAAAAATGAACGGACTTCAAGAAATTTCTACCTTTTTTTAAATAGAAAGGAGTTTTTTGTTACATCAATAACGAAGACATATTCCTGTATAAAAAGGCTGAGTCCATAAGGATTTATTTCAAAATGCAATCTCTATAGAAGATTTCCTTACGTCTCCAACGCCTTCTTCTTACTACTTAGTTCGGAATTATGGACAAATCATTTGCTAAAACAGACGCTCGGAAGTATAGGCAAGTTTGTGGAGTCAGTTTTCCTTGGTCTACACGTTGGTCGAAACCCAAGATCTCTCGATTGAAAGCCGTCTGTAGGTCAGTATATTTTTTATTGAAATCTCACATTTTCCATCTCGTTGGACACGGCCTCAAAAGATTAAAGACATTTCAACTAGTCAAGTCTGACTGCAGGGACTCTGGCATCTCAAGCAGAATTACAGAAATCGCCCAACCAACTTATATTTTCCCATCTTTTTTGAGCTACAAAGATGACATGAGAATACGAACTGGCAGTTTATGAGGACTAGCTGATACTCAAGCAGCTTCGTTATCTGTGAATGAAGATAGTGGGGACCGGCCTAGGAGACCACCACTGCATAGGAAAAGCAAAGTGAATATATATTTGAGATCCCCTTTGTGATTCCCGTCGCACCAGGCACTAGTTGACAAAGCGAAGAAGTGACTGACGCGCCAGTTAAGTAAGTAAACTCACTGAATAAATTTATTTACAACTAACTCAGCAGCCGAAAGGGAAGCTCTTGGTTTCAGTCAAGCTGTTTTGAATTTTGAAGGTTTAAAATAAATCGTAACTAGGTGGGCAGTAAGCAAGAGTTTGCTTAAGTAGGCCTAGTAAAAGCCGTAGCTAACACAATTTGATCAACATAAGTTCTAAAAGAAGATTTCCAACGACCACATATGCACTTCCTCACATTGAATGAATGAATGGTAAGAGGATTACACACGTGCTCACTCATTGCAACTGACCATGTCTCGTCTGACAGCCAGTCGCACAAGATGGCCCAAAGTCGGGCGACAGACCGCACACTGAAGTTGTCTACTCAGTACTAAGTACACGAGATCGCCATGAAACAAACCCAGCTGATGCTGAATATGTGCACAGCTGCAGCCTCCCGCAACAGTAGCAGAAGTGAAGGGAAAATATTTGCCCATGGAATCGACGTATTTGCTTAAGTAGGGACTGCATTCGCTGTTGGCTGGCGTTGATGCATAACGGCTTTGGAGGCACAACAAACGGTTTTTTGTACTTTTTTTTATTTTCCTTGCATTAAAGCGGATGTATAGAAGGTTCGATATATAAGTCAATCACTGTTCAGCATCTCAGCCATCTTTTCTTTCCTTCTAAAGCCAACGTGATCACCAATCGATGCTGCGCTGATCATTGAAGTTGGATGCTTACCTTCATGCAAACGCAACAATGTATCCATTTATGTTTTAAACCGGTCACCTATGTACATACTTATTCGTTTTGTTGGAGCTGCTGACGAATTTCCACTTCATTAGACAAAATTACCACAAGGCCACCATGATGGGTAAGATATCTGCTTCCATACGGTTCCATTTTTTTATCGAGAAAGCTTTTGCATTAAATTCCCAAATTTTAAATTTTTTATCCAAAAAGTAAGAAAACCGGGCGCACGGCTGGGACTGAACTTTAAATACCCAGCTGTAGTTGTGAGGGCATGGCACAAAACCGCACGACTTGTAGGAGATATACATAGGTACAGGAATATATATTGTTCTTTCATCTATTCCAAAAAAATATATATGTTAAAGTCGGCATGATCGCAAGGCGATTTCAATTATTTTTACTACCAATGATCTCATTTTATGTTTTCTTAACTTCCCGATATCGAAAATATGGGATTTCTACCATTTTCAATATCAACCTTCCAGGGTAGTTCCAATTTCATTTTTGTTATGGTGTTTTGGCATTACTTTGCCCCACCTAATCAACATATTTGGGCAAAGAATTGTGATCAGTCCCAGGAAACTGGTAGTTTGAATAGGGCTGGACCGTACTGAGTTTACTGTTTAAAGAGCCTGCTCAGCAGTTAAAAGGATGAATGACGAATGTCATATAGGGGTCTGGTCTGGCCAAATATTAATAAGTAATATAACTTGTTACAATATCCAAACAGGATTTGGACCAGACAAACCCACATTTCCCTAGGAACGTCGTTTAACCTAAGAGCTTACCGACTCAGTGTCGATGCTATTCATTTAAACACAAAATAGTATATCCAGAAAGGATTTAAAAGTTTGAGAAGCTGGTTTCGCACCAGAAATCTACAGGAGGTGAGACCCAAGTCGTGACTGAGACGAGGAGTGAGGTGCTTACTGATATGAAAAAGGCCCCTACATTTCAATGGATGGCAGAAGGTTGCCACACCAGAGGAAGTTTCTGTGGTACTCATATGAATTGGGAATAGTAATATCCCGGGCCAAAACGACTTTGGCAGTAGAAAAGAGTAAGGCCTTTAAAATTTGAGCGGAAGACGATTTGTATTCGTTTTGCGTTTCTTACAGAAATTACTGACATACTGTGTTAGACACATTAAATTCGTCTAGTAGCTCAGCTACGTTGAAGACGATGAGCCTGTACCGCCCCATCCAATAAGCCCTCTTTTTTTCGGAATTCGTAAAGCACCCAACCAAACGAAAGAATAGAATGTTTCCGAAATTGAAAAGGGTGGGCAACTAAATGGTTGATCCAAGGATATAATACCTTTCACCATTTATTGCCAATCTACAGTATTTCCTGTATTATTATTATTTTAGCAGTACTTCGTCCTGCTTAGTCGGCGCATCCATTTATGGACGCGACGTACCAAACAGGTTTATGCTAATGTTGAGAGTTCTTTGCCGAAAATGAATCTGGTAAAAGCACCTTGCGGCATCAGCCCGACTACCATGTAGCGATTTCGTTGACTCCGGAAACGGGGTTGATATGTATTTTAAGCGCCTCTTACGACAGGCTTACCTACCTCGAGCATATTATAATTATTATAATTTTGTAGCCATCAATAGAGCTTGATTTGAATATAATAATATCTTTGACAATCTTTATCTCGACTTTGGAATTCCTAGGCCTTTGTTTCTATATACGATCTAAGCTTACTATGATTAATTTTTACTATGATTTATTTTTATATTAGTTTTTAGTATTAAACTAATTTATACAATAGACTCAAATAAATAAAAAAAGTAAATAAAAATATCAATATAGACACCTCAATTACGTATGAAGGGACGAGAAACAACTCGAATAAAAATGTATACGATTAATGTAAACAAAAAAATGTTTAAATTTAAATAAATAAAATGCACTTCTACTTTGACATGTTAGAAATTCAAATTAATTTCCAAGAAAATTAAATAGCCAAGGTGCCCACCTTCGGAGTTGGTAATGAAAATTAAAACACGAAATTCCATGTGTTCTGCTAAAACAACAACAAAACAAAAAAAAACAAATTCAACTCTTACTTAAATAAATTATGTGAACATACAGCGCCATTCAGTGAAACATTTAAATAAACAATAAAATAATTTACCACTAATTTGGGTATCAATTACAAGCGCCTTAAAGTGTCGCATCACTGCTACATATGGACGTAGCTAAAGAAGTAATTTTCATAAAATGTGTTATGTTAAATCACAACAGTAAAATACAACAAAACAAAAAAAAATTAAAACATAAAACTTCATTTGTTCAGATATCAAATTTGAAGCATGTTTTCATTTGAGAACTCTTGTAGTCGTTTTAATTTCGATTTCGATACTTTAATACACAGAGACGGTCACATAATGCCTGGTTCACATAGTACTAAAAACAAAAAAGAAAGAATGAAGTTGTTATAGCCGGTTATCAACAAGCGCCATACAATGATCGATTTTCGATGTCTTCGACGTCTTAAATGGCTAATATGTCTACACAGATTTACATACAAATATTCCCTAGCGCGCCTTTGTTGCGCCTTCATTTATTTACTCCCCTCAAGCTCTTTATATTATACCCATTTATACTATTACCCAGATAGGTAGATATAGAGTACCATATATCAAAGTTTTAAGGATGACTAGGCGGCCGCCGTGGTGTGGAGGTAGTGTTGCCGGCCTACCACACCGAAGGTCCATGGTTCGAGCCCTGGTACAGGTAACATCAAAAGTGATTTGAAAAAAGTTTTTCAAAAACGGGGTCGCCCCTCGGCAGTGGTTTGGCAAACTCTCCGAGTGTATTTCTGCCATGACAGGCTTCTCAGCAAAAATTCGTCTCCTTTGTAGATGCCGTTCGGAGTCGGCAAAAAACTGTAGGTCCCACCAATTTGTAGGGAAAATTCAAATCGGCACACCACAAATTGGAAGAGAAGCTTGGCGCAAAAATCTCTTAGGAGGTTTATGATGATATACCTGTTGTATATCGCGCCATAAAAAAAAGAGAGAGAGAAATCGATTGTGAACACTCGATTACGCGATAGAAAATATTGCTTAAAAATCGACTTGCAAGTAATCGATCTCGTGCAATCGACTAGCTGTCATGAATCGATTAGTGAAGTCGGGTAAAATCTGAGAGTTTCAGGTTACTTAAGCATTTTGTTTTCATCTATTGCCTGACAATAACAACTGATTTTCACTGTGCGCCGAACCAAAAGTCATCTTTAACAGGTTGATGTCTGTACATTACAAATATTCAAGAAAAATTGATAGGAAGGATCATTATTACGCCAATAGAAGCCAAATCAACAGTTTTTAGAATTTTCTATCTGTCCGTCTGTATGTTTGAGCGCGCATCACTCAAAAGCTACTAAGTAGAATTCAATAGAACTTCGATAGTTGCGTTACTTGAAGTCAAATTTAAAATTTAAGATATCTCCTATTTCGATTACTTGACTGGTTTCGGAGATATCGACCAATATGTGGACCAGGGTGACCCAAAATGTCTTAGTACAATATGAGTATCAAACGAAAGCAATGTGGTTAAGTTCCATAACTCAACTTGTTTCGGAGAAATAGGAGAATCTAGAAACGTTAATCGGATGCAAATAGCTATAGGCCTAGGAAATTGTTAAAGAAAACAACTATTCGAATAGTCGAGTTTGTCAATGAGTCGATAAGGAATTGTTATTCGATTTATGGCACTCGATCATTTTTGAAAGCAACTTTGGCTGTTCGATTAACCTATTGATCAATTAGTGCTTCAACCAGGGCTGTAGCTGTACAAAAATATCGGCATGTAAAATTAAATTTCCAATATAAAAACATGCAAAAAAAATTTTAATATACAACGAACTTCGGCGAATAGATTTTTTCTAAGAAGACGGCTGAGTTAAGTATTGTCATATTTCAAAATATTTTTTAGAAACGTCGAATTTCTGGTTTTTTTTTTGTTTCAAAAAAGCACTACTTCAGAATTTAATTGAAGAACAACATATTGCATACTTTTCTCGAGCAACGTGCTATCTCAGCATTTGATTCAAAAATATCCCATTTCAGCTGAAACTGTATTTTCATTCAGATATTGTGCTTTTGAAACTCATTCTAGGGGTTATTGAAAAAAGTTCTGGGTTAGCGCGTTTCTCCAAAATATCTTGAAATAGGGGGATAATCCACTCACCGGTTGAAATACAATGGCAGAACCGACGATCAATGCCAATGTTAATGCATTTTTCAAAACTCACAACTGAGTAGAACATGTCTCATTTCTCACGAATTTAAATTTCCTTACTTAGTTTCTTGGACTCTTGACCACCCCTCATTCGTCGCATGTTCCAGCCCACCCATAAGTTTGTCCATTTTTAAGGCTTTTGTAAGTAGAGAATGCACTTTTTTTCAAGAAAATCTGATACTTTATTGGCTATATCAGTTCTTACATTTTTCATAACATAGTATCTATTTATTATTTTTTTTTTTTTGCCATAACCGTTCGTCATTTGGTTGCCTAAAATGCGAAAAGTCAATAAACTTGTAATCAAACCTTTTTCTTTCAATGTTTTTATTAGTACTTGTGTGTTGTTGTTTTTTGTTCCAATATCTTGTTATTGTTTTTTCATATATTTATTATCGTGTAATATGTCATATTATGATTTATTTTTATTTCATGGCGAGACATTTTGAAGATGACAAATATTATTTTTTTCTTGATGGTCATTGACTTATGACTTCTTTGAATCACAGTTTGACATGTATTTATGATTACTTAACATGCGTAACTTTAAGAGGGGTGCTATGCTAGTGCTTTGCAAATGTTAGCTGGTGCAAAATATATAAATTTTGATAAGGTCTGTATACCACCTCTCTTAATACCTTGAAATCTTTCTCAGCATAATAAGAAACAAACTATTCAATTTCACTAGATGTGTAAAAACATTTTGAGGGAACTTTTGTTGCCCACACTGTAGAGGAATAAAATATTTCCATGCGGTAAAATGTATCCTAAACTTGAAGTTGGGCATCTAGCAATACATCAGCGAAAATTTAATTGAATTCCAAGTTGCAGTTTTTTAGTGATGCGCGAACAAACACACAGACATACAGATGGTCAAAAATGAGTGAAACTATTTCTTAGCTTCTACTGCTTTTATAATGTTATAATTTTATTTTATGTAAAGACTTTCGGCTCTTTCGTTTAACTCAGCCTTCTTCTGTTATTAAGATTCGTGATCTGACAGTAGGAAGGTACTGGATGCTGGGAAATGCACAGTTCGAACCTCGATTTCTTTCATCCAGCCTCAGTATTACTTTGAACAACAATTTCCCTGATAGACGTCCAATTCGAAAGCAGTCACCTGGCTGTTAGCTGCAAATCTCTTCCCTAACTGACAATTTCTGGCGTAATCAATCTCGTAATCTCCAGTTGAAAGCTTCGAAGGGTGTTTTTGGCTCCAAAAGGATCTGCGTCGAAACTTCAACTACCAACATTCAGCTTTTTTTATGTTAGGGAACATCTCAAAAGAAAACATCTTTTGGAGAACAGATGAGCAAGGTGAGTCGACAGGAAGATTCCAGAGGCCAAACAAAAATCTTTCGCGATATAGTCGGGCATGTAACAAGAGGTACCAGAGTGTACCTGATGAATATCCGCAAAGGATTGTCCACTTCAGCACCGTTTCCTAAAATATTAGAAAGTTTTCTTGCTGTTAAAATAACAATCAAAACTTGGGAGTGTGAAAATATGTTCTATAGCTCACTTCCACTTTGTCAAAACAAATGTGAATCAGCCTTAAGGTATATTTATAATTACTATTGAGGTTATAATAAGGCATTGCACTATGCAAGAACCATACATCAACTCTTACTCAACACAGAATTCAAATAGCTCATATTCCCGTTTCCTTCTTTGTTCTAATTAGTCACTAAATGTGGTGAGAATAATTCACGATGAGGTTCATTGACCTTGAAGCCTTTAACATATAGGGCTGTAGTAGGGATCCCAATACCGGGATCCCGTGTTTTTTGCGAAAATACAGCGATTATTTCTTACAATCCTGGAACTTCCTTTTAACAAGCCCCGGACTTTCGTTATTGACAATGGGGTATTGAAAACTAAATGTGTGGTTTGTTTATGAAAATTCTTTTAATTTCTTTGTAAATGCAATATTTTTAATACTTTAATAAGCAAAGGGTAAACGGCGTTGCTCGGGAGCAAACACAACTTTTCAAGAGTTTTATTAAAAATGGGGGGATGGATGGATAAATTCAAAAAATTTAATTCGTAAAACTTTTGGTACGCCACTCCAAATAGATTTACAATCAGACCTGTTAAATAATGATTACTAATCGTAATGATTTTCTTAAGAATCTATTTAATGATTGATTACCATTATTTTTAATTTTTAATGATTATTTTCCAATTAATTAAAAAAAAAATATAAAAAATAATCAAAAGTGATCAAAACAACTTTTTTAAATTATTTTTGACGATTTTCTTTTTCTAATCGTAATCAATTAGGTTAGGTTAGGTTGAAGTGGCTGCCATGAGGGCACACTTAGGCCAGTGTCAGAAGGCCCGTTGTGATACCACGTAGAGACACCGTTACACCTCCTCTTCGAACCAATTCGAAGACTTGATGAAGGCCATCAATTCCTTGATGTCATACTTCGCAATCTGGCGAATGTTGTCCAGGCAGGGCAGTTGCAAACGAGATGCTCTACCGTTTCCTCCTCTTCTTCGTCTTTGCAGCTCCTGCAGCAACGACGATAGGGGACACCTAGCCTCTCCGCGTGCCTCCCAATAAGGCAGTGCCCAGTTAGTATTCCTATTAGCTTGGAAATATCAGCCCTTTTTAGGGTGTGGATTTGTCGAGATCTCTTGGAAACCTGCACCCTGGAGCTTGTTGCCATCTTTCGTTGGCTAGTCGATAGGTGTCAGAGAGGCTCCCTATTAATACAGCCATGATTAACCTCCCGGCTGCAAACATCCAATGGGCAAGGCACCGCATAACACCCTGGATTAGGAGGGGGTAGATCTTAGTCATCGCTCTCCAGAGGATGTAGAGGTATCCCCGAGATATAGCTCCCTGCGGAGCTACGATCACGCGGATAAGTTTACCCTGTGTTTAGCGACTAAGCCCTCGCACTACGGCAAAGTACCTTCGCGAGGGATCGTAATCAATTAGTAATTCCTTTTCTTGAAATAAAATTAAAATAATCATTACCAATTAAAAAAGCAGTCTAGTTAATTGATTACTAGTTCCAAATTTAACAGGTATGTTTGAAATTTAGGTGAAATTGGCAAAAAAGTAAACAAACATTTTTTTTGTGAGAAACTAAGTGATTTTGATACCATTCAAAGCTCCGGGTCTAGATGGCTTAGCACCCATGCAACTTCAGCAATCCATGGAGCAGAGCATCCCATGGCTGCAGGATATATATAGAGGTGTGCTCACCTATGGTTATATACCTAGTCCTTGGAAGGATTCTAGGTTGATTTTTATACCTAAGGCAGGTAGAACGTCTCACGTTGGCCCTAAAGACTTTAGGCCCATCAGTCTGGCGTCCTTCCAGATCAAGGTACTGGAGAGGCTGTTTGAATCCCACTATAGAGACAAGTTGGACAGCAGAATAGCATTATCACAACATGCATACATGAAAGATAGATACAAGGAAACGGCGCTACATGACATTGTAACGCATATCGAAAAATCCTTAGCTAATAAGGAGTACACACTTATAGCCTTTCTGGACATTGAGGGAGCATTTAATAACGTCACGCCGGTAGCAATCACTGAAGCTCTGACGGAAATGGGCATCGAGCCTAGGCTCGTGTCTCTCATGCACCAAATGCTGACGAGTAGGAGGGTGCATGCAGACCTAGCTGGGGTTTCGATGGACAAGGTCGTCAATAGAGGCACGCCGCAAGGTGGGGTGCTCTCACCTCTTCTATGGGTAGCCACAGTAAACGGACTGTTGGAAGCCCTGGAGGTGGAGGGAGTGTCCAAAGTCATGGCGTACGCGGATGACCTTGCGGTAGTAGTGAGTGGTAAATATCCACAAACGCTTTGTGACATTATGCAGAGAAGCCTAAGACTAGTCGAAAGGTGGACGAGGAACAAAGGCCTAGGTGTTAACCCGGCCAAAACAGAGCTGGTCCTGTTCACTAGGAAATTAAAAATCCCGGATTTACAGTTACCAACAATTGGCAATACAACCCTTAAACTGCAGGATACTTTGGTATCTCTCTCTATGGCGCGATATACAACAGGTATATCATCATAAACCTCCTAAGAGATTTTTGCGCCAAGCTTCTCTTCCAATTTGTGGTGTGCCGATTTGAATTTTCCCTACAAATTGGTGGGACCTACAGTTTTTTGCCGACTCCGAACGGCATCTACAAAGGAGACGAATTTTTGCTGAGAAGCCTGTCATGGCAGAAATACACTCGGAGAGTTTGCCAAACCACTGCCGAGGGGCGACCCCGTTTTGAAAAACTTTTTTCAAATCACTTTTGATGTTACCTGTACCAGGGCTCGAACCATAGACCTTCGGTGTGGTAGGCCGGCAACACTACCTTCACACCACGGCGGCGGTATCATTATCGATAAAAAGCTCACATGGGGTGAGAACACTCAGGAGCGTGCTAAAAAGGCCCTAGTGGCCCTTTACTCATGCAGGGCCGCCATAGGACATAAATGGGCTGTCGCCTAAAATTACTCTATGGCTCTACACCGCAGTGGTAAGACCAATCCTCCTTTTTGGAGTTCTTGTCTGGTGGACGGGTCTGGATAAGAGATTGAATAACATCGCACTACAAAGGGTACAAAGAAGAGCGCTCATATGTGTCATCGGGGCGCTGCGCACCACGGCTGCGGAGGCACTGAATGCTGGTGGATCTAAGCGATAAGCTGCTAGCGGCATGCGCCGCACTGCGTCTAAGGAATCTACCAGGATGGAGGTCCCTTGATGAAGGGCATTCATCCATCCTCAAAAACCTTCCGGTGTATAGCTCGGACTACTGTACACCGAAGATTGTTTCGAGATGAAATATGACATTGTATACAGATGGATTGAAGCTTGATGAGAAGGTGGGCGGCGGAGTGTACGCTGATCAGCTGGGAATAAATATAGGCTTCCGTCTGCCCGATCACTGCAGTGTGTTTCAAGCAGAGGTGGCAGGTATACAGGAAGTTGTAGGAAGATTGAAGATTGCCAATATGGAGAGTGGTGATGTCTTCATATTCTCAGATAGCCAAGCAGGCCTAAAAGTGCTGGGAGCTATTACATGTAACTCCAGGACTGTGTAGGGCTGCCGCAGATCTCTCAACGAGATGGCTGAGCAACTCTCGATTCACCTGGTATGGGTGCCTAGACAATGTGGTATAGCAGGAAATTAAATAGCAGACGAGCTTGCCCGAGGGGGCATATCAGCTCCGCTTTCACAGTTCTGGAAGGGTATAGGCATGCCACTCGCGACTAGCAAGCTCTTAATGAGGCACACCTTCCTCAAACAGGCAAGTGACAGATGGAAAAACATCAGCACCTGCAACCATACAAAACTGGTGTGTCCAGATATCATAGCGAGTAGATCGGAAGATTTACTTACACTTAGTAGGTGGGGGGGCGGTCTCCTCACGGGGCACACATGTATAGGTAAACACGCCGAAAGGCTGGGTACTCTCTTCAATGACTTCTGCAAGAATTGCAGAGATGAAGAGGAGCCTGAAACAGTGAAGCATCTTCTCTGTGAATGCCCCGCACTGTGGGGAAAAAAACTGAAATATATGGGATCCGGCTATTTCAATCACCTCGCCGAATTATCCTAGATAAGCCCAAAGAATATTCTCCGCTTTGCGGGATGCAAAAGATGGTTTGAGTAGGGGGTCAGTAGATCCATGTGGTATCACAACGAGCCCTTCGTGGTCTATGTGTGCTAGTGGTAAATAGCAGCCAATGCAACCTGATTTTGATAGTAAAAACATATGTCTGTCTTTGAAATGCCATAAAAAAGATTTAATCCTTTCTAACGCCAATTGAAATTATTAATAATTTTGACATTTCACATACCAATTTTCTTGGTTTAAAAAGAGTTCATATCAAAAACTATGCAAACAAAATTGTTCTGGAGCACATTTTCTAAGATATTCTGTTAAGACAAAAATGGTTCGGCATATGAATCTCAGATAGTATAACTTGAGTACTTCCCACTCTAACTGACGGCTTTACGAAAGTTATTTAATTGAAGACTATAATTTGTATAAAATCTGACAAGGAAAAAAAAATGTTAACTTAAATTGTTTCGCGAAAATTGTTGTATTTTTTAAGCAGCATTAATGGTCAAAAATAAACGTTTACCAATTTAAGTTATTCGTTTCAGAAATTCTGACTCTATCTGACTCAATATGGTCTTAAAATTTTACAAGTGCCCGGTTTTTCAAAAATTATGTTTACAAAGATTTCATTGCATAAAAAAATCCCTTAAAAGCTTAACAAATTATCTTCAAAAATTAAGTCAATTCGCTTAGACAATTTCTAAACTTTTTTAACCCAAATTCTTGGAGAATTGTAAAAAAATCAGATCCTCCGGGATTGTAAGAATCCAAAAAGTTGTCATCCCTAGTCTCTATGTATACTTGATTTAGGTGACACGTTTGTAGTGACATTAATAGCCAGTTTACATTTTGTTTATATCTGCGAACTCAACGTATTACCAACACAAATTGATTAACTTAAATGTTACCAAATAAAACTCAATTAATCTAATAGCTTACATATTAAGTTCTAACATTAATATTATTATAATAGATAAATGTATACATACATTCCATATAGTAAAGGTGGCTTAGAATTAAAGAATCAAATATGTAGGCACACAGAAATTGTGGTAACATTAAATTAACTGATAAAAAACTAAATAAAATGGCGCTACGAACAGCATAAATCACATGTGAAAATTACCAAAACAAACAGCACGAGCCCAACTGACCCAACAAGATGACAAAACAAAAGACAATAATAAGTATAAATGAGCGACACAACAAAAGACGGAGACTGACTGACCCCAAACAAAAGGTGCATCTTCCTACTTACTTTGGTGTATTAACTAAACTGACTGCGGTTGTAAAGAGAGGAGAACGGCTGAACGGAACGCTCGTCCCAGCAGGTGGGCAGTTGACAGTTAAATGTTTTTCTTAGTATTTGTTTTAACTTCTTTTTGGTATTTTTAATTTTTTTGCTTTTAGATTTTTTACATTTTATTGGTCATTTATTACTGTGAGCAAGCGACGGTTACGTAGACGCCAACTTTACGAGCTAAAATATGAAAATAGTTGGGTTGTGGACTGCTTCACTACTTTTTATCACTTCATATTGTTAGTATGACAGAGAGACAGACAATCAGACAGACTAACTGTGACAAAGCGTAGGGTGAAATTTATTGGAAAATAATTGGTTGACAGTTGGAATTATGTTATTAAAATTATGTGTATAATTTTTAGACGGTGGGAGGTTGAACAATACCACATAGTCATAAGGAAGGAAAGAACGTTTTGTTTTAAGAGCGTTTGTAAAGATCAATTGTTAATTTTATTATATTATTAATGCCTATAAAATGGTTGTATTTCGGTTTGTGTGAATAGCACATTAAACTCTTAGATTAGACACTAGACTAGAGAAGATAATACAAGCACCCCAGGGAGTTAAGTATTTAGAATGTAATCGCATGTAGGCTGCCTATCGCAAAATAATACTTAAATCCACGATCAGATGGTTTAACGTGTTCTAAAAAATCGCATCCATACATGCGTGCTGTTATATTAGTTGATAGTACCGCATCCATATCCTGCAAAGGACTGTACACGAGTAAAATCTCTTGAAACGTAAATTTACGCTGAATATGGCAGCAATGCCGAAACCGCTTTGTCTCCAAACGAATTTAACGAGAGCTGACTGAGCTTTCCATCCTATCAAAAAGTCAACCAAACTAAATGAACCAGTCTCTTAAACCTTCACTCGCCGCTTGAAAAAACAACAACAACAATAATATAATTCTTAAAATTCGACGACCCGCAGGTTGATCGGAGTAAACAAATCACCCCCGTGACAATCGTGCTAATACCGGATTGTTCTGGGTCTACATCTCATTAAGGATTGCTAAACCTTTGAGAATTTGTTTTGACGCTACTCAAACAAACAAACAATGTAGAAGAGCGTGCCGAAGACCAATATCAGTTACAGAAAAAGGAGGTGATAGATGACCTATGCTCCACATCCCCTTTACACAAGAGTAGTAAAGGAGTAGGTTCTTGCACCCCAAGGGTAGCAGCTCTGGTTTGACGAGATGAATAAAAGAACAAAATATGCCGTAAGATCATTTAATATATGGCATTAACAGACCCGTCTTAAATTCTGTTTGACCTGAACTACACAAAGCCATCAGCCAAACAAAAAGCATACTCTATAAGTCTCATTTATATTAGTCTTGGAATCATGGACTACGACAGCATTAGCTTGAATGGCCGTTGGCTGTACACGACTCTAATGGCATCCAAGTAAATTTAACGGTAATACCAACCAACTTCGATATCAAAAAAACAGTCTACTACTGTTCTATAAATGCCTTTCGAGATAAACTATAAGATCATCACTCCTAATAGAAAGTAATGAAAGATACACAATTCAGAACTTCTACTTTTAAATTTCCCGAAATAGCCTTCGGGATGAAATATTGGGCATTTGCAATAATGCCTCTTCTATGCTTCCAAGATTTTGTCCTATAACAGAGAGGGTGTCAGACAATGTTAAGAAATTGTAGAGTGTGTTCCATGAGCTTAGTAAATAGGCAAAGCGTTTCTATAATGAGCATGCCTGAGGTCAGTATTAGGAGCAGGAAAATGAGTTGATAGATGATCTATGATCGACTCCCCTTTACACAAAAGTGGAGTAGGTTCTTGTACCCCAGGAATGGCAGCTCTGGTTTAACGAAGTGAATAAAAGATTCCGTAGAATTCATAAAACGAATAAGTTTTGACGTACTCGCAAGAGCTATGATAGCCAAATCAACATGCTCCCGTAGCAGTGGGGCTAGTACCTAAACCCTAGTGTGCTGGATGGACTGCCACACCAACTACGCTCTTCTAAAACCTTCGCGTTGCGCTTTAGCAGATATAGCAATAACAAAAAAATGGTGGAGCACCTGTCTCTCGAATGCACAACATATCGACAAAGTCGATTGAAATTTCTACGAAAATATTTTTTCTAAAGTCTAAGGAATGTCAGGTCTGCCAGATACTGAGCTATTAGAATTCATCGGAATGGATGAGGTGAGACAAAAACTTCCCAAGGGTTTTCATATAGTCGCCTCTTTTTACTGGCTAAATGAAGAGTTGTGGTCTCAAAACTTAGCTTATGGGTTATCTTGAATCAATGGAGACAATTAAGGAAATTATTCGAACTTTCACAAAAAACCTAAAAAAATATATACATAGAATGTGCATATCGAGCATTATGTGTCCCATCTTGCAGCCAAGCGCATATTAATCGTCATCAACAACTGACTGAGCAAACATTAACTATAACAAACTGGAATGCGCAGAGCATTTTAATGGCGTGTTTGATTAGCGCGACAATTTCACGCAATGATTGCCAAATGGGCAGCGGCCATGGTCAGGGTAACACCTCACGTACATGCGAATCTCCTCATATCTACTGGCGTTTATGGCTTCTGCTGTTGTCGCTTCCTCGCTGGTGGCAATACAAACAGACCCAAACGTATGTATGTAGAGTCGTTTAGGCAATTGACAGCTATGTTGCTGCTACATTATGGAGTCAAGCAGCATCATTCCACACCAACACCACTACAACTTTCCAAACTTCACCTCTTCTGCCACCTACCATGTGTCGTATTGCACGAACATTGCGTGTCTTGAAGTCTAGCACACCACAGTGGAAGCTGGCGACAGATAAGGATCGTGTTTGACAACGTGTATTATAGGTGGTTTGTATACATGTTCATGCACCTCCCGTCGTACCATGCATCACAACCATCCACATATTGAACCAAGAAGTTGCCAGTTGTTAGCTTTGTAGCGCTGTTGTTATTGTTGTTAATGCTGGTGTGATGCTTTAAAAATGTTTTATTTATGGTTTTGTATGGCATCGTTGACTTGTTAAATGGGTGCTCCCTTTATATTCTCCACTTGAGTACTCCACCTTCATGTCCTTTATCTCAGCGTGCCCAACATACCTCGCATTTTACCCATCATCTTTACGGTCTTTTATGTTCTACAACCTTTATTCTTGTATTTATTTACTTTTCTCCCCTTTAACATTTCGGAATGTTGTAACTAATCAGCAAACAACAACAAAGCATAAGCACCAACAAAAGAAATAATAAAATTATAAAACAAATTGTCACTTGTCAGAAGCTGAAAACGTTTAAGGTCCAGCGATAAGCAAAGGATTTGTGTACTTGGTATGTATTGAAGTTTTAAACTGAGTTTGGATCAGCGTAGATGAAGTAGAATTTAGTGTGAGGTTCGTGTAATAGAACTGTGACATACAAATGTCACATTAAGCAATTGTAAATGCCAATTCAATTTGTTGACAGTTCGCTGTGTAGATTTGTTAGCTCGGATTGACAGCTGGCGGTTAAATATCATATTTTTAGATTTCAAAGTTAGTAAGTATTCACTTGCATATGTGGTTACATAGCACGGTGAATCAGCACTTTTGAGGGCGGTATAATTCCAGCTCAGTATGAAAGAGCTAGAGTCATATAGTAAAACTATAAAAAGGTTTTAAGAACAAGTGGAAAGAAATTGTCAAGGGACATGAATTTATTTGAACTTGTTTCAATAACCCCCTATTTCAGAATTTGGTTGAAAGGCGCCCAATCTGTGAATGAGGTTCAAAAACCTATCTTCCGGAAAATTCATAAAGAACATTCAATAAAAAAAAATTAGATAGTACGTTCTTCAAAAATATTTTAAAATAGGGTGATCTTCCACTCAGACGTCGATATAGTAAAATTTACCCAGTTATAAAAATTGTTGACCCCAAAAAGAGTATTTCATGAACAACTTTTCTACACTTCTTAAAATTAGGGGTGGACCATTATTGAATTAGTCGAACATGGTATTTGGTTAAATTGCTTAATTAATTATTCAGGGTATAGTAATTATAGGTTATTCAAAATGATTAATTTCCCGATTAATTATATTTTGATGAATTATAATCTAATTTTTGGTAATTCAGAAACCTGAGTATTAATAGATTTCCGCTCACCGAATGTTATTAGTTTACTTAGATTTCAATAATTTTTATTTTATTTTTTAATTAATCTGAAAAATGTTTAATTAAAATTGTGTATAATTCATTAATCGACATTCCCTACTGAAACATAAGCCAATTTTGAATTTTGAACACGTCGGAATTCAACGTTGTTCTGTCAATTTTGTTAAGTTTTGAGTAACTTTTGTTAGATTGTTGTGTGATGTACTTAAAGAAAACTACAAATGTCTCAGACTTATTGCGAAAGAGTTTTGTTGTCAAGTTGTTTAGACTTTCCAAATCTCATTTCTAAAAAGTTTTTTTTTTGCATCTTTTCCAAGTGCTACAACACTGGACGAGTTTAGAGTTATTGTTTTTTTTTTATTGCTGAGGTTTGAAGCCGTCTTTTGAATTGTAAAAATAACTTCACTTTTTTGCATGCTTAAGTTTTCTCAACTACTAATCGCTTCCCACTACATTTTATTTTAAAAAATAAAAAAACTTATTTCATTGTTATTTTTACTATTCAAGGCATCACAATGCGCTCGCTATGGTACACGCGCATAATGCATACGTCAGTGTACTCAATTTTCATTTCATGACCCATTAAGAAAACGAAAGGTGCTTAGAAAACCTTACTCCAAAAATATATATGCTATAACTCCTACTAACAGTTCGAAACAGGAAAATTTAAGCAGCTTAAAAAAAGAAACGGAAAAGTAACCGGTACGGAAAAAGTTAAGGGTCAGAAATAGTATTCGACATGGGAAAATTTGGCAGCTTCAAAAAGTAAGCTGCATCGAAAACGGCGTGAATTTCGAAAAAAATAAATATTATTATTCTTGGCCTTGACGACCGAAAAGCACATTCGGAGTGTCAAAAATAAACACATAAAAAAAATCCATCATAAGCATTGATAAATTCCGCCAGATGGCAGTGTTTGCTAATTGTTATTGTAAAATAAAAATAAATGGGAGTTTAGCTGACAAAACAACAATATGATAGCTCAATAGTTAACAGAGCTTGCCAAAATCTCTGATGAAGAAGTCTAGCAGCATCTGACATGGATCTATAAGAAAAGTTATTCGCTACTCGAATAAAAACTTTTAATAACCAATTAAGAAATAAAACCAATAATAATTTTCACAAAAACTATTATTCTTGGTCTTAGGCTCATTTATAATCCTGATAACCTGAGGCCATAGTAAAAACGTCAATACAATTCAATTGTTGGTATACAAAATAAAGTGATGCCGGAAAAATTTATTTGAAAACGTAACCGGTTCCAAAATTTAACAGTTATGGAAAAGTAACCAGCTCGGAAAAGTTAACATTAATGGACAAGAAACCGGCTGTCAAGAGTATCGGTACTAGAAAAGTAACTGGTTAATAATAAGTACCGGTATTAGAAAAGTAACTGTGAGCTAAAAGGTAACGAGTAACGGAAAGAAATACAGATAGGTACTGGTAATTTTTTTTTTTTACAAATTGGTTTTCTAAGCCGTTGTTATACCTTTCATGAACATGAAATGGTATTACAACTTTGGTCCGATGTTTGTAAGTATGAGAAGAAATGATCAGGGGGATGAGCTGAGTCGATTTAGCCATGTCCGTCTGCCTGTTTGTACGCAAACTAGTCCCTCAGTTTTTAAGATATCTTGATGAAATTTGATATGGTGCCGCCATTGAATGAGATTAATCATTCGTCGGAATCAGCAAGATCGGAGCAATACAACCCATAGCTCCCATACAATCGATAGTTTCGATAAATGGGTTTTGGGCTATACATTTTGGAATTAAAAAACTAGGAACGTAAAACTTTGCACGTTTGGTACTTATTATACACGTAATGTGTGTAGTGAAAATCAGCCAGATCGCACCAACATAACATATAGCTTCCATACAATCGATAGTTTCGATAAATGGGTTTTGGGCTATAAATTTTGCAATTAAAAATCTAGGAACGTAAAACCTTGCACGTTTGGTACTTATTATACACGTAATGTGTGTAGTGAAAATCAGCCAGATCGCACCAACATAACATATAGCTCCCATACAATCGATTGTTCCGTTAAATGGGGTTTGGGCTATGTATCTTTAAATTATCAGTTTTTGAGAGTTTTTACTAATTGTTAGTAAGGATCGGACACTTTAAACCGTGATGCGTATTCATGAAAGGTATAAAGTATTCGGCACAGTCGAAGACAGCCCTTTCCTTACTTGTTTTTTTTTTTTGTATAGTTGACTATTTAGTGCCAATTAGTACCAATTTGGAATCCCTCAGTGCTTTGGAACTAAATACTCCCAAAAAGTTTACTTATGAAGAAGAATGCAAAGTGGACAGCAAAAATTTATTTAAAAAAATGTTACAATTATGTATTAAATGATAAATTGATATCCTGACTGTTTCCCATTTTCCAACTGGGGTGCTTTATGGTTGATGCAGATGCATAAAAGGTATGTAGGTACAACTTGTTAGTACGTTTAATACTTATAAGTGTCACATTGTTTTCGCTTTAATTCACCTTTTATAGATGTCTATTGTGCTTTATGCATTATATTACTCTATTTTAAATTTTGATACGCTTGCTGATCTTGCGGTTTCATGGTTTTACACAAAACGAGTGTATTATTTAAGGAGAAATAGGTAGAAACAAATAAGGAAAATATAATCAGAAAACTAAGAAAAACACATAAACCAAAGGTATTTTGAAATGTAAGATTGGTGAGATGTAAGTACATCTGTATATATCTATGACTCAAGTTTTTATGCAGCTCGCTGCAGTACTGCTCACCAGGAAACTAAAGCATCAGCTTATCAAACGTCAACGCTTTAAACGATAGCAACAGCAACAATTGCGACACCTTCGCGACAAATAAACAAAATAATATTGAAATACTGGTATATAAAGTAATAAAGCAAAAAAAGGACGTTAATGCGCATGTCAGTGCAGCAAGAAAAAGATTAAAATTCCACAGTTTAACCGATTAAATCACTTGGCTGTTGCTCTGCCCTTTAAAGATATTAGTACTGTTCGCTTAAACGCTGTCCAACAAGATCGAGTAACAATTGTTATAAAGTATTATGTTGTGGTGTTCGTATATTCAAAAATGTGTAAAGTTATGGAACGGAAAAAAGCGGAAATGAACGCTGGTCCTGCAAGTTTTTGTTGCAAGCATGATGGTAAATTTTTCTTGTATTAGCATGCAAGTAAGAAAGATATGCGTTAGAAAATAATGTTTGCATAAGCGTTTTCAAAGTTTCTCACATGCTCTCATTTTGTGGCCATAATTTCAGTAACAATATTTTCTCTCTAGACATTACGAAAACAAAGCTATTTTTTACCCTTTTACTTCCTTTATTTTTACATGCATATGTTTGTCTACAACAACTGAAATAATTGTTCAAACGCATTGATCTAAACACCAACAAGTCACAATGAAATACTGAAATGCAACCAAAAGTCACACAAGTCAACCTTTGCAGCAATCGTAATGCTGTCTCCCTACAACCGCCGCCGTCTTCCCTGTCATATACAACGCAACATGCAGTCGCCAACTTCAAGCTCCAAACGCCAAGTCGACAATTTAATGATCGCCTATCGTGTACTTAAGTGAAAAGAATTAATTTCGACTTTATCTTAAACTGCGTTAGCAACCAACAGTCGAGCCTGCGTGTTGACCATAGTGCGAACCTGGACGCCAACACAAACACACACACGCATACATAGTAGATAGACTCGATGCATGTCCGTCCCAACAGCTTTTATAACGTCTGTCCACCACTTGGTTAACTGCTGCACAGCTTATTACGCTCTGTCTGTGTTGCGGTGCGGCGCTGTTGGCAGCATGTATTGTCAGCCAGGTGACAAATCTTCGACAAAGTACCCACCACGCTCAACAATAATAGTACGAGTACGTATTAAGGACAACCAAACACAACTTCGCCAGCAAATATCAGCAATAATGGTTGTATTTGGTATACCTTTCATGAAGATAAAAGGTTATGTTAACATTGGTCCGGATGTTTGTAATTGCTAGAAGAAGAAGAGTAGATAAGACCGATCAAGAAGTATACCGAAATAATTAAGAGCTGTCGGTCTTCCTAAGTAGTATCTAAATTTTTGATATATCTCTATGAAATTTGCTACACAGAATTATTTTCGTATTATATTAATCATTTGTCGAAACCGATATTTTGCTCGAACCGATTGTTCGGAGAAGAGAATTTTCATCATAATACCTTCATTGTGAGAGCAAAAACATGAAGCTTGGTAACATATTTAGCAATATATCATACAAGATTTTTTAGAAAAAAAAATAATAACCTATATCTACATTGTATAGCGATGGTTGAGTGTGAATTAAAATTAATTAAAATTAAAATAGAAAATCTACATTGCCGATTTAATTAGTTCACATTTCAAAATTACATATTCGTGCCCCAAAAGGATAAAGGGGTATTTTTAAAGTCAAATATTAATAACAAATATGTTTAACTAAAGCATTAAGTTTATCAATAAATCTTGGTATTGCTAGACCGTTTGCCATCAACTGCTTTCTAATCTTCTCCCTTCTTAAGTTCAGCATCAATCTTTATACATCAATCTTTATAAAACTTTGAAAAAGTGGGCAGTGCAGGACAACGGCTGCTAATCTGCTAGTATCATATATGTATATCCCATAGAACTTATTGTTCATCAAATAGAATTATCATCATATCTTTCTCAGATTGAAAACGTAGATTTCCTGAAAAAAAGTCAACCATATTCATGAGAGGTATAATTCTCTGGGCATAGCCGCAGACAGTATTTACTTTTTTCCTTTTCGTATATATGTACAATGCGTGATACATACATATCTTATGACCAGCTGCTTACCTCTAAAATCATTGACATTTATTCTCACTTCTAATTTTTGTGATCGGGTTATGTGCGTGGACCTACAACGTCGTTGCTCTACTACAGAACATTAAGCGATAACGACACAATGGTATATATCAGTGATGTCGCGAATATTCGCATTCGCATTTTCGAATATTCGCATGTTTTTGGACATTCGCATTCGCAAAATTTCTGCGAATATGAATATCACAAAAAACGAATTTGAAGATAATACCAGGTTAATAAGACTAAAATCAATTTATTTCTAATGTTTTGTAATGCATGACAAAGTAAGTCAACTAATAATATATGATCAAACTAAAAATATATTATTCAACGTTAAACTATAAATATATGTAATCTAAACAAACAAACAAAAAATTGTATACGCTTAAACAAAAATACTTCTCTCTTAGAAAATAACAATGAGTTAATAATTAAACTTCAGCCACTGAAATATAACATTCAAAAGCAGTACAGCTTCAAAGAAACCCCCGTGACTGACTGGCTTTGAATCTTCTCCCGTTCTCAATCACGGTTGCAATAATCGCAATCACGTATTAGCTTCGTCAATATGAACCAATGGGGCTTCGAAGTAAGTTGCGCTACTTGTAGGCATATACTCTGGCCAGGAGGGCCAGAAACATTAGATTATTTATATTTATAAAAACTCATCGTAGACAACTTCGTTGACGGCGCCATAAAAAATGTCTAGAGGGGTATCCAGGAGCATAGTATATGGAGTACCTTCATACACTGCCTTCCACACCGATTCGCAAAAGAAGATGTGAAACTAGTAGGAGCAAACAATGCCCAGCAGTCGATTCGCGAACAAAATGCAAACGAAACGCACGTCTATCGAACGAGATTGCATAGCCCTACACAATTATCGACAAATTTGAACATAAACTGAATATTCGCATTCGCGAATATCATTAGTGGATATTCGCATTCGCGAATGTTCAAAAAGTGGCATTCGTTACATCACTGGTATATGTGTATGTATATACATACACTGCGCCTTTGTTGTTATTGTTTATACATTTTTGTGACAAAAATTATATGCTATTTGCTTGTAGTGAAACATTTTACACGCTTCTTGTTTCTATTGTAAATAGAAAGCTTTTGAAGCAGAAAAGGTTAAAAGAGTTAGAACCAATGATAATTGAGTCCATTCACTTTTGAGACTTGTGAACCTCTCATGGGTTTTAATTGTGTTCCTACGAGAAACACACTCCACATACTAGCATTTTAACTCCTCAACTTTTATTTCTAATACTTTTAAATTGGTCAGTCCAACAATTTCACCAACTTTTTTTTTTTTGAAGCAAAATTCTTGAAATTTTTATTCATTCTTTCTTTGCTTAGGTTCTTTCTGGTTAACTGGCTCATCAAAATTTGGATTCAAGGTTCTGAGGAAGTTTTTTTGTTTAACCAACTACACCACCAAGTTCAGTGGCAGTGTCGTTTTACTTACTTACCCTCGGTATGTCTAAGAAACGAAGCCCAGATATCTTTTCCTTTCTTCTCTAAATGGCGCATAACCGTCTAAACAATTTTGGACGTCGAATATAGCTAGCCAGTAGTTTCTGCTTTCTGCGAACTGCCGCTTATTGAAAACACCACGTATTCGCAAATCGGTATCCACTTCGTCCGTCCCAAGATATCTAGTTCTCTGTATTTTAAAAAGTTAATCAGATATGACTTTGGTTTCTCCATTTTTTCATGGGAAGCCAGAACCGAGCGGTATCTTTTAAAGTTCTTCGCAACATCTTTCCATAACTTTTTTACGATTTTCGAATTCAGTAGACACTGCCTATATCACTGGAGCTAATTGTAGTATCGAGGAAAGAACAGATTTTCGCTGCAGTGTGAAATAGCAAGGGTTTATTTATCCGTTAGCAGCTGTGATATTTTGAGGTGAACTAACATCAGGTCTCAACTCAGGTTATGACCTATAAGAGGGTATTCTTGAAGTTTGAGATATGTTTTCCTTTTACATAAGAATAGATACCAGAAAACCCATCTTCCTAGGCAGAAACCGTTTTGAAGTGAAATCTGTCAAACAAAGGACCACAATTTAAAAGCTTTGCACAGAAATAAACACCTCTTAATATAAAATTTTTTTTCTTTAAAATGTGCAGCAAATATCATTCTGCTCTTTAAATAAATCACGATCGCAAAATTATCACAAAGGCTACGATCAGCGGCAAAAGTCGCATATAAATCAAACCCAGAGAAATTCGTGTATTTAATTATCATTCCTTTTCACACCAAACCATGCGTGATGCACAAATTCCAAATTTAGTTGACAAACAACAACAAAACACATCAGAAAGTATGTCCAGGCAAAATAACATCCTCAGTCACACTTAATAAATTAATTACAAATACAATAAATTTAATCAAGCAAATCTTGTTGGACAATAAATCTTGACCATGAGTCATAAAATACTCGTAAAAACGAGTACTATTAAATGTAGTTGAATGTTTTTGATATATATTTTTTACTTATTTTCCATTCATTTTTTTACTGTTTATGGGTCTGAGTTTGGGAAACGATGTACTAAGTGACAGACTAATGAAAATGAAAATAAATATTTTTCAAGTAAAAAGTTGAGAAAATGCATTTTAGATCGTCTATCTGCTTCACTAATCGTAATATTTAACTATCCTTGTTTAAGTGTCAAAAATACAACGTTAGCTACACAACAATTTGACAAAGGTCAGTGCCGGTAACTCGTCATTTATGCAGTTGACGCTTTTACCACGAAAATGTTTAAAGAAGGGAAATGAGTAATGACGAACATGCATTGGACACTTGTTTAGATCTGATAACGTCATGTTGATTTGTTTTAAGTAAAAATGTTTTACATACAATTATTTTTTGGCTGCATTTTTGAATAATTCCTCGAACTTAAGTGTATGATTGGACCTATACACGTGAAGGTTAATTTATTCGAGTACGTATTTTTGACACTTGTTTTGAGAAGTACATTTGACACTAGTCGATCACTAGATCACCAGTGCTTGAAATTCAATCACGAAGCTTAATTTTCTTTAATTATTTGCTGTTCTTTTAATTCGCATTATTTCTCTCCCTTCTGTACTTTTTTTAAATATATTTTTTCTTCTTTTTTTAGTTTTATTTTATTTTATTTTAGTTTATTTTACTTAATTTTATTTCATTTTATTTAATTTTATTTTAATTTATTTTGTTTTATTTGATGTTATTTTATTTTATGTTATTCTATTTTTTATTTTATTTTATTTTATTTTACTTTCTTTTATTTCATTTTATTTTATACTAATTATATTATTTGATGTTATTTTATTTTACTTTATGTTATTTCATTTTATTTTTTATTTTATTTTTTTTTAAGTATTCATGAAACTAGTTTAAGGCCAAGAATAATAATTTTTCACTTTTTGAATTTATGAAAATTATTATGGTTTTTTTTTTTTAATAATCATTTTTAATTAATTATTAAAAGTTTTTAATTGAATAGAGTAGGAAAAATTTTTAGAGACAACCGCCATAGCTTTTCTTATAGATCCATTTCGGAAGCTGCTAAGCTTCTTCATCAGAGAAATTTTGGCACGCATTGCTAACCATTAAGCTAACAATACACTGGTTTTGCTGTCATCTAAACTCCTAGTTCTATTCTTCTTTACCATATGCATGAACCACTTCCGCCATTTGACAGGTGTGATCATGATGAATTTTTTGACAGATCTATTTTATCAGCAAAACTGCCTTACCGCATGCTCTCGGTTTTGTTATTGCTTTTTTATACCAAAAATTTTTGTTGATTTACGGCCTGTACATTTTCAAGTATTCATGCTCAAGCTCAAGGCCAAGAATAATAATTTTTCAAAACTTTTTCAGCTTGCGGATTTATATTATAGTTTCGAGTGTGCCACCTCATTAGCGGCGAAAAAGTTCAACCGACCCTAATATATATGCACTCCATACGTACATATGTTTGACACTTAAATATTAGATAACACTCTCTCACCTCAACTAGAAACTAAAAATCTAATTAAAATAAATAATAAAAAATTCTTAGTAGTAATCTTAAGCGCTATTTGATATTAAAAACACCTACAAACATTCTTTGCCTCTACGCTTTATTATATATTTGTCCAATTATTATTTTTATGTATTATTTGAATTTTTCTGATCATCAACATAACGAGCGTCTTATCAAGTTAACGCCCATAATAAACAGCAGTTGGTTTACATAGATTTTATGATCATTTTTACTTTGACACCTAAAAACAAAAATAATTTCTTCGTTTGCCAAGCTTAAATTGGTTTGCATGTGGCGCCTTTAGATTTTTATCTGCATCGTTAGCTTGAATTTTTTTTATTATTGTGGGCATGTTAGTGCCAGGAACCGCTAACGTTTATTTTCTTCCTAGTTTTTGAGTGGCGAAAAAAACAATAGCTTGCTGGTAGGGCGCTTGAGAAGTAAAGTAATCAAATGAATGATGGCGCGATTGGGGACATGATGATAATTAAGTTATTTTACTTATGTGATTATCAACTGCTCATAATAATAAAGAAATGAGCCTTACCGCTCCACAGCTCAATCAAATAATTAAACCGGAACATCAACCGTTTGAAACAGTTTAATTTTTAAACCCCAAGCCAAATATATAACCGTTATTTTAATTTAAAAAAGAAGGAATGCACATCGTCCGAAACCCAGATACCAGTCCCAAGAGCCTTTTTTGAGAATATCAACTGCATTATCTGCCTTGTGCTATCTCGCTATCGAATTTTCCCTTCAGCTGCATGCAGTCGCAAAGTGCATTATGAATCAGATAAGTTTCGCCTATCTACAAGAGTTTGCTTAACTGACCCGCAAGCTCAACTGTCCAAGAACAGCCTGCCGTCAATTTCTTAATGGCACCGAAATCCGATTCTAAGGCTTTTTACTAACCTAAACCCAAACTTTTGGCCCAGACGTAATAAAGTTCAACACTAAACGTCCCACCCCCTTTACTTCGATGGAGATTTGTAGAAACTCTGCAGACCGTCATAGATTTCATGACTCTTCTCATGAAAGCAGGGAGTTTTATTATAAAATGAACAGCCGGAAAATAACTTTATTTACCTCGATCGATTGATAATACAAAAGCAGCAATAACAGCACAAATTCATCACATCCTCACTGTTCCCAGTATGCATAAATCCAAGTTTTTTTTCAATGTTTGAAAAATGTCTAAGTTTTCAAAATGATTTCCAATATGTTTCTCAACTCGAGGCGTTGAACATTTTTTGTTTGTTTGATTACAGTTTGAAAACCATTGGAGTTCATTTTTAAAGTGTGCACCTACAATTTTAACACATGGCAGCACTCGTATTTTCTGTAATATGCATAAGACGTCAAAAATTATGAAAATTTTTACCAGAACATTAAAAATAGGAAAGAAATAAAAAGAGATATATTTTCATGACAAATTTTGGTATTTGTAATATTATATTATATGAATTATATTGCGCATTGTGTTTTAATAAGTAGTGAAATGCCTAACAAAAAAGTAATATGTGAAGTTTGATTTAAATTGGGAAATATTGATGGAATTTAAGTCGGAATCCAATATATTTTCAAGTCGAGAAATACGAATATTTTCATATCAAACATATTGACTTTTGCTGGCGAATGGACTGTTTCTCCAATTGATCCCAAGTTAAAAATCATTGTTGGAAATTTCAAAACGGCTTTTATCCCAAATGAGATTCAAATGTAATTCCAACAAGAATGCTTATTGGGTGTATGGCTAGCTCACATAAATGTTAGTGTTTGGAACAGCTGGATGACCAACAATTGGATGTCTTGTTCGACTTTAAATAATTGTTAAAGGCAAACAATAAAGTGAAGTGGCTAAAATTGAAGCGCCACTTTTGATTTGACTTGTCAGGCAGCTGATTTCTCAAGCCTCAAAAGTTAAGCAAATATTTACTAATTATTGTTTACTTTACATTTTTGGTTAGGCTCACTTGACCAGTTTTGCCAAACATACATCAATTTATCGATGTTGAAGTGGTAAGAAATATCCTGCGACTCATTCATAAAAAAAAACTAATTTTCAGCACAAGTGAATGAGTGAGTGAGTGTCACGTCATTGAATATGGCTTGTTGTGAAACCATGAATGAACGCAAAATTTTCTATGGCTGCGCATATAAACGTGCATACGATTATGTTTTTTTATCTGACAGATACTCTTTAGAAATGTCTGTATGTATGTGTGCCTGTATGGGTGGTAGTTGATATAAAAAAAAGTAAGCGAAGTAAATGAAATGCACTCAAGGTAACTTCCTATGGTGTCGAATTACGAAGGTGTACAAACAACGCATCATACAGATTTATAACAACAACATTTATATGTACATACATAGATATTTGTAGATCAAGCCACTTGGTATAGGGCGATATGACTTGGCGACAGCTGCAGGTACGCATATCTATCCAAATGCGCATCATTCAGACTCAACATTTTTACATATTTAGAAAGCTAAAAAAAAACTGCAAAACATTCGAATATGCTGTTATGCCTTTCTTTTATTTCTATATTAGGGTTAGTAATTTTATTTATTTTTTATTCGGATTTTACTTGAAATTCTATGAAGAAAAGTCGATTTAATCATAGATCCAAAGTCGATTTCAATCTTGGAGGAAACCTTAATTACAGATCCTTTCATATAACATCAAATATGAGGTTTGAGCAAAGCAAACTTGTGATCTATAAAGAAAATTTTAAAAATTTTCTGTTAAGTTGTGAAGCATTAGAGCCTTAAAAACATGTAAAATTCATGCGCCTCTAAATTTACATACATGAAAGCCATGAATAGTGGACTTTTAGAATTTGCTATAAAATCGGATTCTTCTAGGAACGATATGGAAGTAAATCGTCCCAACCTAACCTGCATCCATTTTTCATATCCTAATGTTATAGAGACACCTTGCAGGATAACAAACACTAATCATGAATTTGAAAAATTTTTTTGCTGGTCAATGTAAAAGGACAACATAGTTAGCTGTGGGAATCAGCTATTTGATTTCAGTCACCCCTACTAGACAGGTACCAGTTAAATGGTTGGTCAGATAACCCCTGGGCCTGACTTGCGTTTGCGTTATTTTTGCTTATTTTTCTCAATTAGTTTCTGAAGAGCAGTGTGCCAAATCTAACCATGTGTTTGCTGTCCGTGTGCACACGTACAGTATACGGCATCCCTTTCTTGCGCATGTAAAACCACATCTGTCTGCACTCTTCACTCTCATTATCCGTAATGAAAAGTTGGGTTAGCGCTAACAGTCAGGTATAATGCAAACGCACGCAATCGCTAATGGTTATGAGTACGGCAAACATGCGCCAGGCCTAATGGTTATGAATAATGGAAACTTCATATATAGCTAACAATGAAAATACAATTGGGTTTATTATTACATTTGGTTTTTAATGTTTAATATAATTTAAAATTACACAATTTTCACGTTCACAACAGTCAATTAGATCTATAAATACATATTTATACCACTAAACATTTACAAAATATAATTTCACTCCATTTGCCGCAAGTTGAAAATTCCTTTGCTCGTCCACCTGAAAATATGAAAATTTTTGTGCATAAAAATATAAACCCGGACTTTACTTGTTTAATAACAATAATAAGCACTATATACTTGCCTTATCTAGGCGTATTACTTGCAATTTCTTTGCAAAACTCCTTATTAAATATTTTATACATTTTTTACGACGCACTAACATTTCACTCACAATACCAAAGAAGAAGATACACAAAGAAAAAAAAAAACTTGACAGAAGGCTTTGTGTGTGTTAGTAATTTACAATTTTCGCTTGCATGTATTAGTGAGTGTGGTTAGGTCCGTCTAGTAGGGACATCACCTTCGCTATACATGAATTATATTTGTTCTGTCCATCACATGTTCTTCTCCTTAGTAGTCATCTAACAGCCTGTAGGATTTTCTCATTCTTAATGCAGCAGAGGTTGTTCGTATCGATCGGGGACTCTCCACATGCGGGTCATACATTTGTAACTTGTAGTCTAGTAGGGCTGATCCCTTTGGGCGTGTTATTTCCATAAATAAACTACTGGCTATCACTTAATGTCCTAAAATCCTGTCTTTATAGGGTTGAGTCAAAAGCAGTTTGGGTATTAACGACTTTCATCATATTACTAATCATGATTCCTCAGCTTTCTCTAAGGGGTAGCTCCCTTCAAACAGCTTTCTGTTGTGATATACCATACTGCTATGCTCTTCTACTCTAAACGTCTGCGCTTGCCTATGAATATATTTTGGCATTACGAGGTGTGTTCAAAACGTATCGCGAATTTTGAATTTTCGCTGGTTACGTATATTCGAATTTCGAATTTTTTGTTGCGTTATGTTGGTACTCATGTCTCTCACTTATGCCGACAAGCTCGGCCATTTTGAATGTTCAGTTAATTGTTGACAGCTACTTTGCTTGCACGTGTTTTGGATCGTCTTCGATTTTTACCTATTCAAAAAAATGGATCAAAGAACCTGTATCAAATTTTGTGTGAAAAACGAAATTAAGTGCGCGGATGCATTCCGAATGTTGACTGTGGCATACGGAGAAGCTACCTTGGACCGAAGCAACGTTTATCGGTGGTACAAAATGTTCTCAGAAGGCCGAGAAGATGTGCAAAGAAGAACAAAAATTGGCTTTTGCACCACGATAACGCCCCTGCTCACGCATCGTTCCTTGTGCGCGACTTTTTGGCCAAAAACAACACACTAATGATGCCGCAGCCACCGTATTCCCCAGATCTGGCCCCCTGTGACTTTTTCTTGTTCCCTAAACTGAAGAGGCCCATGAAAGGACGACGTTACGCTTCTCTTGACGAGATAAAGACGGCATCGAAGGAGGAGCTGAACAAGATACAAAAAAGTGCAGTGCTTCGAAGATTGGAAAAACCGTTGGCACAAGTGTATAATATCTCATGGGGATTACTTTGAAGGGGACAAAATAGATATTCATGAATAAATAAATAATTTTTGAAAAAACACAAAATTCGCGATACTTTTTGAACACACCTCGTATATATAGATATTCTAGCAGTCCCTGCCATATTTAGAAGTATATGGAGTCACTTTCTCCAATACTGATGGCCACTTGCTACCCATATCTTCTCTTCGACACACTTTACTATATAACCAGCTTCAGTCAGGTCTTAAGGCCCTGTATGTTGGAATGAGAACTCTAAGCTCCTTTTCTCCTGCGTCGACCTAAGACTTAACATTTGCTGGTTAATGCGTCTATAACATAAGCTTTTCGGGATTAAGCTAGGTCAAGCCACTTTAACTGCAGCTGCACCACATTGCACTCCCTCATAGCTACCATCGCTATAGCTCAGCATGACAAACTTGTTGCATATTTTCCGGTCATTATAATAATCAAACAAATGTTTTCACACCACGACTGCCAGCTACAAACTTCCTACTTATTTTATTTACAAACAACTAAAAAAGGAAACTTGAACAATCTAACAAATCCCTGATGAGCACTTGAGGATTTTTTCCACTCCCATACAAAACGCAACAAGCTCATTGACCCATTAAAATAATATTGATTACATAACTAAAATCTACTTAGCATCCCCCACAAAATATTCCCAGCGATTAACAGCAATTAAACAAAACTTCACAGTTCCCAGATAAGCAGCAATCCCCCCCTTAGCATGCAAATAGATTTCTTATTGTACCCAAATATTCCAGCAACAATGCTGTGAGCATGATCAATTTATGTGGTGATCGCTGTCAACACTTAAATTAGCTGCATACAAGATGCTTCACCACCGCACTTCATGCAGAGCGCCAAGTGTTGATTTTTATTTTTGATTTTTTTCTGTCAGCGTCGGAGCTCCAGATTTCTGTAGAAGCTTGATATAGCAGGCGCGCGTGCGCATCAAAGTCAAGCAGCATTGAGTGATAAATTAAAAAGTAATTTGTTTTGACAAGGTACATTCTAATACTTGGGTGCTACATACATATGTACATACATATATGCCTTGAGAATTTATGAATGAATTTACATAAAAGTAAACATATAGGAACTCAGAGAATATAAATAAGTTGTCTAGCAATTGTGATTCATAATTTCATTGGTTTGACATATCCTGGGAAATACTCAAATATCAAGTTTTGTATATATCATTTGTATATATGTGGTACCTATGTATTATTTAAATATGTTAAGCTCAATTCAAACTTACATAAAAAATTTGCAATTCCAATTGTATTTGAATCGTTTACATATTAACACATGAGATTTCAACTACAAGATAGATGCGCATTTATAAGTATTTATAAAATAATTTCATTAATAACGATAGAACTTATTGAAGTACGCTTATTTCATTCTGATCAGAGTGTCAGAGAAAACCTAGTTACTAATATAATCAATGTTTACATGTTAAATAGCTTAATACTAAGGCTCAAAGTGCTTATACACGCCCTTACAAACTGCTTAAAATTTAGAGCCAAAGTTCTTATATTTGCCTTTACAATCTTAAAGTATGTACTTAAAAATTGATTGGAGTTTAGGCCTAAAGTTGTAAATGTAAAAATGTGTTGCAATTGTTACCAAAGTGTTTAGCAGCGTCTTGTAGAGATTTTCTCACGTTACTTCCTATGAAGTGTATGAATACAATTTGTACGCAGTTAAAAAGTTATAGAACTTTTGATAAAAATACTACAAATATATTTAAATGGCACGAATTCACTCATCAGCGTATGGTTTATAGCTAATAATCTGCCGCGCCAATATGTTTAATATATCACAACCTTGCACTTCTTGATGCTCAAGTATTATGCCCGTAATGCGTGCACATTCTTTGATATAATTTTCTAATTCACGTGCGTTCATCGGTTTACGCGCATCCTTTGCAAGTAAAGATTGCATACATTTGCTGGTCATTTGGGAGAGTTGTGTGCGCGCAGCGCTAAACACTTCGTCCAAATCGTACAGCTCTAGCGGTGGCGCAGCGGGTTCGCTGAAAATGGGTGGGAACGTCTTTGAACAAAACCAAAGAAAATAGACATTAGTATAATTATTTATTTGAATTGAAATTAATTAATAGGCGGTAGGTAAAAATCTATACTCACGGCTAGTTGCAACGGCGGCAAGGGTATTTCAAATTGTGGTTTAATTATTTTTAATGGCTCATATTTAACATTTAATTTTTCATATGTTGCTATAACATCCGTCAGCAAGCGATTACTTAAGGAATAGATTGTCATGTCAAACATCTGTTTAAAATCTGCTGGCGTTTCTGCGCCACCCATTGAATCAACAAGACAAGCTTTTGGCATGTTAGAAACAAATTCAATGTCTGAAAATGTTTTATTATCACTGATCTGTGAAAGGAGAGAAGTTTTGGTGTGAAATAAAATGTATTAATGAACTTATGGCAATGTCTTAGTCAAGGACACTGCTGCCTTTTTTGGGGCGCATTAGCATCAAAAGCGAGTCTTTGTCTACATAGTATTTTATATATATGTATCACTTTATCATAGATAAGAAACGTCCGTTAGCCAGTGCGTATTCTTCATAACCATAGTTAGATTCGTTAATGATACTATGTAGGCCTTTAAATGAGTGGCAACTATCAAACTACACGAATTTGAATGGTTCCGGACGAGAGCCTCTTCATCCAGTCACCATTGGCAGGGTCATTCTCGTAGCTGTACTATCGCCAAAAATCGGATGTTGGCAGAAATACCTTCGTTCTCTATATTTACCGTATGAAGTACACATAATCAGGCGTAACTAATATATATGTATGTATCTATAGTATGATTTGTATAAAACAAAATATTACCCCGAATTGCAACTCGCTCCATTTAAATCAAAAAAAAAATTTGCATTTTAGATGGCATCATGTGCTTGTTCTCACCTCCACATCGTTGAAATCCAAATGTGTAAACTTAATGTCATTTCCTCCCAATAGCTGCAAAAAATACTCCAATAATGCATCATTTGTTTTATCACTTAAATACTTATCATGCCACATGTAGCCCGAACCAATGGCAAGAATTTTACCACCTTGCTCATTAGTGAAGTAACCAGCCAAAGGTCTAAAAATTAAAGAAATTATTAATTTATCTACAATTAAAAAAATTTTAAGTAAACTACTATATTCACCGGTTGAAAGGGTATACGACAGGCCCAGTGCTAAGCAACACATTCGCAGGTTCGGAAACATTTAAAGTCGCACCATAAGGATATTGAAAATGTATCTTATATTTTTCATCGCTGAAATCAAAATCGACTATCTCTATGTCTTTTTTTATAAGATGACGCCACATGGCTTCACAAACTACACCGCCACCTACAATGCACTCCTTTGGATGGAAATTCTTGTAATAATGAGGGCGTATGACAGTATCTGGAAAATTTTTTAAAATAATAGTAAATATTCGATTTATTTATATCCGACTTTCCACACTTACCGCTATTTATGTAAATGCCATATTGTTCCAAAAAGAAATTAACATTTGTATTGTAGTCCTGTTCGCCACCTTCACCAAGCATCACCCACAATTTGCCGCCCTTTTCCACAAATTCCTTTAGCACTTGAAATTCTTCTTCGGTGAAACGATCTTGTGGCCCAGCTAGCACAAATATATCAACGCGCTGCAATCTCTCTTTCTTGAGTTCAGTATCACTCCTGTTGCAGATTTTATTGTAGAAACTTTAGCAAGTTCTTAAAGAATCAACGCTTGTTATACTTACTGTTCAACCTTCCAATTAATTTTTGTTTTACGGTGTAGCATTTTGTAGTTATCAGCCAATTGAAAACGTTCATTTTTAGATACATCGAAACAAATAAGGCCCTTAGACATATTAAAAAACTAATTTTTTACTACTTTAACTAAGGGGTTAATAGCAAATAATACCGTTCTACTTTTTTTGTTAGACTTCCGCTTTGTGTTGTTGATTTCCGTTTCCTAGCAACAAAGCAAACCACTTGGGAGATGGAAGAGAGATGCCAGAGTGATAACTTTATGTTGTTAAGACATTTTTAGGGCCCTTTTCTCAATGCCCGGCTTACGCTGACCCGCACTTTATTTGACAGATAACCGGCGAACATCCGTCAATTAAACTACCGGTTAGCGTTAACCGGATGTTGAGAAAACTGCCTCCGGTGAAACCTTACACCGAAGTCTCATATTAGGAAGGCTGGTTAAATTACTTTTGACCAACGATTGATCTGACCAATTCGTTTTCGCAAACCCCAATTAGGTTATCGCCGATTAGATCTGTCATTGTGGACGTTTTAATAAAAAGGTGCTGCTTGAATAGACAAAACGTTTTCGGTTAACTTCAACCGCAGCTGTTAGATTTAATTGTTTGCTCGTTTAGCAGCTAACGGGTTTTAGCCAAATTTTCAATTAAATCCTAAAATAAGAACTAAACGTTCCTTTAAGAGGCAACTGTTAAAACACGTCCGAAATTATCGGGAAAGGTATCAAAAGACGCGTTTTGACCTCGGTAAGCGGATTTTCGAGTTTTTGTTTCAGTGAAGAGATATTTGCAATCAAAGTTGAACATTTTCTGCCATTTTCATGTGGTTGGTGTAATCGCAGATTAGGGTGTACCAAAAAGTGCAGAAATATGTTCTGCGCAGAAATACTGTGGACGGCGTAGCCGGTGTTGAACCGGCTAAGAGTTATTTTTTTGAAGCGCGCCCAAAGGCCGCCTACGCGGAAAGGTATACTGCACATGAAAACCTTGGATCAAGCCCCCTCTTTGGAATCGGATCATTTTTGAGTTTCTTGGGAAGAACTTCTCACTGAAACAAAAAATTGTTAATACCGAAGTCAAAACGCGTTGCTTGATACCTCTCCCGATATTTTTGGACGTGTTTTAGCAGTTGTCTCCTAAAGGAAACAATTACCACCATTCTTTATGAAAAAAGCACTAGTAAATAATGTGAAAGTGTACCCTGAAATAATTCATACTTATTGTCCAAGTCTAACGAATTTGTTTTAATGTATTAAGGTGGGAGACGGACGAAGTAGAACGCTGTTGTTGTTGATTGAAACAAGCAAAACTCTTTCTGAAGGGTTGAGAAGCAAGGTACCGATGTGAACAGTCGTGTGAATTTTTTTGTGGATTGCTTGAAAGTTGAAATTGTAGTGTAAATGTAGGGAGTAGATGGGGTGTTTGTGTGTAATTTTTGCAACGCGATTTATTAAGGGTGTATTCCTTGCATTTAGCATTATAATAAAAATAAACCCGTTTGTCAATAAATACTATGTAACTACTATATATCGGTATAGCATATTTTTTAAAACAACAAAACTAAATTTTGTTGATATTTTTTTTTTTTTAATATCAACGAAACACAATTTTTGAATTTATTAATATTTTTTCATTATTGAAACAAACACTTTTTTGTTTTGGTTTTGATAAAACGTAAAGAATTTTCAACATTTTTTTTAGTTAAAAAAAACATTTTATTTTATTATTTCTTTGTGCATCCCTGCGTTGAACTATTTTTATGGCAGTAAAAAAATTCAGGATATTCTTTTAGTTTCTTATATTCCTAGTAAAGCTTGTATTCAATGTAAACCTCATAAACTTGTATGAAAATTATTACAATGAAAACACAATTTACGAAGCATAAAACGAATACCCTAATTATCCATATTGATGTGTCAAATTAAAAAGAAAATTTTTTACTCATGTGCGGAAGTTTAGGTAATTGTTTCCTTTAGGAGACAACTGCTAAAACACGTCCGAAATTATGGGGAAAGGTATCAAAAGACGCGTTTTGACCTCGGTAACAATAATCCGGAAGCGGATTTTTTAGTTTTGGTTTCAGTGAGGAGATATTTGCAACCAAAGTTGAAAATTTTCTGTAATTTTCATGTGGTTGTTGTAATCACAGATTAGGGTGTACCGAAAAGTGCAAAAAGTGTGTTCTGCGCAGAAATATTGTGGACCGCGTAGCCGGTGTTGGACCGGCTAAGGGTTATTTTTTTGAAGCGCGGCCGAAGGTCGCCTACGCAGAAAAGTGTTCTGCAAATAAATACCTTGGATCAAGCCCCCTATTTGGGATCGGCCCTGGGTAAATTTTGGGTTTTTTGCGAATAACTTTTCACTGAAACAAAAAATTAAAAAATCCGCTTTCGGATTGTTGATACCGAAGTCAAAACGCGTTGTTTGATACCTCTTCCCGATATTTTTGGGCGTGTTTTAGCAGTTGTCTCCTAAAGGAAACAATTACCGAAGTTTTTTTTAAAAACATACACAGATATGTTTTTATAAACATTGGGAGTACCCCATACTTTTCCAAAAATGCAACAAAAATATTGTCCCTTTAGCATAACTTTGATAGTTCTCCATACTGATTTTTTAACAAGTAGCATAAAGTTGCAATGGCAATACCAAAGACTAAATAAACATTAATTCTCCTTGGCAATACTCAGTGATTCAACGAATCAAATGTCAGTTTGACTTTTCAGCCTTTCAACTAGCGAAGACGAACGAGCCAACGAGCTTGTGTGTGTGTGTTAAAAATTACGAAATAAACCAGCCTTTTTTCTCAAAAATCTAATTTTTGTGTGCTATCGCGATTTGCGAATATTTACTGAAAGTTTTGGAAAAAACAGTAAATTATTAACACAAAATGGCAGCGGTGTGTGGACGGATGGCTTTACGTACGGCGACACGTCAAAATTTACAATACACTCCAGTGCGTTTCTGCAAAAGTAAGTGAACTCGTAATAATGGTATGCTATGATAAACTAATAATCCTTTGGCTGTTATTGATAATTATGCTTCTCCTATTGAAATAAAACCAATATTGCATGGACGAAGTGTCTCCAGGGATTGATTCTTTCAGGCATATCTGACAGTTTGAGCACGCGTTTTTCTCGGGGTGCAAACGGTTTTTCGGAGCTAGCGGGCGGGGTCGGGATTGCAAATGTTACGTAATTTTAAGAAGTGAAAACAGAGTTTTAAGCACTCTATTAGCATGTTTTGACATGCAAATGATAAATAAGACCTATATTCTCACCAGACCAGGTTGTCATTAGTACGTTTTTGTTTATGTAACAACAGACCACAGCAAATCAAATTTTTCTTTCTATGATTATGCTGTATTTGTTAGGTCATTTTGGGGAAGAAACAAAAATTCCCAGTACATAAAAATATTTGTGTGTTCCAAAGACCGATACCCATAATAGACATCAATACTTTTAACAAATGATCGGCATCAATATTCCCACTGACGACCTCTTTTTTGTTTATGTAACCTTTCATAGTTACAATTTTTATAAGCTATCACCTCTGAAGTTTTTTTGCGCTGATGGGTGCAACATATCTTTTTATGACGTGCGGATAATGATGGCATAAGTTTTAAATTATATTATTAACTGTAACATGTAGTCATATTTCCTTGTGCCAGCTACATCGATAAGAAAGTAAACAAGCATGGTGGTGGAGGTTGTCTCAGCTGTTAGGGTGAATGCCCAATGAAAAACTACATATGTATGGTTAATAGGGTGGTTAGACTATTGATTTCTTCAAGAAGACAACACTTTAAAGAGTTTAATATAAACGCCGAATTACTCCACACATTCCTGCGGTAATGTGAACGTTGGTAAACGGGTCGTTGGATAAAAATGATACATTCCGAATGATTTTGGTTTTGACCTCAACAGGCAGTGCGAAAATACAACAACACAACCCAGAGTAATGTTATTGTTGTAGCGATAAAAACACTAGCCGAAAGTTCAAGGAGTAATATCGAAATTGAAAATCTCGAGCGGATTTCAACACGTTAAGCTATGCTACTCCCTTGCGGTACATGTCCGACTGCTGCGGGAGCGATTTGGTATGCCCAGTGGAACTTTCTAAGTCATCTCACCTTCTCCTTCCGTTAGGATGAAGAAGGTTGGATAACATGGGAGTCCTGAAGTATTCGAAAGTGATAGAAACCGGGGGCAAGCACTAGTGTTTTACCAACTTTTAACAAACATCAAATGAACCCCATTAATCCTAGAATAATATACTCAAAATAAAAATGTTTGATCTCAATTGATAATTATTTATATTTTTGAAGTGATGAACGATCCTATGGAGCACGCTACCGGTTTAGAAAAGCGTGAGCTTCTAGCCAAAGCTGCTGGCAACGATAATCCCTTCGATATGAAAGTGTTCAAACGTGGAGCTGGCACCAAAGACACCCCCAACCTGATACCATCCGCATTTGATGCGCGTATTGTTGGTTGCATCTGTAAGTTAATATAAACACAAGAAATACCAAAAGATTTCTGTTACATACTAAACAATTGAATTTATAATACTTCCAGGCGAAGAAGATCAAACTTATGTGCAGTGGATGTGGCTGCAGAAAGGTACACCAAAACGCTGCGAATGCGGTCATTGGTTCAAATTGGTTGAGAAGGCTCCTGTCTAAGTCTAATAATTTAAAATAAATGCAAATTTCAGTTTACTAAGAAAAAAGTAACCAAATAAATTCACAAAGCCAACAAAAAAAATCTGAAGTAATGGTGAAATTGGAAAACAGCAAATGCATACTTAAGCATCATAAAACGAGCATAACTGCATATAACTAAATAAACTGCATAAAGTAAATTTGCTGAAACCGCTTTTTATTAAAGCCAGCTAACAACTTCTCATTAAAATAAACAATAATTTTATTATGTTATTAACACTGTAATTAATTTATGCTAATTGTATTTAATGGTAAAAGTACACATTATTACAGTGTTTTAAGTAAACAAAAATGTATTGGTTATTATTTTATTTCTATTCACAACTGCGAAAATTTCAAAACTTTTAAGCAGTATACTTTTTTTAAATCCAATTTCATAAGTAACATAAAAATGCGTTTATTTTTTGCCATAAACATAACTGCTGTTATTACAACAAAAATTAGATATATCCGCCATTGAAGTCGAAGTGTGTTTGAAAAGTGAATTGAATAAACTTTAATATTAGTTGAATAAAAACATATGATTCGCAATTACTCTCTATAGAAGGGGCGTTTAGACTGAACCCAAAATACTTATTATACATAATCAATAAAACATGTTTCTCCCGCGATTGGTCGAGATTATAATTCGATTGGAGAACTATGATTTTCTCGATTTAGGAATTATGTCGCATTTTGTTTTAGAACACTATAGGAACATAGTCTTCCTCTAACGTTAGAGATTATAGAATGGGGCTGTCATTGATTCGGTTGAAAAGCGGGACACTGTCCGCTACGTAGAAATTGCTGTAGCGGAAATGGCAACCCGGAAATTGCACATATCACTTTATAGAAAGCAAGCAAATGTTTATTTTCGACTTTCATTAGCAACCTTTGTGTTTTACTTAAGTCGAATAAAAATAAATATTTTAGAAATAAAAAAATTCGATATTGCATTTGCATAAAGTGGGAATTTTTTCGCGAGTATGATTTCTTTGCCAACAGGTTGTATCTCAAACTTCCTGAAAGTTTCGAAAAATGCCCCAAAGTCAGCCTTTCGCCATTTATCTATTACCAAAACACGTTTGGGAGGTAAGTGCTCAAAAAGAACGTAAGAATTATATGCGAAATTGAGATTCAATCCCAACTAAGAGATGAACGATCCAATGGAGCATGCAACCGGAATCGAAAAACGCGAATTGGAACAATGGAAAGCTGGTAATAAAGATCCTTGGCTGCTTGACACGATCATAAAACGTGGACCTGGCACTAAAGAGCAACCAACCATGATTCCATCCGCATTTAGTGGCCGTATTGTAGGCTGCGTGTGTAAGTGGCCATAAAGTCGTTGTCTGATATTATTATAAATGTCAATTATATCAATTCTAGGTAAAGGTAACCGATTTGTAAATTGGATGTGGCTTGAAAAGGGTGCACCCAAACGTTGTGAATGTGGATTTTACTTCCAAATAAAAGAAATAACGCCAATTTAAAAATAATTCTAGTAAAAGTCAACTTAATACCATTACATGTATTCGTCAGATAGATCACTAATTTGAATAAATCCATTTTAATATACTTATTAAATTAAATAAATGTACGTACGTGTACAACTATAAATTAGCCTATGGTATATCCAGTCAAGAGATAACCACTGTTACCATTCATATTTACTTCCGGGTGTGTGCGATTTGGCAATATTTGATAGAATCGTAGCCAATTCGAAGTCAAATGCAAATTGGTGACATTGGAGCTAGTCTTTAACTCTACATACAAATCCATCAATAGTTCCTTGCTAAGACTGTACAAAACAATTGGGCGTGAAGGTTTTATAAATGGTAATAAAGCTTGTACGATATTACTCGGATGTTCCTTCGCTGCTATGACTAGCGCATCAAATTTAGCATGCATTAGCTCGCAAGCGCGCTTATTTTCTATTTGCCATTTCTGCGCATGTGCGGCTGACTTATTTGTTGCGCTGTTATCTCCGTTTCCTTCGCTACTAGTGGATGTAATGCCTGCAGGTGCTACAAGAAGAAATAAGTAGTCAGTAAATGCCATTAACATATATTCAAGTTTACTAACCTGCATCATCATCGCTCAGTTTCTGCTTTTTACTACTGGGCTCTCTTTCTTCTATTGGTGTACTTGGCTCTGTAGCAACCTCAGGCACCTCTTGTAACTCGCCTTGATAGTATTCCCGTAGCACAGAATACAAATTCACTGATATGCAGCGTTGCAGTTGCTCATAAGGCAAATTTAGCGCTAGGATTGCTTGCTTTTGCGGCACATTACCTGGATGCATATGCACTAGTGTCGCCTCAGTGTCAGCACCTATTGCGTTAAGAAAGCTTGCAGGTAGCAGCCCATTTGTGCCACTCTCATACATTAAATAGTTGCCAAAACCGCTTACACCCGCATACGAAATCACTTGTGATAAGGTGTCCATTCGCATGCCCATGACCTTTTCCGGTTCTTGCCGATAATAAATTTCAGTGATTAAACGCAAAGTGGGACGTCTTATTTGCACAAATTCAAAGTATTTTTTCTCCTTCTTGCGCAAATACTTTTCTTGTGAGTATTCCGTTTTAGTGTGGAATGTTTTCGAGTTTTCAACTATCTTCTCAATAATCTTCGCAGATTCACTGTGCTCATCACGCAATTGCTCAATATCTTCCGGTCGCAAATTTTGCGAATCACCATCGTCAATTATATTACGATTGTCAACACCGCTGGCCGAAATACCCAAACGTTCACGTATGTCACGCAATTCCAGCTCGTTGCACAGTTCTAGGGTGTGAAGACGCTGGTTCCGTTGACCACGTTGCTTGGACGGGGTAGTCTCTTTGGGGCACATTTTGAAGGTGGCACTGTATGGTTGATCTAATAGAGCGCGTAATTCTAGCTGTTCTTTGCCCAACATGGAGGTGGTATCCAAACTCCCAAATTTCTGTAACTTCGTGTACTTTTGCCGCTGAATTACAATGTAGTCTCCAATTTGGATTTTTGCCATTGCGAGATTAGAGGTTTCTGTCATGGTGAATAGTTTCGCAAATATTTCTGAGATTGCCGAAACCGATTTTGGAACACGCGCAGAAAAACAAAAAGCTCGATAAAAGAATTGCAGAAAATAAAGAGATAAGAATGTCAAAATAAAGACCCGGCAACACGTGATTGAGAAATATAGACCTGCCAGACTGTTGGAAATGGACATTTACTTAGGGTACGGTTAAGCATTAGCCGCCAGGCTGAAATATTCCTCTGACTACACAACAAGTTCAGACACCAAAACGGAATGGATTGAAATCCAACCCAAGACACTCACCCTGAAAACTCCTTAAGATATAGCAAACCTTCAAATATTAAAACTGTCAGCTGTAGACCGTCTACGGGATTTTGGCCGTTGAAAGAATGAATAGGTCGTAGCCCTATTCAGGCACAAGATCCACCTGCTACCGAAGAGGAACGCGAACTGCCAAGGGAAACCAGAGTCACGCTGGCCCAACTTCGTTCTAGATACTGTAACAGATTAAACTCTTACCTATGAACCCTTGCATGCCAATTATTTGTCCGGCAAGGCTGGTATCCTAAGCTAACAACATCCTAGTAGACAATTGGTTGAACCTGACCTGTCTCCACAGCAAATAAGATAACATATATAGCGCTACGAGATTCGGGAGCATGTGGTGTGTCCGCCCATGATACAAACCATCCCTTGAACTGCACAACTGTGCAAACTCGCTAACAGTTAAGCTCACTATGGTGCAACCTAATTGAAACCTCTTATTCCTTCCTTTAGAAGAGATTGATGACAATTTCAATAAACAATAAACGACGTCCTGGGTTAGCATTGCAGGATTCGTTCAGGTATAGGACTGACGCCTTAAATCTTTGAAAAATCTTCCACGTGTGTTTTTGAGTTGACCATAACAACAGAATATCGTCGGGATAACACCATTCTTCACAAAAAGCAAAAAAAATAGCATATTGGACGTCGTTTTGGAATATTTATATAAATTTTGTTTGTGTTAAAATTCGCTATGCTATAGTAAAATCAAACACATTCCCATATTGTTGCTCTTTACTGCCTTATTAAAATATGTTACACTATTAAGTTTTAATTTTAGTTATAAATTGCCTGGCAATTCTTGCTCCATTTCTGCATAAATTTAAAATTGATAGCATTCAATGATTTAAAAAAAAAATTACTAAGTTATTTTGAATCTTTTGTGCATTGAATTGCGAACCGTTTATTTTTTTTAGTTAGCATACATTTAGGTTTTAATATCCTTTATGATACAAGTCAATATGCATATTAATATTTCGTACAAAAATAAATTAACTTTCAGTTAGTAAAAACGAATCAAGAATTAAAATGTTTGTTATAGTTTGTTTGTTGTTGAAAAAATAGTATAAACAATATTATATTGTTTTTCAAAAGCTTAGTAGTTAATGTATTTAAAGTTAATTAAGATCCGTTAGTATTGAGTTCGCATATTAATAATCTAACTAGTTCTGTTTGCTTCAACAAATTACATTTTAAAGCATACATATTGTAGTTCTTATTTAATTGTGTATTTGCATATGCAAAGGGGTATGTTTTACTAGTGTTTCAAATGTTTGTTTATTTAGTTATAAATTTGTTTCTTAGGATGTCGACAATTCGCTCTATAATATTTTCGAGTTCTTCAAGTCCAGTGCAATATTTGAACAATATAGATTTGTAAGACTTAGCATTAAAAATTAAAAATTTAAAATTTTATTTCAAGTTACTTTGGAACAACAATATAAAATAGGTAAAATATTCATTTCGCATATCTAATAAAGTATGCATATATATTCATTTGTATACAAAATTGTATTTAAAAGCAAACGCACTTGTGCGCTGTAGCCCAAACGTATAGGGCATGCATGTTAGTATATACTAGATAAATTTAAACCACATAGATGGCAAACGTACAAAAGAATGTTGAGCGGTATCGCTAAACAGCTGCCAAAACATGGATGTCGTTAAATTTGCCAAACTCCAATTATTCCAAGCATCGACAAGTTCACGTCCATATTGTTTATTTTCTTGTGCTGCAAGTACATTGTCTTTTCGCAAAGAGGCCTTTAGCTCTTGCAAGGGTTTTATCCAATTACCAAACTTTTCATCTGCATATTCCTCTTTTAATTTAAACCAATTGTGTAACAAATCTATACCAAAACTCGAAGAATACCAAGCATTTTTGGACTTTTTGTTGCCACTTGCAATATGTTGGACTGCATCGGGCAAAGTTAAGCGTGTAGCACTCACGATTTCATGTTGACGTCGGCGTACTTCTTCCAGCAGTGCCTCTTCTCTATATTGGCATTCTAACTTCAAAAGTTCCGCTTCAACATTCAAAGCTGTGCATTTATCATTTAATGCATTTCCTTCAGTTACTATTACAGTTGTTATGGGTTCTGTATCGGTCTTATTTATGCGCCGTACGCGTGGTTGAGCATTCAAAGTGGTATCCTCGTAAACTACAATAGGAGTTGATGATTGTTCAACAGTTGTAATATTACCACCTCCTATAACTGTTGCTATAGCCTTACGATGTAGTACAGTGCCTGGTATTTGGCTGGCCAAGAAAAACGCACCAGCTATGGTAATCACACTTGCCGCATAACTTACAGCCATTACAGCGATATTATTCAATATAAATTTAGCCAATGTGAAAGATGGTAACATTTGCATTAACTCAGTATAGGTGAGCCAACCACGACGTAAACCTTCGCGCCGCGCAAGTTGTTTTTCAATGCTGCTCAATTTTTCGAAAAATTCCACATTCGATATGTAAATATTCCATTCCTATTATTAATTAGAATAAAAATGGTTAATATTAGATTTTAGAAATGTATGAGTGCTACTAACAATAGCGCAAAGAAATGCCAATTCAAGTTTCTTCAGTCTTCTCTCAGTCATATGCCCATCCTCAGCCCAATCGCTTAAATAGATTTCTTCATCATATCCGGCATAGAATTTGGTAGATACCATCTGAAAAATTTTTTAAATTACAGTTTCGTATCTCTATATTATACTGCAATAGCACATATGTATGTATATGTAGTATGTCTATAAAGCACCTGTTTTAAAGACAGGAAAAAGTTGGACACTGAGTGTACTAACGATGTATAAGAACGTCTACTTATAAATATCTTTAAAATAACCCCTTGGTACTTTTACTGAAGTTCCTGCGAAAGTCTAGTTCCCACTCAACAGGTGCCGAAAAATGCTTACGTAACCAATTTTCGCTTATACATTAGTAATACCAAAACATAAATAATTACTGCAAAATTATATATCATAATATACATACCATCGATACTATAAATAGTTCTTGTGGTGTTATGCGTCGTACAAAATTAGGATCGGACATATTTAATCTGTCTAAATAGATCAATGCCATAATAAGTGAGCATGGAGAAGCGTGTACGCCACCAGCCGCAACTGTATTCAAGCGATTCAGTGAATGCCCCTTGTGTGGTGCAGAAAATAATTCCGACGCATATTCAGCCAGTGGTCTTGATACTTCCATTTCGTCTACTAGTGCATCACCACCAAAGTAAAGTGATTTCCTTATACGATCCATGAATTCACCATGAGGCAATACCTACAAAAACGAATTAATATGCCATTACTTTCTGTGCGGCAATTACCGCTCATCAATGAACACAAAGAAAATGTTATTCAACTTTACCTGTCCGCTTTTGGCAGTGGGTGCACATGACGCACCATACATGTGCCGCTTCCTGGCGCTGCGCCCGTATGTCATTTCCACTGATTTGCCCTCTTTAATAATTTTAGAGTTAACCACTTTTTGGACTAAAATTTTAAGAACATGTAAATTGCTCACCAAACAAGTAATTTTAACCAAAAATAATGTTTAAAGTGAGTAATTTTACAAAAATCTCTAAGAAAAACAAAATATGCGATCGCAATACGAGAAGATTAGAAATTGTTACAAGAGTTCTGTATAACTTTGCGCAGCATTTAGTTATTGCGCTACTACTGTCGTTAATACACTTCAGGCTCACTTATGGCCCACGGCAACATACAACAAATGCTTGTGTATAATCACGGCAACTGGTGGTTGTGCCATTTGCATTAAAATTTCGTCGCAATAATATATTATTATTCCTTAATTACTCGACACTCTTCAATGTTTATTAATTTTAGGGGCATTCAAATAAGAACAAGACCTATTTCGTATTACATTTTATGGCATACAGGATTAAACCGTTTAAATTTTTTTATCCGTACATGCGTTTGTCAAGGGAGCCACGAAGCGACTCATTTTTGATTTTCGTCAACGCGAGCCGACAACAAGTACGTGTACCATCACATGCGGCGATTGCTATGGTAACCACCGGTTGCTATGGCTAAACGTAAGCATTTTTTGTGCTTTGCGTAAAGGCTTTAATTTTAGGTAACACACGTTACAGAAAGCACATATCCATTATTATGGAAAAAAGATAATTTTCAAAAAACCTTTTTCTTAAAGAATTCCAAGGTCACAAAGTTATCCAAGCTCTAAACATAATTTATCAAAAAAAAAAAAAAAACAGAAAATCACATATTTTTACAATGCAATTTATTTTGTTACTGAGAAAGTTATTATAGTTTCAAAACTGCAGCAAAAAGAATGAATTAGTGAACAGTAGTACCACTCCATTTACATTTTTGAATAATTCATATTTTCATACGCAGTTTTGTGAAATCAAAAGTAATGCACAATTTTCAATTGCGAAAACATAATGCAATAATTGCGCTCCAATCAGCTCTCGGATCAGTTGTATGAGAGTTATTTGGGTATATACGTGTGTTTACATATGTATGACTGTGCTACCAAGCAAATAAGGGTTGGAGGTCAAAAAATCTACTAAAAAAAATAAACGAACAGAAATTCTATAGGGATCTGAAATTTATCCAGAAAAACATCGGGATCACAACATTGTTGTTACATTTACATGCAAAATTTCTACCTGGCTATGGGTCACGCCTAATTGGAACGCGCCTAATATTTTTATTATAAAATGTGTAGAACAATTTTCGGCCAAGCCACCTTAATAACCTTTAGCTGTAGTTGCGAAACTTGAATAATGAATTAAACTGAATTTTCTTTAAAATAAATGTTTAGAAATGAATAATTCATAATATAATCTCTCCGCCTCAGGATATCCCCTCCGATGAACCAACCAACTTTTTTGTCAGCTTACATTCTTATGGAATCTACATAAAATATGTGAAGCCAAGTAGACATCTCTCTTTTCATGCTTTTGACAACAACATAAACTTGTTTTTGGCCAATGCTACACGTGCAATACTTATTGACAATATTTTTGGATCACGATATTTATTGAACGTGTAGCGTCAAATATTGATGGATCGCGAAAAATATCGCAAGATGTTTAGAAATCCAGAAATCCGCGATCCAAATAAAAATATTGTCAATAAATATTGACGGTGTAGCGTTATTTCTTGCGATCCGTCAATACTGCCTGTATTTTGGTAGAACGGACAGAAATCCGCGATCCAGATGAAAATACTGTCAATAAATATTTAATAAATTTTATACTATACGTCAATGCGGCTTGGTTTTGTGATAGAACTGACACAAATTTGTTTATTCTGTGTGATTATATTATATTTTTTCTAATAAAAGGACGTCTTGTGTTGCATTTAAATGTAGCATAAATTTTCTCCATTGTGCTCCATTCTTTACGAACCGCTTAGCATGAAAATTACGAAAGTACTGACGAAAAGTATTGACGAAAAGTATTGAACGTGTAGCGTCAGTTTGCGATCCATCAATCCATCAGTATTTATCGTGATCCAAATATCGTGATATTTACTGACTGTGTAGCGGGCGCCTTTGTTATTGCCCAGATGTGATTTTCCACTGACATTTAGTACAAAGTAGAAGAAGAATAAGTAAAAGAAATTGCACAGTAGACAAGCAAACGTATATAAAATCACTACCATTTTGCCATATATAAAATAAAAATAAGCTAATATAAATAATTCTTTCACGGTTCTTGAGTTGTGCGGTTAGTAAATTATTAGCTAAATCTGTAAATAAGTGCGCAAGTGAAGCTAAAAAAAAAACTTGTTTAACAACAACTTCTATGGCAGAACAAATCGAAGTAAGCGTGAAAAAAATATAAAAAATTGGAAAAAATTCTAGAAAAATAGGCGACAAACGATTTGTAATTAAAAAAGAAAAATCTGTATAAAAGTTAGCAAAACGTGAAAAATCAATTAGTGAAGAAAGTGATTGTTGTATTTTTAAGGAAAGAAGGCTAAATATTAAAATGAGCGAAACGCTACACAATGGAAGCAACAACGCCCAAGTGGGGACCGGCGAAGAAGGCTCTACTCATAGCAGCAGCAATGACCAAAGTCAAGATCAACAACAGCAAACGAACGAACCAACGCCAGCAGAGAAAAAAGAAGTGCGCGTCTGGTGTGATGGATGGTGAGTCATTGCTTTGATATCCCCAATTATGATGTCGTCGGCCTCTTGTCAGAGCCGTGAATGTGCAAATTTTCTGATTTAGAGTTAGAGGGCACACTTTTTTTTAACCATAGTATGTTCTATTTACAGTTCTTAAAAACTTAAATTAAATTTATTCAGTCAATGGTCTTAGAGACTAGATTCAGAAATTTTAAAACTAAATACATAATACAATACCAGAGGAGAATGATGAATAAAAAAAATTAATTTAAATCAATTTTTTTTATATTTTCATAACGAAAGCATATTCTAACATTGCGGTAGTCCTTATTACAAGAATATATGGTCGCCCAACCTTTCTGACACCAATTGGAGGAAATTGCAAGTCTGCCAAAACACCGCCATCAGAACTGCTACGGGATGCCTGCTTATGTCATCTGAGTCTCACCTCCATCAAGAGGCGAAATTGCTCTATGTTCAAGAGCACGCGGAACTCTTGAGTAGACAGTTCCTTCTGAACTGTCACAAACCTAGTCATCCAAACCGACATCTTTTGGATGTAGCACCGCCCCCCAGAGACATAAGGAGACATCTCCGTAAGCATTACGATGAGATCCGGCATCATATCTCTTTGCCGTTTGATCTGCGGAACCAAAGACGGGCTCTAAATGACCTCCACACTGAGTCGGTAGACAGATCCCTCAGATCTCGGCCTGTGAATCCCGTTATTAATACTCAACCACCTGAATTGGCTGAAGAGGAGCGTGTACTTCCGAGGGAGACTAGAGTCATACTAGCACAACTTCGCTCTGGATATTGTAATAGGTTAAACTCTTACTTATGCAGACTGAACCCCAACATACCAAATACATGCCCTGCATGTGGTATGACCCCTCATGATACCATACATCTCTTTTCCTGTTCAGTTGAACCCACTCTTCTAACACCCACATCAATCTGGTCCAACCCTGTGGAAACTGCGCATTTCCTCGGACTTCCGTTAGAAGAGCTTGATGACAATTTAGAGTGATCGAGCCCATTGGGCAGGGCGAAGCACTGTTAACAACAACAACAACAAGAATAGTTGACGTGTCATAAAAAAATTTGGTACACGTATTACACTGTAGATATAACGAGAAGCACTAAAAAAAAGTGCCTCGGTAAATGGATATCTCTGAAAACAAAAGAAGAACCAAGGTTTTTGATATTTTTTGATTTCGATTAGGTTTGAATTGCTTAAAAAATGATTTTTATATAATTATTGCAAAATAAATTAATCACTTTAAGGGTAAATCGCGACTAATTATTGTTTATGTAATTATAACTCAAACTCTTACTCCCCTCATGATACTAAACATCTCTTTTCCTGTTGAATTGCGCCTACTCTTCTAACACCTATATCGCTCTGGTACAACCCTGTTGAGACTGCTCGTTTCCTTGGATTTTAGTTAGAAGAACTTATTGACAATTCTCAGAGTGATCGTGCCCATTAGGCAGGGCGAAGCACTGTTAATAGCAACAACAACGTAATATATTGTTGGGATAATCAGTTCTTGACTCGTTTACTCATTGCCATATTTATTCGACTTCATGAAGCCAAGGCCCTGAAACCAAGTTCATTGTAAAGCACGCATCAATAATTGCAGCAAATGTGATTAGTGCGGGAAAAAGTTGGTCAGTCATGCTTGCATGGCCTTGACCATGTTGCTGGCCGAATATTTTCGCAATAGGGCAAAACCAACAGCCTGATACACGTTTAAAAATCTGCGTGTAAATCTGTGTGATCTTTAACCAAATATTCTTGTTTTCATGAAAATGAGTGCCCTGAGCTGGGTTTCAGCCTTAAACAAGTACTTTTCCGGTTTTTAATGATGCGTTTAGTAAATTCAATTAGTCGAGCGCTTTGTATTAGTTTAAAAAATAAATAATGACTTTAAAACCTGTTTACAAATCACATAAAACAACGCAAACATTTTCCTGGTCTATTTTGAAGTTTCCAACAGCAAGTCTCAACTTTATCGTTTAGTTTTTAAACGTTTAAAGAATTGCTCAAGCAAGTAAATGGCTTAAAAGTTTTAGCCGTGTACCACTGCGGCATAGCGAAACAGAAAAAGGCAAGCTTGGCTACGCGTATACCAAATATACAGCTAAGGAGGCCAAACTGATAAAGGCTTATCGTTAAATTGAGATATAAGTAACTCACTTCTCAAGTTACTCAGCAGCAATGATTTGATAAGGCTAGCTGATTTCTGTTTTTAGATTATATAGTGACAAATTAGACAGGATCATTCCGGTACGATAGAAGCGGCTGTTGTGGGAATGATTATATAGTAGAATTGTTTAAATGATAAGTAACATTTAACTTCAAACACGAGGGGGTCTATCAGCTATTACGGCGGAGCTCCCGGCGGAAAAAAATCTGCCGTCACGCAGTTCCGAAAACCGATATCAACCATTACTATAGTTTCGTTGTGGTTGTTGTTGTTGTGGTAACGACAAAAACACTCCCCGAAGGTTTTGGGGAATGTTGTCGAATTAACAGACCTTGGCCGGATTTGAATCCGGTACGCTCCGGCACTCCCTTGCGTTACTGCCCACTGTCGTGGTAGCGATTTATGACCAGTGAAACCTTCTAGGTGATGTCACCCCTCCTTCCGTAAGGAAGGATAAGATGGATAATGAGAGGTGAAAGGCGTCATATCCGTAGATCAACCCCTAACCCGCAGAGGCGACGATATTTTCGTGCTAAGTGCTGCCTACATACCAATTGACGTACATTGTTCGGTTAGCTAGCAAATTAACCGCCGGCTGGTGCTAACAGGATTTTATGAAAGCGGCTCTTAAAGGAAGATGTTAAAATTGGTTCTCAGTTTTTTAATTTTTTATGTAAATAAATCTGAAATAAGTGATGTAATAAATGTAAATAAATCAGAGTTAGTGATGCTAAATTAGAGTTAGTAACCAATATTCGAAACTTCGAGGGAATTTCGTGACCCCGGCGGAATAGGTGATACCATTTTCCTGACGGCGCCGCGCCGGGAGCTCCGCCGGAATTGCTGATAGACCCCGAGGATAAGCCTTTATTTTTCGTGCATAAAATGAAACAGAGTAAATAATAATGGAAATTTTGAGAATTCAAGTTACTTTCGCAATCACTTGAACCAATTCCTTTTTATGGAAGTTCTTCAATTATAGCTGTGATCCCGTACGAGTCAGAAACAATCAGAAGTTACAGAGATTACTCCCGTACTCGGTTCTCTGACTACTGAAAGCACAATGAGAGTAGATTTGATTCTCATTTGGTTTTAGTCAGAAGAATTTTTGCTGATCACTTCGGCCCCAGAGAAACAATGTATTTTAAACTGATAGTCGTGTTTTTTATCTAATTTCCCAACATTTGTATTTAGCCTAATGGATTTGACAGAAATTATTTTTTACTAGATATCAATCCCGTTTTCCAAGCCAAACCTTTTCTTAGTTAGCGACATTGCATCTTTAGACACTTATATGTTGAGTCAGCGTTACTATACCCTGCAAAAAATGCGATTAATCTAGAAGGAATCCGGGATGAGTCGCAAAGGAGCATGCGACCAGTGCTAGTTTTGATCTCTTGGGTATGTTGATCATGTCCTGTGAAGATACTAATTGGCCTCTTTTATGACAGGCCCGCTTTGTTTCCAGACAAGTTTAATCTCACACCTATAAGTAGGCTACGAAAAGAATAAACTAGACCAATCCCAACTATGCCTAGCTGGGAATAAATTGTAGCGTACTGTAGACGAAAGTATCACTCTTTAAGATCAGTCGTACAATTCTTTGCAGGGTAGCTGTGTAAATTCAGTAAGTACTTAGTGTATACGCCAGCGGAAGTTAGTTCTAAAAATGTAGTGCCTTGTAATGAGCCTCTAACTGCATGCAAACAATGGGCAAGTTGATAAAAGAATATGTAGGTTCGGCGGCATGTGTGAAAGGCGCAAATGCACGATCCAGCGCACAAGCACGCTCTGCTGAAATGGGATAGGCAATTTCGAAAACACTTAGTAAACTCTGAACACTTTCTTGACTTAAATACGTACAAGTTGTAAAACCAAATTCAAATCGAGACATGAAATAAAGCTGCTTGGTGTCTTACTATGAATCGTGATCTAACCGAATAGAGTTTTAAATAGTTTTACTTATTCATCAACAAAACAATAGTTAACTTTGAAAGTCTCTGAAGTCATCAATACTCATTTGTCTTTGCCTTTTTTCGAATTTAAAGTTATTCTGAAATTGTGGCGTGATGAAAAAAGAATGAATTGCTATTATTTCCAAAGATATTGGTATTGTTTATGTACATATGTATGTAAACATATTGAATATCATGGCCTTTGATTGAATTAGTTACTTCTCTTCCTTAGCAGCTAATCGAGCTTAACATCAACAAGTTTTGACTTTCTTTATTTTTTGTAAATATTTGCTTGTGAATGCGTCACCGAAGGAGAGTATCTTTTCAATATATTGCTTTATATGTATGTATATGTTTTTGTTATGGTTTTTCATAAACACAATTTCAGTAGTTTGTTGTAGCATGCTTTGCTTAGAAACGCAAAAATCACGTGACATGGTTGACCATCACACCAGGTCATATGTTAGCACAAGAACAGTGCACATGAGTACGGATGTACATATTGCGCATCAAATGTCTGGCAAATTTATTATGCATGGCTGACGGTTTCAGTTCTCTACATGCAAAGCTTATATTTTGACAATGGTCATGTAAACCTACTGTGAAAGTTGCATAAAAAACACGGTTAAGAACTTTAGATGTCTTTAAAATGCACACTCCACACATTAATTTTAATTAAAACAAAAGCAGACAAGTGAGAAATGAAGCCAAACAAAAATTTGGAATTTGAATCCTATTTTCTAAGTCATATAACAACTTTCGAAACAAACCATTTATAAAATTAAGTCCAGCGATAAGCGAATAGAAAGTATTTATTCTGTACCGAATTAGAGATATAGAAATCTGTGGAAATTTGTTTGAGTAGCTTAACTCAAAAGCTAACATATTGCCCCAGTAATACTTACTACCTTGCGGGTTAGGGGTTTGGAATATGTAGCAATGCCTTTCGTAAGAGGCCACTAAAATCCACAAAGGGTAATGACGTGCAAATTAATGGTTGATCTACGGATATGATGCCTTATTACGGAAGGAGGGGGTGAGATGACCTAGTTTAACTGGTCACGCCAAATCTCTTCAACTAGAGTCGGGCATGTACCGCAAGGGAGTACCGGGGCGTACCGGGGCGTACAGGGTTCATATCTGGCAAAGGACTCACTTTCGTCAACACTTTGTCGTTAAAAACAACAACCAATAGTTTTGGTACTTTTACTTTATATTTTAGCACGTTCGCTGCATCAAACGAAATATGTACTCCTATGTGAGGGCTATTCGTTAAGCCACGTGTTGAACGGATTGCAAGGATTGTACAGGGTGGCTGATGAATTTTGCTACATTAAGAAACTCAAATAATTTTTTTTTCAGTGTATGGAATTCATTTTTCTTTTATTCATGTTAAAGCTCATTAAATTTTATTAAATATAGCTTAATTAGTTTTAAAAATAATGGAATTTAAATGCCCCCCCTGTTCGTCGATGCATGTGCGGCATCTTACCAAAAAGTTGTTCATTACTGCTTGGAGAGTTGAGACAGGAATAGCCGCAATTGTTTCTCGAATGGATTGCCTTAGTTCATTCAAATTTGTTGGTTTTGCTTTGAAGACTTCCTGTTTGCAATAACCCCACAAGAAAAAGTCAGGTGCAGTAAGGTCAGGCGACCTGGGTGGCCAACGGAATGTGGAGTTTCTGGATATCAGCTTATTGGGAAATTTTCGTCGCAATTCTGTCATAACAGGTTGGGCTATATGAGGAGCTGCACCATCTTGCTGAAACCACACAGAGTTGAAAGAAATTCTCATTCGGCGTAATTCTGGAGAGAAAAACTCTCTCAACATGCTCAAGTAACGATCTCCAGTAACCGTAACGGTGTGACCGTTTTCTTCGAAGAAGTAGGGCCCGACAATGCAGCGTGATGAAACTGCACACCACACTGTGACACGAAGTGGATGCATTCCGTCTCATGGAGTATCTGTGGGTTGGAAGCACTGCCTATTCGACAATTTTGTTTGTTTATGTTGCCGTTTAAATCGAAATGGGCCTCGTCAGACATGAAAAGACAGTTCAACATGTTTCCATCCTCTTCCACCATTTGAAGCATCTTCTGGCAAAATTCCAAGCGAATCGGCAAGTCTGCAGCGTTCAGTTTGTTGGCCATTTGAATTTTATATGGGAATAAGTCCAAATCTTGGTGCATAATTGACTGTAATGACTGTCTGCTTACACCCATTTGAGCAGATAAGCTTCTTGTCGAAACACGTGGATTGTTTTGTATGGCAGCAGCTACACCAGCGATTGTTTCCTCCGTTCGAACTGAAGCGTTTCGATGTAAGGTCTTCTGTTGACTGTCCCATGCTCGGCAAAATTGTTTACAAGTCTTATTATGGTCCATCTGCTCGGAGGATTGCCGCCAAACGTGCGCCTATACTCTCTTTGAACCGAAACTACGGACTCCAGTGCGTGATAGCGGCGGACAATCCAAATTCTTGTTTCAGTGTCCCAGTTATCCATTTGTGTTAAATGTAAAAGTCAATCTGCAAAATAAAAAAAAAATTAACCAGATTCATTAAATAGAAAAAAAGTTATTTAATTTTTTTTTGGTAGCGGCTTTCATTAGCCACCCTGTAGTCACAACAGAATAAATGTAAAAAATATATACAATTCGTGTGATTTATACTTTGCTCAAACCTACAGCCGTGGCCAAGAGTATTAGAAATTTTTCATTTTAAACAGTGAAGTAATTTTCTTTTCCATTTCAAACATCCCATCAAATTGTCAATCTCAACCTGAAACTTCACTTAAAACTTCGATTTTCACTCTTTTGTCGTGAGAAAGTTGTATTTTTGTTTGGAATTTTGATAAAAGGAAATTATTTATGTTCGCTTGTTAAATTTTGCACTAAAAATAATTTTCCCATTTAGTACTAAATTTAAAAATCTTAAATATTTTTAGCATACCAAGTGACCCATGTCATATTCCGTGATACAATTTATTTTTGTAATCAATGGTTAAACACACTAGAAAAAAGCGCAAGGGTCACTTTGGTAGCGTCATTTGATTTTCTTTACATTTTAGTGGGGTACCTAATACTTTTAGCCAGGCCTGTAGTATATTCCAATGTAAGTTAGCAATGAACTTTTGCTATATTTATGGCAGAGGTGATATTTCCAATGCAGTTCTTAATTTGAATAACCCATAGTAATTTGAAAGTCTGTACAATAAATAAGTACACAACAAAAAATAAGTGACGGGTTGCAAGTAAAACCAAAATCGAATACGAAGCACTCACATCGCAACCTTTATTCAACAAATTCATCTAGCAACACTTTTGTCCTGATTTAATCCTGTCGAAAAAGAATAGCTGTGTTCGGTGTAAAAAGTTGCAAAGAACTGTCCGTAAAATGAGAATGACGTTAAACTCTCTCGAAACGCATGAAGTAAAAAGTTTTCGCCGAACAGGAGTCAGTATAAACTTGCAAGCAAAACAGCTGCTGATTGGTTAATAGCTCAAATTTTAAAATTTTTGTTGTTGCTTTTCTATGTCAGGATCAGCTGTTTTTCAATTGCACTGAGTGGAATTTTCCCAGCAGAAACTTGCAACTTCCTCTCCCAATGAAATGTCAAAATGCGCTCTCTCAATGCAAATGTTTTTTTGTCACCTAACACTTTCCAGTAAACATTTTTAAAAATTTTATCCTCACTGAACGCAACCTTAGGTGATTTTATTGACAAGCTATGAAAAAAAAATTTTTTATAGAAAACTACCCAGTAAATGCTAGCAAGCTAAGATTGATTCCAACATTGATAGTTAAAGTTGTTAACTTCCTGTTCTGATCTTTTAAAAAATACTTAAATATATACATACAAAGTCAATGATAGAAAAAGGGAAAATTCATCAAAACTCGCAGATTGGCATCTGATCACATACAAGTTGACGAGTTTTACACATTTTGCTACGCCCCTGCGGGCTAGGGGTTTAGAATATGCCCGAGGTAGGCATACCGGTCGTAAGAGGCGACTAATATGCACAAAAGGTAATGACGTGCAACTCGATGGTTGATCTACGGATATGATGCCTTTCACCTCTCATTACCCATCTTATGCTTCCTTACGGAAGGAGGGGTGACATGACCTAGAAGGTTTCACTGGTCATAAATCGCTACCACGAAATTCGGGCAGTACCGCAAGGGAGTATCGGAGCGTACTGGTTTCAAATCCGGCCAAGGTCTGTTAATTCGACAACACTCCCCAAAACCTTCGGGGAGTGTTTTTGTCGTTCCACAACAACAACAAAACATTTTGCTAGATTTCCGAAGCATTTGCGAGCTTAAATGACTAAACACATTAGATGTTTTAAAAAAAATTTCCTAGTGTGTCTTGAAAATATTCATTGACTGATTTGCAATGCGCGCTAAATAAACGCTGGCAAAAACGCTTTCACTCATTCAGACAAAAATTAATTAAAGCTATGTATGTATGTAGGCATCTAGGCCATACAACTATTTGAAAAAGTAACGAGTAAAATGCGTACTGATAAAGACCAAAATCCGATTCTATATAAAAATCGCGTGATGTTCTTTCCTCCAATAGGAGTCGGCATACCATTGACGTAATAAACGTCTTCAATTGATTAAAAATTGCACACAAATACAATGTATACTCGACCGTTTCAGAATTTATTGTATTCTTATTCTATTTTCAAGTAGGCGCACAAGTGTTGTTTGGGTTTGTATTATTACAAACTTGACATATCGTCTCTTGGGGCACATATATGTGTACATTAGGGTGTTCATTTTGAGGTATAGTTTTTATTCTTTTATATATTTGAGGTAATGATATGAATTAGTGCCTTTCAAGCTGTTTAACTCAAACACTTTTGAACGCCCTGCATTTGCCTGCGAACTTTTTTGATACCGAAAAAACAAATTAAAGCTATTCCATATAATTTGCATGGAAAATGGAAATTTTTAATAAGCTAATCCTGTTTTTTTTCAACCTCTTATTTTTTAAAAATATACACTTGTTCAATACTCGTATAGTAGTAGTAAAATTAAATAAATGAAATAAGAACATGTGTTTTTAATAGTTTTTATTAAAAATGTCGCGCACTCGGTAAAAGAGTCGACATAAAAACAAATTTCAAAATTTACACAAAGTTCAGGAAAGTTAATCAAACTTTAAAAAATGGCCTTCAAAATCTGCAAATTTGATGACAGAATTTCTAGGCATTTTTTGAGTACACAGTTTAGTAGATCAATCCATTTTAGTACAATAATGTGCAGGTCAGAACTCGCTCAAAAATTTCCCTGAATTTCTAGAATTTGTATTGTACAGGCTGTTCAAAATTTTCTCCATACAAAATTAAATTTTATTCATGCGTTGTATGGAAGAAATCACTCAACACCCACGACGAAAAATTTTCAAAAATTCAGGTACATTTTTAAACAATTCCTAACTTGCACATTATTATACTTAAATAGATTAGATAGATAAGATTTTCACCCTAACCCACATATATGAGTCGATACATATCAAAGTCGCTTAAGTCCACATGTAGAATTTTTTGAGATTTTTGTTGCGTTATATACTGCACTAACAAATCAATAGTTTTAAATATAGAAGTATGTATGTCTAATTAATGGTAATGACGCTAAAAATTCGCATTTTGTTTTAGCAATTTTTTCAAAGTGGAATAAGTCCTTGTATACCTGTAAATCAAAACTACTTAAGTCCATTTCAGCCAATCAGGGTGTGCTCTGCTATTCTTTATTGTGACATATTCAACGAACTTTCTTAAACTGAAAACTTTAATAGTGAGTGTGTTTTGATAAAAATGGAAGAAAATAGCGAATATGTGCAAATTTTGTGACCGGACAAAGCAAAAAAAAAAGAGAATATTAATAAAAGATATAAAAAAACAAAAAAATATGGCGAGTATTTTATTAGTAATTTTACAGCTTCCTGAGCAAAATAGCGCAGGACAATTTCATTCTGCGCCATATTAAAGAAAGTATAACATTTTCAGGGCCCTAAAAAATCATGTGGAAAAAAGGTTGTGTCAAATCCGCTACCTTGCAAGTGATACATCGCATTTCAAAGTTGCTTAAGTCCACATATATTTTTTTTCAAAACTAAATCAGTCCATGTGGTGTATTTCAAAGTTGCATAAGTCCAACGTTAAAACTGTTTTTATTTTAAAATGGCTTAATTTTCCATTATTTTTTCTTCACAAAATGCTCTTACGCTTTCTTATATAAACGTTTATAGAGCTTCGCGAAACTTACATAAAGTATATTTCAAGAAAATAAAAAATCGCAGTTTTCCAAAATTGTCTTATAGTGGACTTAAGCGACTTTGAAATGTATCGACTCATATGTACATATGTATATATGAATTAAAACGCCTTAGAAAATCCTTAAAGCATTAAAATTACTGAGGGAGAAAAGAAAATGTCACATAACTATTTCAAAACTCAATTACCTCAGAAAAATGTATCTCTTTGAAATTTTCATTTTCTGGAACAGTCTATGTTTGTATACTTAGCAAATATTCACATGTATTTGCCATACGTTCATTGCTCCAATTTAAAATTTGTTCTGTGGAGAAGGCACTATTACACATTAATATAGTGTGATTGTGAGGTTTTTAGCCTCAGTCATTGAACTAATAGCTTTACAAATAGTAAATATTATTCAAACATACATACAACCATGCTAATGATGTCTTTTTTTCTGCGATTCCGATACTTTCACGAGTTTAAGGAGAAATGTGCTAGCCATGCAACAGGAGTCGAAGATGGTAACATGAAAAGTAGTTCAGGAAAATTTAAAAAGTGGATCAGCAGAGGTCGTCAAGCCCGCCAATTGTATTTCTGCGATGAAAAGCTTCTCCACACTTTCTGTAATATCACAAAAACCATTGAAGCTAGCTTATTTCAATTCGTTTTTCAACAAAAACGAAAGTAGATTTTGGCAAAATGTTTGAAGAGTTTACTAAGCATTTTTAAAAAAGAATTTTTTGGAAAAGCAACTAAAAAATCTGCATTAAAAACCATAACAACGGTAAAATTGTGATTAAAAAATCCTGTCAAGCGTTCTCAGCTTATTAGAATTAATAATTACTTCTCAAAAAACGTTGTTACTGTATTATTATCAACAATGACTTTTATTGATTTAACAATAGTAAATTTAAGTGTGAATTTTTTTCAATAAAAAAAAGTTACAAGCCGGCGATACTGAGATTTTCGGGACTTAAAAAACATGGGATTCTGGCTACTCTATGCATACTGATAATCACAAAAAAGAAAATAGTAACACAATTGATAAGAAAATATCGCACCAGCGCTTGTTTCCGCCATAATCAGCATCTTGCGTATTCGCTTATGAAAGGAGTGTGCAATAATGATATTTTGAAAAGTGGCTACTATAAACTCTAGGAGCAAAGGTTTAACGGATTGTGGCATTTGTTAAGTCTGTTATTCTAAGCTTTTATCCGGTTTGATAAGTACATATTAATAAACGTATTTGTCTGGACATAAAACCGGTTCAGAATTAAATGTGCTTCCTCTTTTCTGAATTTTGCAATACAATTTTTATGTTCGTCCTAAAACTACTACCCGAAAATAGCACCTATGAATGTCGCATGGATAAAGAAATTTTGAGCCATATTTTATTACCATCACTGCACTCAGCAGGACAAAAAATTGATTAGGTATTAAATCGATCCTAAACTTTAAGTTAGACATCTAGAAATACATCTAGAAAAGCTGCATTCAATTCTTTATAGCGGTTCTTGAGAGATGCCCGAACAAACTTGCAGGTACAACAATTTTGAAAACCCTAGTTTATTATTATTCGAATAAAGACACCCTTTATGCATTTTTCCCTAACATCTTAACGTACAAACGCCGACCTGTTACAATTTTATTATACGTAAAAGTTGTAAGGCAATACAACTCAGCAAATCGTAAGCGATTTTCCCACGTTGTTCTTTTTTTCTGTTGAGAGATCGAATTTTCGCAAGAAACTTTCAGATTGTGATAAATATGTATAAAGATAGAGTAATTTACAGCCGGTAGCGAGTTATGGTGATCCTCCACTCAATCGATGTCAATACCTTTGTTTTGACCCAAACAATTTTTTTTAAGAAAAACGAAAGTAATTATTTTTTATAAAAGGGTCTAATGCTCATATAATCATTATTCCCTTGAAGCTGTTTTTAATATGAGTCTACAATTATTTCATTAGTTAAATAATACAAACGCGAGACGTCAAAGTGTTGTAATACGTAATTTAAATACTTTTTAATTGTAACAAAATAAATAAAAATGCTAAACTTACGAAATATTTATATAGTAGGAATGGAAAAATTAGCGAGTCCTATTAAAGGAAGTATTCACAGTTGCGTTCAATATAATAGGATTGAAATTGAAGTGGATATCGTTCAACAGTAAGAAATTTTCAAACGTTTAATTAACTTTCCTGAACTTTGTGTCAACTCTGAAATTTATTTTTATGTGGTTTCTGTTATGGAACTCGCTATATTTTAAATGGAAACTATTAATATCACAGCTTCTTCTTATTCCGTCGAACGATAACCATTTTAATTTTATTGCGATTACATTGAACATAGCTGTAAATATAGTTCTTTTCCTTCAACCAGCCTTTGCCTCGCATAACATTCATGACGTCTTAAAATTGGGTACAGTTGTCTAATATTTATTATCTCGCCTTAGTCCTTTTCTCCACTGTCAATTTATTCACATGGTGCAGCTGGTAATTAACAAAATGATTTATTTTTCAGGCAGTGTGTCAACCGCCCGTGGGCCGTATGTGTACATACTTGCATAGATGGATATCATTTATAAACAAAAATTCGATTTTATCGATTACTAATACCTTAATAACATATACAAATTTACACTCATTCATTTGCATTATAAAATGTTGTAGAGCTTAGAAAAATATTATGAATCTAACCTGATAAAAAAATACCTGACTTATACTTTCATGCTAAAAAAAATATTTTATCTGCTAGCGCTTGTGTTTGTCTGTGTTCACCTAAAGTTTGTAGAACATTTATGTACAACATATTGTATACACGTATGGATGAGGTAGTATGTTAACTTTGATAACTAAGAAAAAAGTTCCTGGCCTAGGTTATTTCAATATTCTTTACATATAATAAACCGGCAAAAAGTCGATGTCTGTACATAAAATGAAAGAAAAATGCATAACGCGCTTGTATATTAGAGTAATAGAAGCCAAAACAACAGTTTTTTGGAACTTTTGTAATTCTGTCTGCTTGTTTGTTCATGCATCACTCAAACCCCGTTGTTTAGAATTGATTGAAATTTTCAGCGATGGTTTGTTAGATGTCCAACTCAAAGTTTAATATCCGTGCTACCGCACGAAAAGCTAATCTGGGTTATTCGGTAATCTATGTTAGAAAATGTCGAATTTCGAAAAACTCGTTCCAACCCAGCAAAAATGCATTCTAAAAAAACTTAGTTTTTCTAAATATGCAAAACAATCGAAAGAAAAAAACTAATAAACCTACTTCGCAAAAAAATTTCGATATAAAGAGTGATCATAAATTTTTTGTTACTCTATACTTCTACGGAAGGAAGCGCAATTGGCACGTTCAAATCTCAATTTCGCAATAAAAATTAAGCAAAAATATGCGGAATTCCTATTGACTCTTGCATTGTTTTGTTTCACACTTTTCAATTATTTAAAATGCTTTATTTAAATTGTCTTTTTTTTGTGCATATTCTGCATGCATATTAGACAACAACAATAATTAAAAATAAATAACGTAAAATTCAACATATGATCGTCGAGTACAAAGTCCAAGCAACAACAGCTAAGCTGACTGAGCAATGCGCATTTTGCCTGAGACCAAAAAAAAAACACAAAGTAATAGCCCACTGACCAGTGTTTGAACTACCGGAGAGCAAAAAGTTACTAAATTCCTAAATAAAACGTAAAAAAAAAGCAAAAATCCGTAGCAGAATTCATAAATTTTTTTAAATTTAAGACATTACTTACATTAAAAGATAATTTTTATTAAAATTGTAGTTTCTGCGGAATATAATAAATTAGCAAAATAATTTCTGTTCGTTACTTTTTTTTTTCAATAAAAAAAATGTAACAACCAAGAGCTTATTGCCCTAAGGCCTTTAGAACGAAGTCCCCTTTTCTATATACTTTTGGAAACTTTTTGAAATTATATTTTTATAACTGTCTTATTTTTCTTAAAATGGGAGATTTCAATGTGATTTCTAAAACTGTAAACAGCAAGTGATCTTTGTTCGGAATGCCAGAAAAGAGAAAAATCTGGATATATGAATACTTGGGTTTTCTATTGCCTTTTCCTTCTTCGTGAGGTGACATATGCATTTATGGCTACAAAAAAAAAGTAGTTTTGAGCTAAAAAATATAATATACCTTGGGGCTACCTTAATTAATTAAATATTTACAATCTCAAAAATAGTAGTAGATTTTCAATACAAAAGTGACGTAGTAGATTCCTAAATTTTTCGTACTAAATCTGCTACGATCGTAGTAAAGTTCTAACCTTGCCACTGACCAACCGGCGCACTTGTTGGCACAACAGAATAAGCAATTGATGAACTCTTGATAAGCATACAACGGCCTACCATGCATGCATATATACACCATAAAATGTCCACCTTATACAGGGTGTTTTTTTTACAGGTTTGTTTTTCGAATAGAGATAAAACTGGCATTTTGTAGTCAAATCTGGCAACTCTAATGTCATTTATGTTCAGTTTGGTTTGCCATTTCATCATGAACAGGTTGACAAAAGAACAACGCTTGCAAATCGTGCAAATTTATTTCGAAAATAATGGTTCAGTTCGCGAAGTTTACCGTGAGCTCCGTCCATTTTATGGTCGACATAATCGTCCATCAGAGCAATTAATTCGGTTAACCATGGATCGTTTTCGCACTACGTTTACTCTATGTGATAATACGCATCCGCAGAGACGTCGAACAGTGCGCACCGAAGAAACAATTGCCGCTGTAGAGCAAAGTGTTGAAGAGGACCCGAATGAATCGATTCGCCACCGTGCACAGCAATTGGAGCTTTGTCCATCAACTTTATGGAAGATTTTGCGCAAAGATCTTGGCTTGCGACCTTACAAGATCCAGCTTGTGCAAGAATTAAAGCCGCGAGACCATGCAATGCGTCGTGATTTTGGTGTATGGGCCGAAAATGAGATTGATTTCGATGCTGATTTTCATCGCAAAATTTTGTTCAGTGATGAGGCTCATTTTTGGTTGAATGGCTACGTCAACAAGCAAAATTGCCGCATTTGGAGTGAAGAGAATCCACATGAGACCCTTGAAACGCCATTACATCCACAAAAACTGACTGTTTGGTGTGCTCTATGGGCTGGTGGAGTCATTGGGCCATACTTCTTCCGCAATAATGCTGGAGAGGCAGCTACCGTTAATGGAGACCGGTATAGAGCCATGATAACCGACTATTTTGTTCCCGAATTGGATGGCATGAATGTGGATGAGTTGTGGTTCCAACACACAGCGCACGTCACAATCGATTTATTGAAGGAAACATTCGATGAGCGCATAATTTCGCGGAATGGACCTGTCAATTGGCCACCAAGGTCGTGTGATTTGACACCATTGGATTATTTTCTTTGGGGATATGTGAAATCGCTCGTCTACACCAACAAACCAGAAACGTTAGGGGAATTGGAAGCCAACATTCGTGGCGTTATTGCCGACATACGGCCCCATATGCTCGAAAAAGTGGTTGAAAATTGGACATGTAGAATTGGCTTTATTCGAGCCAGCCGCGGCGGCCACATGCCCGAAATCATATTTAAACATTAATGGCATAAAATTATCCTTCCAATAAAGCCAAATTGATGGACCTTAAACCGATTTTCTTGTGTTTTATTTCAATTCGAAGTTCTATACCCCTAAAAAAACACCCTGTATAAGTCTTATACTCGTATATGGCATGAAATTTGGAAGAAATTTATTTCTTCACAAAAATCTTCTACTAACCCTAATTTGGCAATACGGATGTCATCAAAAATGTGTAAATCTCTAGCTGGATATTTAAGTGCAATAGCGTATATAATGCTGAAGATCTATTTGATTTGATTTTCCTCCCTTTTGATATCAGAACTTAGATAAAAATGGATATTTAAGGTCTATAAGGGTTAAAATATGTTACACTAAGAAACTAACAAGGATTTCTTTAACTTAGGAACCAGTGAAAAAGATCTTTACAAAATCAACGCATCAGCCGTTATTGCTTACCCCATTTTCTGTTGGGTATTGAGTATACATACAACCCTACAGCAGCAACGGTAAAATCGGTATTATATTTTAAGTTAGGCCTCTTACAAAATATCGGTCACAACTGCATTTAATTTCATGTAGAAATTATGCAGTGATGAGCGTACAAACATACAGACAGAAATTTTAGAAATTGTTTATTTGTCGGGTTCTTGGTGAAATTAATGATTCATGCTGAAATGCGCTTTGAATCATATGTATCTCCTATTTCATAATTGTTTGACCTTATATCAAAATATTTACGTGCATCGTTATCTCTGAATGCCGTTAAAATAGACGCTAGTGACAAACGATATCGGCATTTAAAAAAAAGGAAAACATCAGAAAAAATTTAAAAAATCAAGTTGATTACTCCCCATTTCACGTGTAATTCTTGACCATGATTAAATTATATATGGTTGACGCAAGCGGCCAACAACACGTAATTACCGGTTGACAACGTATTGCCCTTATGCCACAATTCACATCTGAGAGGGAACGCGCAATAACGATCCGCCTATTTTCTAAGCTTTCCACCTATAACACACACACACATAAATCACAAAATTTCTTAAAATGTTATCACAAAGCACTCGTTAAATATGAATGCCCTGTAAAAAACGTTGGAGCATCAGAGTACTCCAACACTTATCCTCATTCATATAAAAAAGGTGGTCCAATTTACATAGCGATGTCCGGTGATTGGATCACCTAATCCTATTCGGAGTACCATTTACTTTGCTTCTGAATAGTCTATAGAGCACCTACGTTGGAGTACTTTGAAAATGCTGCCAAAAGATTACTCTATAGAGTACTCTAGACAAAAGCGAGAATGGGAGTATGTGTTCTTCTGAGGACCACCTACTCCCGCTCTCGCTTTGCTGTTGAATACTCTATAGAGTAATCCCATGGGAGTATTTTGAGAGTACTCTCACGTAGGTGGTCTATAGAGTATTCAAAAGCAAAGAAACGGAGTACTCCGAGATGGATTAGGTGATCCAATCACCGGACATTGCCATGTAAATTGGACCACCTTTTTTATATGAATGAGGATATGTGCTGGAGTACTCTGATACTCCTATAGGAGTATTCTATGGAGTATGAAACGGAGTATTTCCGTTTTTTGCAGGGTGCACAGCGAATTTTTATTAAAAATAAATAAAACACGAAGCGAACTCAGCTTTTCCAAGAACTGTAAACAAAGAATGTAAACAAAAAACAAAGATATGATAGTTTGACTTGAGGTGTGGATGAGGAAGAAGAAGACAACTATATAAATTATTTTATCATGATTTTTGACTGAAAAAGTGAGTACTCTGTACATAATATACCTATAAGCATAAAATTTTGTGTATACATTAAGATTGCGGCATAAAATAACTTTTTCAAGAAATTTTTAAAAATGGGCGTGGCACCGCCCACTTTTGATTAAGTCAAATTTATAAATGTTATTAATCATGAATCAAACACGGTTTAAGATATCAAAACGAAGCACGCAAATATATCGAAACGAAATTCAGCCCGCATGTTTTCAGGTGGGCAAGGAATGTTCGAGGAAAAAATGGGTGAAATCGGTTAAGGTCCACGCGCGCTTTTATATGAAAGATTTTGAAGAGGATTAGATATATTAAATAGGCAATAACTTTGTGTAAAATAGCTTTACATCATTTATATTTCACTTTTAAAGTTTCCGTAAACTAAGAAATCCAAAAAATAAAAATTTTCGAAAACGGCCGTGGTCCCGCCCCTTTTATAGTGGATTATTCCACAAAAATTTTTATGCCATAACTCGACAACGAAACGAAATTTGGTGATAATGTTCAATATATAAAGGTAACTGTTTGTTTTAAAAAGAGGCGAAATCGGTTCATGTCCACACCCAGTTTTTTAACATAGTTCTTAAAAATTTTTTTGTAAAACTTAAAAAGCGATATTTCTACAACTAAGCAAGTTATATCAATCAGATTTTGCACACATAATAACCTTTTTAAGAAAAACTCGACCGCAAAAAAATGTTGTCAATTTTGAAGAAGTAGGCGTGGCGCCGCCCACTTTTCAGCATAAAATTTCTGCTATTTTCCAAGGCAATCGCTTATAATTCAATCTTGATATTTCAATGAAAGTAGGTCAACTGCTTCCCAGTAGTATGTATTATACTCCTGCCAAAAATTAGCCAAATCGGAAAACACACAAGCAAAATATTCGGGCAGGTAGTTAATACGTAGCCCACTGCAAAAGCGAAGTTGTCTATCTTTTGATTTTCATACCTTTCATGAACATGAAATGTTTGTAGGTATGAGAAGAAAAAGATATAGCCCCATCAAAAAGTATACTGAAATGATCAGGAGGATGAGCTGAGTCGATGTAGCCATGTACGTCTCTCGATACGTCTATCTGTCTGTCCGTCTGTCTATTTGAACGCAAATACGAACTAAAAGTATCAAAATAGACCTGCGTAATTTGAAAAGCCATAATAGATCACTACTAGGTATATAATGTTCGGTTCCACCCGAACTTCGTCTTCCTTACTTGTTGATATTATGAAATTTATAGAAATGCTTGATCTTAATGACCTTTTTTCTCATATGTTTTTCTCTTTTAGTTACGATATGGTACATTTCGGTCATGCTAATTCACTGCGACAAGCCAAAGCACTTGGTGATAAAGTCATTGTTGGTATACATACCGACGAAGAGATCACAAAACACAAAGGCCCACCAGTCTTTACGGAGGAGGAGCGCGTTAAAATGGTTAAGGGTATCAAATGGGTGGATGAGGTAGTTTTAGGTGCTCCCTATGTGACAACACTCGAGGTACTCGACGAATATAACTGTGATTTTTGTGTGCATGGTGGTGAGTAAACCATTTCATTAAAATAATTATCAGGGATCTAGAGTGTTATCGTTTAGACGGTTAAGCGCTATTCAAAGAACAAGAATAATGCTATTTTGAAGAATTCAGTTTAAAAACTTAAATTTAAGTATGATGTCTATTAGATATTTGAATAGACATAGCAAAGTCAAGCCAAGCTTGAATGACAGGTCGAGTATGGAAGGTGTGTTTCGCCAAAAATATAACCTCCATGATGTGAAAATCCCAACGGACAACTTAAAATGTGCACTCACGTTTTTAAACCTGACCGGTCTCAAAGATGATCTTCAATTACTAGAAAGAACATAGACATAGCTTAACAATACAAAATTGGCGAATAAATGAAGATGGTCCGAGCCAATATGTTGGAATGATCAGGTGGAGAATGGCTTCCCATACATGGATGTTTCTAATTGGCGTTACTTATCTGTACAAGAAGACTTTCGTACGTCACTTATTAGTCCTGGCAAAATCGCCTGAAATTCATAAATAAATTGTTTTTAAACTTTGTTGAAAAAAGTTATGACGTTTAAGTTCCCTGATAACTATACAAAAATTACTTCTTGTTGCACTCAACCTTATCTTTTTTGTGATTTCCAGATGACATCACAATGACTGCTGAAGGTGTGGATACATATCACCTCGTTAAATCAGCCAATCGTTACAAGTATGTGAAAATATCATGAAAGTGTTTTTTTAATTTCGTACATATTTTTAATTATTATTTTCCTCCTCATTTTATCATAGAGAAGTGAAACGTACTGCTGGTGTTTCGACGACAGATTTAGTGGGGCGTATGTTGCTATTGACGCGCAATCATTTCCATCAGGGGTCAGCTGAATATGCCATTGAAAAAGAAGGTAATGTTATGTTGTTGTATTTTGTTTGTGCATTATTTAGCATTGCCATTTGCTTATCAGTGTTACATGCATACATACATTTATATGTACATAGTAAATTGGTGCCGTGCAGTTGAGCATTTATTGTAATTAAAAAGTTGTTGATTTCTTTTTTTGTTTTGCTGCATACAAACACTTGCTAATTTGGTGTCATGCGAAGACTTTAGGTTTCATTAGCATTCCATTGCATTTTTAATAAAGAACAAACACTTTCTGCTTTTAACATTTTCTGTTGAATTTTCTGATCCAAGGGCTCCATTTTCAAAAGTTACTTCATGAATGATAAAAATGCAAATAAAAAAGCTGCAAAGCGTTATGTGTCCTTTACAATCTAGAGCAGCCCCAAGGAATTTAAAAAATGCATTGATTAATCACTTTTTATTTTTCTTCCAAATAAAGACACTATACATTTTTTTTGTTTCACTATTTAGACACCTGTTCTATGGGCTGCCATGTAAAGCTTATTTTTTTGAGTAAGACCAGAACCAGAAAATTTCGAAAAAAAAACATTTTTCGAACAACCTGCACTTGGAGAAAAAAATTTGAAAGTGAAATGACCGTCCCGCGGCTCCCGTTTTGAAAACTCTCTTTTAAGTAATAATTCATCAGTTCCGTCAATTTGTAACAAAAATTTGGTTGCTTAACTACCTAAAATTAAGGTTGCTTATCTTCAAGCAACTTATTCATATACACTTCCAAGGGAAATTACAAATTGTAAACCATTTTTTCGAAATGCTTTTGTATTTAAACGTTGCTAAGTGCTTCCGAATAAATAATGTCTGCTATACTATGTATATACAGGATAAGTTTTATTTTTAACTGTACAAATCATTAACTCAATCCATTACGTATTCAAATCGTTCAACATCGACTTCTTAACATAATCTTAAAACTGGATTAACAACCGCCATTTTATATTCGGTTTATGTATATAAAGTATTCATTGTTAATTGTTGTTTTTCAAGTGTTAAACCCCACGATTCTGTGTTCTAGAGAAATTGTCAATATTGATAAAAAGTAGTTTTTTTAATTTTTGCGTCGAGCACAACAAAAATAGTTTGTTATTTTAGACGCAGAATTTAAAACACCTGTAACAATTTTTTTCTTAACTATTTATCAATATTGACAATTTGATAGGAATGTGGAATCGGGGGACAAAGCTGTGGTCACAGAGCTTTCTAAAAGCTATACTAGGCTTGAAGCGGTATATGCTTTTTTAGAGCTAGAAATAGTATTCATGGCTTCCTATCTAAAAAGCATCTTCATATTCTACCATGCCTTCTGTCTTCCACTCTCGTCAACTTTAACAAAAAAGCTACAAAAATTACTTGTTTACTGAAGTCAATAAAGGTGTTGCCAAATAGGCAACCATATTTTTAATACGTATTTTTGCCTTTACATACATGCTTTTACATTATTTGTTCTTTTTAGCTTGATTAAATTACTGTTTGCATTGAAAAATTCTACCACTAACTATTCACTTCCCCTAACAATCATTAAAGATAACAAAACATGCATACTTGTTATAATGTTTAATATACATGTTTAACTCATAAATGTACGTTAGCGCACTTGCTTAGTCCCCGAATATATTTTTTAGCTATCGGTAAATATATCTTTTCCATTGTTGAAAATAATAAGCCAATTATGGCAGTTGAAGGTCGTGATAAAGACATGTTCACTAAATATTGCATACCTGTAGGCGCAATTGATGCTATAATTTTAAAGGAGGCTAATAAAACTAGTACGCGATTCATTGAAATGTACTTAATTCAGGGATCGTAACGGTTACGACTTTTATAATAAAAGTTGAAATTTAATAGTTATTTTTTTTTTTTTATTATAAAAGTCAGAAAATAACGGTTAATCATGATTTTTATTATAGAAGTCAAAAATAACGGTTACAATTTTACTTTTATAATAAAAGTTAAAAATTAAAATCAAAACTACTATTTATTTTTTTGTATTAAGCCATAACTTGGGAACGAAATAACATAAAAATTCAGCGCACACTCGTCATACATTTACCAATGCGTTCTCATATAAAATTAAGAAACCTGCAAAATTGTGTATTGCCAGCTAGCTAAGTAAAAGTTGTATGCCGGAAAGACCGTTTATCGCAACCAACAGTAGTATATGTATGATATGTATCGACATACTCGGCAACTCTGTAGTTTATGGGACAATCATACAGTCAGAAATGGCAGTACAACCTGAGATATTTCAAGTAAATGAAAAGTCAAACAAAAGCAGTTCTTCAAAACTACGAATCGGCCTCCTAAACATGGAGATTTCGAGAGTTTCATCCGATGATGAGGACGAATGCGCCGTAGATTGCGTACGGAAAGCTTTTACAGAAATCAATACATACAAGGAGAAGCGTATTGATGTTGATGCTAACTTTATGGAATATTGGAAAAGTAAGAAGTTTTTATATCCAACACTTAGAGACCTAGCACGAGCTATTCACCAAGTACCGGCAACACAGGCCAGCGTGAAACGTTCGTTTTCAGCACTTAAGTTAGTTCTCAGTGATTTACGATCCAACTTATCCAATGAGTTTAGAGGCTTTATTAATGGTCAAGTTGAATTCAGAACAAATGCTGTATGAAAATTTTTGATTTGTGTATGTTTTTAAAGTAGCTATGTTTTCCATTAATGGAGTATTTCTTACCCTGAAAATATTTTCCGTTACTCTCCGTAAATTTTGGTTTGGCGTCAACCTTTTCCCCATTTCTTCAAAAATCAATGAAAAATAAAAATCAAAACATCAGGCTGCAAATCACTTTTTATGGATTAAAAACCACACCAGTGAAATAATCAAATTCATCAGGACAACAAGTTCATTTTACCACTGTCACATGTGGATTCTAGGAAATTTCCCTATAAAACTAAAAACAAAATACCTATATGTGACTTTTATAATACAAGTAAAATTTAAACCGTTATTTTTGACTTTTATAATAAAAGTAAACTTTTAACCGTTATTTTTGACTTTTATAATAAAAATAATTTTTAACCGTTATTTTTGACTTTCATTAAAAAAATAATTTTTGACCGTTATTTTTAACTTTTAGAAGAAAAGTAATTTTTAACCGTTATTTTTTAACCTACTTCATAAAAATCACAAAATAGAAGTAATTTCAGATAAATATTCTCTGCCTCGCAGGCATTACTGGGGTGCATTCAATTGTAAAATACTCATTCTATCTGACTTTTTGAATTTAAATTTTCGAAGATAACGTTTAAAATCGGTCCCTGATTTAATTAAATTTATTAAAAACATAAGAATGTGCTCCACTCTTACATTTAACACATGATCTACAGTGATTTATTTTGAAAAAAAAGTGATCTTTTGTGTTATTCTTAAAGGCATCAAAGCAAAGACATTGACTCTGCATTAAAACATTTCGTACACAAATGGATCAACTTTGTTTTTAAATAATTTCAATACTCTGGTAATGGCCATATATGGTAGCGTTATTCCGTGAAAGAAAAAATTTTGTATAAAAGTTATTATAAAATTTTCTGTCAGCTTCTATTTACTTGAGGTTTTATGAAAAAATATGTCATTTATAAAACTCTTTAAGGAATGATTAATTCAATTACGATGTTTTCCGCCATTTACTGCGATAACGGTAGGTAGTGGTCCTAACCCTCAAACAAACATACAAACAATGTTAACCTTTTAACATATTTCATGTAGTTGCATTCTAGTTTTCAATAAAAAAGTAAACGTTTTCTAAATTGCATTACAGTCGTTAACGCATGCTTGTTTATCTTACGTTTCTACACTTCGTTGTTTACCCCCTTTTCTTTCTTTTTTCTTTTATTTCTATGTACATGTCAAACATAATTTCCAAAAACAAAAAACATAAAAACTTAACCTTATAAATGTACAAAATGTCCATAAAATGGAAAACTATAAATCAAATCGTAAATTGCTAATTGTATGTACTAAAATCGTAACTGCTACTGCACCTAAAACTTGCTACAAACCTATTTGTAAATTAATATGCAAATATACATATTATGTTGATGAACAATAAATAAATAATGGCCGCCTAAAAATATGCAATGCATGGTTGCTGTAACTTAATTCATTACATGCGTATCGCTCTCTTTCACATCTCTTTGAAACTGCTATCAACTACCAACGCTATGTGCTCTCTGTACTAAAAAAAATCCAACTGTAAAAAACATGATTGACCGTAAAAATTTTTATGCATTCATATAAAAATATTTGTGCATATATATAAATTAATTATCTCGCTACTGAATATAAAAAAAAAAATCGAGAAAACAGACTTATTTAAAAAAGTACAAAAACTGAAATTATCATCAGGTTCATCGAATATGGGACAAGACTCATCAGCGAAGAGCCCATGGACGGGATGTAGTCAATTTTTACCCACCACACAGAAGATCATACAATTTAGTGATGGCAAGCCGCCAAAACCAAATGACAAAATTGTAAGCAAACTTTTTTTTTTTTAATTTGTTTATGAATTGAAGTTTTTTACTTAAACTTCGTTTTTTGTTTTACTTGGCAGGTTTATGTCGCTGGTGCTTTCGATCTCTTTCATGTTGGTCATTTAGATTTCTTAGAGAAGGCTAAAGAATTCGGTGATTTCTTGATTGTTGGCCTGCATACAGATCCGGTGGTGAATTCTTATAAAGGCAGCAACTATCCTATTATGAATTTGCATGAACGTGTACTAAGTGTACTGGCGTGTAAGGTAAGTTTTGAAACGAACATTTTTTTTTGTTTGTTTTGAATGTTACTTTTTTATACTTTTAGTATGTCAACGAAGTGGTTATCGGTGCTCCGTATTGTGTTACCGAAGATGTCATTGATCACTTTAAAATAGACGTCGTCTGCCATGGACAAACACCGATAGCACTGGAAGATGGTAACGTCGATCCATATGCCGTACCAAAGACACGCGGCATCTTTACGCTCATCGATTCGAAAAATTCAATGACAACAGAATTAATTGTGGAGCGCATCATATCACATCGAGTTGAGTATGAGCGGCGCAACAAAGCCAAAGAGAAGAAAGAAGTTGAAGCAATCGAAGCTTTGCAACGTGCAAAACAAACACAAAAAGCTGGTTAGGATAGGGAGTGTATGCCGCCTACAACGACGGATCCCAGTTATGGCAATGCGAGAAGAATAAGCCGCATACTACATACTTGTATAACCCTAGCATTCGATAAAGTAAAATTAGTTTATGAAAAATTTGCTAGCCTATGATATTCGAAAAATGTTGTGTAGGTTGGGACTCATACGGGAGATTGGTCGGCATATGCTGTATATACCTAAAATCAATATTTAAAAGAAACATTTTCTTTTGTTTGCTGATATATTATTGATATAACATTATTATTTTTTATTTAAGTTTTATAAATGTAGTGTATTCGAAAGTTATGTTGATTTTATTATACGTATTGCACTTTTTTGTGTATTTCTTTTATTATTAGCTGTACACTGTTGGTACAAATGATACATACTATTATGTAGTTAAGCGTTTGCAAATTTATTTTTTGTAAAACTTTTTTTTTTGTGAATTTTTTTCGATAATAACTTTCTACTACGTACATACGAACCAGCTGTGAATACAGTAATACAATATTTATGTGTACAATACTTAGTTTATACATAGTATATATACTTATATGCTAATCGGAGCTATCGTTGCACCCAAAGTAGTGCGAATTTCGGTAAATCTTGTACGTTATCAGTTGCGCCTAAAAGCAATCTTTCGGTTTGGCAGTATTACAGATGTATTGCACACAGAGTCTGTTGCATACCTAAAGGCGCTTCGTATTTTATTTATTTATTTTCATAAATTCGACAAAAACTGGAACTACTTTGGATTAAGCGATAACGCCAAAAATATATTTTAGAGTAGAAAAAATAATATATATGAAAACATATGCTAGCTACAATAATCGTTGTAAATAGATCAATTTACTTTAGGGAATATTTAAAAAATCAAAATTGTATAAGAAAAACTCGCAACCGCTGTGTAACAAAATGGTAAAAATGAATAAAAACACGAAACAGGCGGTGTGCATATAATGAAAGTGAGTGAGCTCTAGCATATCGAACCACCCGCCGTTTGGTCTCTGAAATTAATATTGCGGTGGGTGTAAGTTTTCTTAATTTAGTTGAAAGTTAATATTGATTAAAAAACTGCTAAAAACTTACTCTTGTTTGGTCTCAGTAAAATTTCAGTGAAAAATCGCTTTTAAACTGAAATTTTAGTGTTTTGACCCGTTGATTTCGAATATATAAATTGGTTTCCAAAGTAATTTAGAAAATGCCTTTGGAACTATCAACATTTTTCACAATTTTCAGTTTTAAAATAATAAGAAAATTTAACTACACCGTAAAAAAATCATTTGACATCAAGGCACTAGATATCTTTCACTTACATAGTTGCCACACACAATTCGTAACGCTTTTTAAGCTTATATTTCTGTAAATTTAAAATTTATGTTTGTTATTACTGGAAAATGTACACGAATAAGTTTTGTGTTAATCAAGAAAACAAATTAGATAAATTTATATGGCTTGCTTTCAAGTCTGAAGCCAAATAATAGTACACTCTTACATAAACGCATATATATAAAAGAGTAGCAATATAAATTTTAATTGTTAACATTCTATAAGACTTGAAAATATTAATCCCAAAATAATTTTAATATGTCATGTGTCTTTGTTTTATAAATATGCGATTACATACGTAAATTCAAGTTGCATGTAAACAAAAAATTCTCATCTAACCATGTGCATAAATGTCTAATCTATAAAGGGCCTTTAAAAGCTGTTTTCAAAAAACCAAAAAGTTTTCTAATTAACTAATTAAACCAGCAATGAAATCTCGAATAATCACATAACCCATAAATATATACTTACACGTAAATTACCTTATAAAAATGTATGCTTTGGATTAGGAAAAAATTGTTAATTCTTCACAAATTTTACTACTTCACTGTTAATTTGTATTTACATATGTAGTACGTATAAGCGGTTTAAGTTCAATTATTGAAAACAAATTTTTATGCTTATTTTATTATTATTTTGAAAATTAATATTAAAAAAAATTCTAAAATTACCTAATCCATCCTCAAAAAAGCGGCACATATATTTGTTTGGTATATGTAAGTAGTTTTAATTTGGTTTTAGTTTAAATATTAAATCTAAACTCTTAAAATTGTGCATAGTTTTGTTTAGTAAGTTTGTAACCTTTAATTTTTAATTATTAAATATTGCATGTTTAAACAAAAAAAAAGCCAAAAACTTCGCAGAAACGAAACAAACTGCTTACTCTGCCAATAAATAAAATATTTGTAAATTTTAATGTCTGAACTCATGTATGGAAATAATTTATTTTATTATGTTACTCAATAAAATGAATGAGAAAAAATCAAGCATAAAAAATAACATTATATTGATTTAATTGAAAATATATATTTATTTTAAATTGATTGGAATTACATTATAAACATGTTATGAATTCAACAATCCATTCTATTGTGCACCGACATTTACGATTAATAGCGTTATGTGTCAAATCAGTGGAATTTTTTATAACTTTATTATAGAAACAGATTTAGGTTGGCATAATACATATAGGGAAAAACACTACAAATTGAAAGAAAATCTCGGCTTGAATATCCTCGGAAGATTTTTGTTTTGCTTTATAAATTTTGGAAACATTTTATATACATGAAATTCATGACCCATTTTTTAACTCTAAGCAAAAATTATTATTTAACTTCAAGGAGAAACTGTTTCATGGTAGCAAACCACTTTGAGGGTAACTTAGCTGCCATTGAAGATAGAAGATAGCATTCCCACAACAGCCGGTTCTATCGCACTGGAATGACCCGGGTTTTTTCACCCGGCCAAGGGCTGTTATTTCAGTGTAACCCTGTCCAATCTGGGGCAGGGCGAAGTACTGTTAACAACAACAACAACATAGAAGATAGAAGATGACTACCAATGCTGTCAGGTTTTAATTTCTCATTTAAAATCGTTTTATCGAAAGTCTACTGTACTTATAAACAAACTATATTTGCGTGACATTTGCCAAAGTCTTCCGCATTTTCAATTAACCTGGTTTATTTATTTTTAAATGCTTTTCCATCCCCTCATTAACCATCAACTCAAAGTTGGGTGTATTTTGTTTTCGGCTAAATCTGGTAATTTGTCTGTCTTCAATTGTCCATATGGCAGCTAGTTGAGTTGATTGAACCGACATTTATTGTTGTTCAAATAAAATTAGCAACATTACACTTTATTGTTAAGCGCATGATCATTGCTCAATGATTGTTTGAGCATAAATTCTAAAATATGAGAATTTAGAAATATCGGTGTAGAGTTACGCAATAGTTGTAATCTTTTGTAACGGAGTTGCCAAAAAAAAAACTTTCGGTGTCGATACATACTATCGTATGAGCAGCAATCTTGAAGAAACTATATCAATATATTGGACACGCATAACGGCGGCCGCCGTGGTGTGAAGGTAGTGTTGCCGGCCTACCACACCGAAGGTCCATGGTTCGAGCCCTGGTACAGGTAACATCAAAAGTGATTTGAAAAAAGTTTTTCAAAACGGGGTCGCCCCTCGGCAGTGGTTTGGCAAACTCTCCGAGTGTATTTCTGCCATGACAGGCTTCTCAGCAAAAATTCGTCTCCTTTGTAGATGCCGTTCGGAGTCGTCAAAAAACTGTAGGTCCCACCAATTTGTAGGGAAAATTCAAATCGGCACACCACAAATTGGAAGAGAAGCTTGGCGCAAAAATCTCTGTTGTATATCGCGCCATAGAGATAGAGATAACTTCTGTGACTATTTCATATCATGTTTTGAAATCATGAAAAGTAGCACCCTGCGGAACCTATAGGACTGAGCCAATTATGGACCTAGTTAGAGGAGCGTATTAAAACCAAACTAGTTCTTTGACTAGGTAATTTTAGGCGGACGGACCAAGTTTACATATCTTGAAGATTTGACCATGGGCTTTAGTTTTTTGCTCTAAACGTCGAAGCTTACATGCGATATTAAGGAGACTGATTAGACGATATTAATATTTGCCGGACCGTCTTTTTTGTGGATTGGGCAGAGCACGTTTAAATTCCTATCGATGGACATGCTTCAACCACTGTACCGGCAGCCCATTAGTACACGGTCATGTCACCCCTCCTTCCGTAGTGAAGGGGAGACGGGTAATGAGAGGTATAATATCCGTGGATCAACCATCAAGTTGCACGTCATTGTCTTTGTGCATATTAGTCGCCTCTTACGACCGATATGCCTACCTCGGGCATATTCTAAACGCCTAACCCGCAGGGGGAGGGTCGATCTTACTTCGTCGTAGCCGGTTGTTGAACATATACTTCAACGTCATCGATACCAGTATCATCAGCTCGGATTCGTTTTCGCTCTATTACTTTAACACGCTCTGAAAACCGGTTACTATGACACTATTATTATCCCGTCAGGGTTATGCACTTGAAACCTTCGGTCATCAAGTCGGATTTTCTAGTAGAGTTGTTGGAAATTATTCTTATTAGGCGGTATCCTAAGCTTTGTGCGATCATGCCTTCCGGCCCTGTCTAATTGTGTAATTTGTCCGGCTCCCTCTCTTTTTTTGTCGATACACTGTAACGCTGACCACCACATGTTGAGGTCAAACATAGCTTGGCTCTGAAGACAATGTCCTTGTTTTACGAAGCGGTGCGTAGAATGTACCAAATGCAGTGAGGAGTATGCTCCCACGGTTCAGCTACATCGTTTGTCTCTTACGTGAACTGCAAACTTTCCCTGCTGTTCTGTGCGTACCTTCTTAGCCAAGAAACGCTGGCACAAGATGTTGATCGAAATTGACTTTGGGACATCATACAACAACAAAATAAAGAGCGAAATCAAATAATCTTACTATGTGACTAGGGGCAAATGTCATTCCACTTCAAATGTTAACTAGCCAAAAGTGCGTTAAATAATGTAAAATTGTGCTATGAACTTCTCACATTTAACAACAACAAATTAAAAGTCAAATTACGAATTTTATAACAACATTAAAGTACAAATTGCAGATTCATAACAACTTCAGACTTTGTGTAAATAAAATATTAACCAGACAAAAAATGTGATGAAAGTAAAAATTCACTGGAAAAAAGCGTTGCAACAAAACTGACCAAGGGTTAGACAAATATTCGTACCTTTAATACAATTGTAAAATGCAGTAACTCACATGAAAGTGAATGAAGTTAAAAGTGAAAAAAACAACAACAACAATAAATTACAAAATTTAATAGAACCGGCTTTAATAAGTACTACATAGTATGACCAGTGAATTGTGAATATCACTGGTAAACGATCGTCATATATAAATTTCTATTTGCATTACTCCACAGAGGAAGTGGCAGAGTGGAAGAGGAGAATGTTATTATCAGTAACATAAAACGCATGTAATGTAACGGTGTTTAGTTAGTAGCAGTGTGACCAGGTTAGCCTTTTTTTGTCCTTTAGCCCCATAATTTTGTTTTTAGCTTTGGGGGCTTTTTTTAGCCTTTTTTTTATTCCAAACCAACACCATATTTTTCATACAAACTTCGAGAAATATATAAAATTAATGTTGATGACGAAATACAGAAAATTATTCGTAAGAATTGTTAACTACTTTTAATGGAGTTGATAACACAATTGCGACATCGCCTACCTGATAATATGAACTTTTTACAAAAGACAAATTTTTTTTTCAGTTGATAATTCTTTGAAAGTTACAAAGCCCGATGTATTTTCTCACTTTCAAGGAGAAAAGTCTAGGTAGCTGCAGTGGCGAAAGCTAATAACCGTACAGTGGACAAGTGTGACCTCTACCATGGAATTTTGGGCGGAAGTCCGTGAACATAAGAATTCATTAAACGAACCCTCTTTTTTAGAACTCGTCGAGTTCGTATTTAATTTTTTGGTATTACCTTTCAGTAATGCGGAGGTTGAAAGAATTTTTAGTGCCATAACCATTTAAAAAACTAAGTTAAGGAACAGATTAAAGATTAAAATGGTTATGCAAATGGTGCAATGATTTTGAAGTTACCGATGATCTCATCTCCATTATAAATACACGAACTTTGTACGCAGACTCAAGGCCTTCTGATTCATCAGACGAAGAAAATAGTATAAAATTAATTAGTTTGTAGTGATTTTTCTATAGTATGTATTTCTTTGAAAAAAATTCTTAGTCAAAAAATTCCTGTGCCTGATATGTGTTGAAACAAGAATAGTTCCTTTAAGTTATGTCTACAGAATTTATATTGGAACGAATTTTCGTCATCCCTTGTCAATTTTGGTTTTGTAACAATCGAGCACTGAAGATGGCGGTTCGCCGAAACCGGTTTGTTACAAAACCAAAATTGACAAGGGATGACGAAAATTCGTTCCAATATAAATCCAGTATCCACCCTGTCGGAAAAACACAAAACCAAATCAACTTATGTCTACAGGTTTATATACAAATAGTTTGAACTAAAATAAAAAATTTTAAACAGGTATCGTAAAAAATTCTGATTTTTTTAGCTAATTTTTTTTCTTAATTTTAGTCTTTTTTAACCCTTTTTATTTGCCGATTTAGCCTCTTTTTTGCCTATCGCCTGGTCACACTGGTTAGATGCTTGTGTGGCAAGCAAGTAAAATTAAAGGGTGATCCATGAGGACTGCGAATACATAGGTCGTTTAGCAACTGGAACTGATAATGGAGACTTACGATATTGAGGTGGAAGTTCAAAATAAAGAGCCGTTGGGATCTATCAGCTATTCCGGCGGAACTGCAGGCGGGAGATGTGTAATAGATGAAATGTAATAGATGATAGAATTCAATCGATTTAATCAAAATTTGGCATTGAATTGCTAAAGAGTCGATAGAGATAACAAAACTCTTTTCAATTTTTCTCCGCTGGCAGTTCCTCCGGAATAGCTGAATGGATAATCGAGATAAATGTGACTAGGACTAAATACCCGAGTAGGGGTGCCATGACCTAGAAGGTTGCACTGGTCACACCGAATCGATCCCGCAACACTCTAGCATGTACCGCAAGAGAGTACCAAAGCGTACCGGGCTCGTATCCGGCAAAGGACTGCCACTTTCCACAACACATCAACAATCGACCGAAAATACACTGATACTGATTTTGATGGGTTTAAAGTAACGATTCAATAGATTGAGACTTAAACTGATGGTCTTTTTATCCATCTAGCCCTTTTTTTATTTCTTCAGCGTCTTTCTCACAGTCTTCACGTTTCTTTCAGGGGTTGCTTAATAGCCTGTACGACTGGGAAACGGTTAAGAACTAGTTTCCAAGTAATGCACTGGGCGATATTTGCCACCGCCACTTAAGTGTTGACAGTTGAAAGCATTGCATGTGTATTGTGCTAGAGCTAGTAGTGTCGTCAAATAGTTTAGCTTTGGGAAAGTTCTGAGCCGATGCGATATTTAAAGCGTGCTAAGCAAGAACTGAGACTGAGATTGACACTGAGAAGAATTTGAGAAATATCCTAGAGTTTCGACTAAGCCAAGACTTCCCCCACAACTCAAACTAAGAATGGGGACTAAACTTAAGACTGAAACCGGAGCTAAGATGCTGATGAGATGCTTACACTTGGAGACTGAAATTGGAGCTGAGCCTGAGACCAAGATTGATAGATAGTTTTAGATTGTGATTGATATTGAGAACAGAGTTGCAAATCTATCGATAGATAACTCTGGACTTTTTTTTTTTAGAAATTAGAGTTTTGGTAGTTAAAAAAAAAAAAACTTAATAACAATTTAATCTAACCATTCCAGGGTTCAGCAGGCAATTTAATGAGCTACGTAAACATACAATTTTTAACTTTGTTTTCATTTATTTGCTATTTTCGAAATTAGCTCATCGCTAAGATAATATCTGATAATTTCTCTCTCCCCATCGCTGACTACAGCTTACATTGTACAAAGTACATTCGAGTGTACGAACTCAACTGGGTATTTGTATTAAAATTTTTAACTAAAAATTATTAGTAAGTAATTGCTGTTATACACATACAGTTGTGTTCAATATAATAGTAGTGAAATTTAATTCGATATCGGTGGACAAAATAAGGAAAAAGATGTGTTTTTAATAATTTTCATTTAAAATATAGCGAAATGTGTAATAGAATCCATATAAAAAGAAATTTCAAAGTTTACACAAAGTTCGGGAAAGTTAATTAAACTTTAAAAAATGGCCATCAACATCTGCAAACTTTAGTTTTGTAGACCAATCAATTTTATTTATTATAATAATTTGCAAGTCAGAACTAGCTCAAAAATTTTACTGAATTTTCAAAATGTTTTTCGTCTAGGGTGTTGAGTGATTTCTTCCATACAACGCATGAAGTAAAATTAATTTTGTATGGAGAAAAATTCCTCACATCTTTAGCAAAAAAAAATTCCAGAAATTCAGGGAAATTTTGTGGTAATTTTTACTATGCTAAAATTGAATGAGCTAAAAAACTGCGTACTCAAAAACTTTTTAAAAATTCTGCCAAACAATTTTGTTATTTTGATGTAAATTTTCCTGAACTTTGTGTAAACTTTAAAATTTCTTTTTATTTGGATTCTATTACAGAATTCGCTATATTTTAAATGAAAATTATTAAAAACCAGCTTCTTCTCATTCATCAAACGATATCCAATTTAATTTTACTACTATTATATTGAACACAACTGTACATACATACATGTCTACTAACTAAACGCAAATTTGTGCGTTATGCCATTTATTCTAAAATAAAATGGAAAATACTAAATTATTTTGTGGCTAACCGCTATTGGCCCTAACTCTCCATCAAGTGTTGACCAGTAGTTGAAGCATCGTTGGCGCGTTTGGACGCATTGAAATTTAATTGCTTTGCGTGTTTGGTACAAAATTTCACTAATTTAAAATTATTTTACAATACCCACATATACATATACATATATAGTCTTCGTGTCGGTTTTATCGCTGCAAAATGTTGTGGCAGGACGATTTTGTGCGAAATCACAGTCGTGGCGAAATTAAATGCATACTTACGAATTTGCAAATTTTTACGTTAATTGTGATTTTTTGTTTGGCGGCTTGCGGCAATTGTGAATTTGGTACTTTTGGTGAGACTACAGTAAAAAAATAGAAATATATTTATATGTAGTTAAAAAATTATAAAATTTTAAAATTTGTTACAACATATTTGTGTTGTACGACTGAAAGTGTCCTGTAAATAATTCATAAAAATCATTATTCCGATGGCGGATCGCATCCTCGACTTTCATTCGACGTTCATCAATTTCTATGAAACCAATAAGATCCCTTTTAGATATGCTTACCACTTAACCTTAAGACTGAAGTATACGTGAGTCATCCAAAAGCTCTCGGCTCTATGTGCTCAGCTTGCCGCTGTGAAACTACTTTGATTCATTATTATTATACACTAACTGGGTAACGCAGTTCCAAAAACTATCAAAGCCTTTCAAAAATTTGGTGCTGCAGAACTTTCCAGGAACATTGTAATAGCGTAGCGCTGGACATACTTTCCTAAGGTACTGGGCTAAGGACTTACAAAACCGATGTATGGCTAAAACCTGGTAAGCCAATTCCTTGTGCTTACTAACTAGCATGCGTCGAACTATGCTGTGGTTACTGTTATGAATTTGTTCTAAGTGCTTAGCAGGATATTCTTAAGTATAGTTTTTGGCGAGACTTGTATTTAGGGACAAGACCTCATCGAAATTAGCATGATATATTAAAATTTAAAAGCTTTGTATAAATGCTAAAGGCTACCCAAAGACATTGCTTGATCGGAACTTTAATGAGCACCGGATTATATTAAGCTTCAACCTCGAGGAAAACGGTATGAAGCTAAACAATAAGCTAACAAGAATCTATTGCGGAGATCTACTTGAACCTAAATTTTAAGGGTGGATCCCAATCATTTTTTGTGTTAGTCTCAGAAGCTATTATCTAGTGAAAAGTCAGTCCCGCAAACTTCAAATCAAAGCTTTGAATACTTTCCATGCCAATAGCATGTCCTGCCCAAAACAGTTATGGAATGTGTAGAGAAGTGCGTACCTCATCGAACCTCATCGAATGTTTAGTAGAGATGGTGTCTCTTCAAGTCAACTTCATTTTGTGGATGTAAGACGCACTAAGTGGTTCAAATATCTTCGCATCGAAGGTGGATTTGATCAAGCTTACATCAGTTGCCACCCACGTTCACCTAATATAATTTTTAATAAAACCAAGTAAGAAAAGCGCTGTCTTCGGTTGTGCCGAAGGCTTTATACCTTTCATGAATACGCATCACGGTTTTAAGTGTCCGATCCTTACTCACAATAAGTACAAACTCTGCAAAATTTGATGGTCTTATCCTTGTAATTTAAAGATGCATAGCCCAAGCCCCGTTAATCGAAAAAATGTGTTGTATGGTGGCTATACGATATATTGGTCCGATCTTGATAATCTTCACTACACTGCAGCTGTCAGCTGCAGTTATAGGCCAAACCAAATTTATCGGAACAATCGATTGTATTGGTCCGATCATGTTGGTTCTGACAATATTATTAATATATTCCAAAATGGCGGGGCTAGTTTGCCTTCAAACAGACAGACAGACTGCCGGACAGATGAACAGTGCGGGCATGGCTATATCGACTCACCTCATCTCCCTGGCCATTTCGGTATCTTTAATGGTGGGTATATCTCTTCTTCTTTTCATACTTACAAACATCGGACCAAAGTTATAATGGGGTCTATCAGCTATTCCGACGGAACTACCGACGGGAGAAATGTAATAGATCATGAGAGAAATTATTCGATTTAATCGGGATTTGTCTTTGAATTTCGATGAAGTTGATAGAGATCACAAACTCTATTACAATTATTCCCCGCCGGCAGCTCCGCCGGAATAGCTGATAGACCCCAATATCTTTTGTTCATGAAAGGTATAAAAACCACCTTTATAACGGCTACAATGCAAGGAAGCAAAACATTTTTGCGGAATCATCGGAGTCCAGGGTATATCAGATTTTAAAGGCAACCGCTGTGATTTATAGCCGACTTGCTTTATGTATTGATTTTTTGACTAAACCCTAAACCCAGTCAAGTGTCTGCATTTAAGAATTTCGATCCCCTTTGCTGTCACCAGCGTGACATTGCTATCTGCGTCTCCAATATGTTCTTCTTCTAAGTTTTCGAGCACGAAATTTTTGGACTTTTTCGTATCGTTTAACAATACGTCCATCTTATACAAAACCTAAAATAAGTTTTTATGATCTTTGGAATTAAAAAAAAAAATTATTCGTATCGAATAACTATAAAACTGTTCTTTTGAAAGCACACAATTGTGAAAAAAAAAAATATTTTCTTCATAATTTTGTCCGCTAAGTGGAAGATCACCCATCTTAAGCTTCGCTTCGAAAACCCCCTATTTCAGAATATTCTTAAAAAATACCCTTTAATTTTTTTTTCGAAAACTTCTTAACTCAGAATTTTTTCAAAAACGCAAAATCTCAATTAAAAACATATTGAATTCAGTTGAGGTTAGGCGTTTTCAAGAATTTCGAGGCCATTTTCGAAAAAAAAATTTAGATGGAGACATTTTGGGATGACTCAAATATCGATTTAAAATTTTTATAAATTTTTTTTTATACAAAAAAGAAAAACTTATAGTGCCCGAAACCTATGCAAATCGCAACGCTACAGCATCGCCACAAGGCCGCTCGTACGCGCCACGCTCCTACTACGACGCTGGTACCGAGTGCACAGTGGGCACCGAATGTACGCCCTTACACGATTGCACCGCTATGATATACGAAGTGGCGAAGCGATGTTACTATGGTGATAAAGCGCTCTTTTGTGGTGGTGGTGAAGAAATGCCTTATGTTTGCTGTCCCAGCAGTCCACTAGAAAAGAATCAGGTGTGCGGCAAGTCTTTGGTGCAAGGACATTTCTATCGTGGTCTAGGAACACATCCCTTCGTGGCGCGCATCGGTTTTAAACGTAAATATGTGAGAAGATCAGTAGGTATAAGAACACAAAACTCAAACAAATATAACATTTCTTTGTAGACATAAATACTGGTGCATTTGCATATCCTTGTGCGGGTTCGGTCATAGCGAGGCGTGTCATTTTAACAGCGGCACATTGTGCTTTAGCCAAAGCAGATGGGCATAGACTGTAAGTGTGTGATAGAGGCTGAATAGGATTTCATATTTTATTTTTAATTTCCATTCAATTTTTGAAATCTCACTTAACTTTCAGCTCATCGGTGCGTGTGGGTGAATATGATACTTCAAGTGATCCGGATTGTGCTAGTACAGGATTTTGTGCACCGCGTTCCGTCAATCATGCCATCAGCCATGTGATTGTACATCCAGATTATAAACAAGGCCAATATCATCACGATATTGCTTTGTTGGTGTTGAAAACGCCACTCAACTATTCAGGTGAGAGTTCATAAATCATTAAAAAATAAAAAAACGGATGGAAATGGGCACGTGCTAGTTCGCGTTACTTTTTATCATTTGATACTAGAGATGTAAGTCTCGAAGAATCCAAAGAGCTCAGTTCGGGATTAGAATAAATAATTATTCAATCAAAAAAGTCAGCACTGGTGCTCAGGTCAATTTCCTAGCTAGGAGCTAGGATCTGTGACAAATTAAAAAGGAAAATCAAAAGGAACTAAGGATAACCCACTAACATTTTTGAAGAAATGCAGAATGATAGCATGGATGTGTAAAAGAGTGGGGGAAGTTTTTCGGTAGATTGGCGGTTAGATTGCAATCGGTGGCTAATAAATGTACTGACAGTTCACAAGTGATGTTTATATTATCTAGTGGGTAGCCGATGATTAGATCGATACCTGAAACGAGTACTCAGTCAAATTTTTCATTCAGTATCGCGTTCCTTAGAATAAGTTAAACTATCCCGGAACATGAATTTATTAAATCGATCCAAAGTTGGTCCATGATCTGTACAATGCTGGGTTGCTATTTATCGTCCGTTAATTTTATTTAAATCAATCAAAAAAAAAACTGGAAGAAAATAAAAAGGTGTTGAAACCCCGATCTATGGGATTGATATCTCGGTTTTATTAAAATTTTCATACCATCCCTAGTATGTGCATGAACACTTATACACATGTACATACGAATTAAATGGCAGTTTTTGTCATTGGTTAGATTTAATTAAGCTTGTCGCGCATGCCCCCGTCCATTTACTAAAAATATGAAAATAATCAAAACTTCTACTCGTTTTTGTTTCGTTCCATATCTTCAATGATCGCTTTGAATCAAGTTCAAAACATTGTTGTTTGCATGTCACCAAAGGCCTTTGCCAATGTTTTACATATGTGTGTCCCAACAGTAAATCTGAAATAGTCAAAGGTATTACCATGTGTATGAAGGTCTGCGAAGAACATTGAACTCGAGACAGGATCTGGCCCTGCGGTATAAGGTGAAGCCACGAAATAGGACATGAGAGTTGGTGTTGTGCGAAGAGCTCCGCTGATTCCAACCAGATACGTACTTTGACCCCTGCGGGTTAGGGGTTTAGAATATGCCCGAGGTAGGCATACCGGTCGTAAGAGGCGACTAATATGCACAAAGGTAATGACGTGCAACTCGATGGTTGATCTATGGATATGATGCCTCTCACCTCTCATTACCCATCTCTCCTTCCTTACGGAAGGAGGGGTGACTGATCTAGAAGGTTCCACTGGTCATACCAAATCGCTACCACGAGAGTCGGGCAGTACCGCAAGGGAGTACCGGAGCGTACCGGATTCATATCCGGCCAAGGACTGTCAGTTCGACAGCAACCCCCAAAACCTTCGGGGAGTGTTTTTGTCGTTACAACAACAACAACAACAGAGACGTACTTTCCACAGTGTCATAAGTTAGTGTACTTTTGAGGCTCTCCAGCTTTTGTTGAGGCTCTCCAGATTTTGTTGAGGCTCTCCAGCTTTTTCCAATAGTCCTCGGATCGTAGTCCATTGCAATCCAGACCTTCTTGGCATTATTCTCTACATTTAGTTTCAATAAAAGATTTCTGACAGCTATCATTGGGACATACTTAACCACAGTAAAGAGTGGTGTTCCCCAAAAAGAGGGTCGTCTAAACTCAGGGATATTGTAGCTGCTTGTGAAAGGTAGCAGTTCTATGTTACATGAGTTGGCTCAACTTCGTGAGAATGGATACCATACCTCTATGAATTCCTGTAGAAGGCCGCGCAAAAACTTCAAGGCTTCAATGCGCTAAAGAACCGATCCCAGTGACCTCCTCCTTTTCGCTCTTCTTTGGGTTAAGGCCGTTAACCTTCGTATACCGATCTCTTTATCTCAAGGAATTGGCATTCCAGGGTGCACTTTGGCTTCGGAATTTTGGGACTCTGGAAGGAGCGCACATACGGGCATATTAGTATTTTGCTGAATGCTAACTACTCCTATAATAAAAGGAAAAGGGACTACATCTATCACAGGACAGGCTTTGATACAAACATTTCATATATTCTTCTCTTCGAGAAAGGACGGAAAAGTCGGGAATTCACACAGAAATTCGACATTTCAGCTTGTCTGTGGAGTAGGAGCGGAAACCTCTGCAACACTACCTGTCCTTATCTATCTCCTACTTTATTTTAATCTGAGATCTACGCTATCCGTAATAGGATAGAAATCTTCGTTGATAGAGTATCAAGGAGTCTGTGGCCCTCCTCTCTTTCCACGACCAACAGATGGGACTTGGAGCTATTGGACCCTTGCGGCACGGATGGGGCTGCACCAGAATGCCTGGTGCTGCAGTTGAAATCTTCCGGGACAAAAGAGAAGGAAATGGCTAACCTAAATCTCTTTCAATATAAATTGGCAGAAGAAGCCTCTCTTTATCATTTAAAGAAAGTACTGAAAGTTAGATGAAATTTCAAAACCTTTTATCAACACCACCACGGTTTAGCGACACCTGAGCAGCCTGAATTGAAATTTAAAAGTCGATAAGCATAAAAGATCCTGTCGCGAAATCGCTTCGACACCTCTTTCGTAATTTAATTATCGGTGATTAAGAAAACACCAACGTGTTCGTGTGGCCGTTCGATTGGCAACGTTAATTATGACAGCAGCTGTCATAAAAACCATCACATTAACGCATCGCAGCGCAATGTTCGGAATTGCCTTGAGGCGCACATTAAAAGTAATGGACAAAACGAAGCAGAACGAATGAACGAAGCAGCAACGTGAACAAGAAGATGTGTAGAAAATCCTTTACGCCGGTCTGCAAGCAACCAACCGCCTCTTAAAGCAAAGCTTTTCTTCGTTTTTTTTTTTTTTGCTCGCTTCAGGTATGCGTGCAAGGTGTGCGGCGCGGTGTAAGCTTGTGTGTGGCATGAGGCTGACGAGGAGCACGTAAAGCATGATGTGTGATTTACGACCTGATTTAACTGGATGATAAGAGTTGAATGCTTTGGGCTGTAGACCCCCATACGTGAAAACACTTTCAGGTAGTCAAATCTTTTAAACCTACTCTGTATGCATGTACGTTTGTATCTTCATATAAGCGTAACGGGTGCGTTAGCAGCTCACGTTATTAAGCCATAAAACTCATTATAAAAGCAAAATTGAAAAATGTCGATAATGATAGTGATCACTTCAATCTTCTTGATTTTTTTCTTTATGAATGCGAATGCAAACGTTTATTGTGAATGTGTGATTATGATTGATACGTTAAATATAAAAGGCCGTGTACAAAGTTGCAAGAATAAGCATACTTACCAATTTACTGGTGATAAGTGTTACGGGTGTTTAAGATAGAGTTTTTTTGGGTTGTTTTCTCATTGATCATCCGAAAGTATTATATTGGTTGCAGTTACTCACAAGCATTCATTAGATCGGTCTAATTTTTAAAAGAAAATTCTCTTCTGTTTTGTTGTTGGTTTTACGGTCTGTTCATTTTTACATATTTTTTGTAAGTATAACGAGCTCAAGACCAGTTGATAATAATTCTTAGTTAATTATTATTATTTTTGATTAGAGAATTTGTTGTTTTAAATTTTTCCTCTAATCAAAAATAATAATAATTAACTAAGAATTATTATCAACTGGTCTTGAGCTCGTTATACTTACAAAAAATATGTGAAAATTCTCTTCTTTCAGGCCAAATGTCCTGTGAAGAATCTTAGAATTTGTGGATACATTTGATGTTACTTTCTAATACAAACTACGTTCAGCAGTAAGGCCAGGCAATCGGGATAGTGTCCGAATATTCGGCTCATGTGTAGTTTTTGTCGATACAACAACAAGTTTCACCTCATTCACACCTTATGTACATTACTCTTTTATAGCGGATTGAAATGTAGCTTTACTTGAGCAACTTCCAACCAATCTCTGCAACCATCCGAGTGTACTTTTGCTCTGAAAAGTTTCTCAGGAGCCCGGGTAGAAAATAATCTAAGAAAATCTATTCTTAACCTAGGCACCGGCTAGATTTTCCCTACAATAGATAACTCTGCCTAGGACCTGCTATGGGAACCGTATGTTTGCCAATTTACGGCCAATTTACCGTACACTCTGCAAGGGGCCTGACAAGTTTTTCCCAGTTGACTCAAAAATCTAGCAGGGGCCCGTAAAAGGCTTGCCTAGTTTTTTCAACTCAGGGCCTGCCCATTTTTTCCTAGCTTGGGCCGGCATAGTTTTGCCAATTCAGAGCCTGCCGAGCTTTTCCTCGATTGATGATGATAATGATTTTTTTTAATTGGCATTGCTCTGGAAAACTAGGCAGGGCCTAGATAGACATTAAGACCCAGGCCCTGTCTTAAAAAGAGTTTACAAACTGGCTAGGGCCTGCGTATGATTTCCTTGGTAGGTCCATGATATTTAAAAGGAAACTTTAGCCGGCTTTCTACCCGGGAGTGTATCCGGAGGTCACGAATAGAAATTTTCGGAGTTTTACCCTGAATCCACCAATTTCGACCTTTTTCGGGCTTTTTTTGACAATGTTTGATTCGATTAAAAATGCGACTTACTACTTATTAAAAGACAAACTCGGCCTTCATCTCCCCTGAAGTATAACGCCCGAATTATAAAAATGAGTAGAGCGCTCCAGGCTAGGAAGTCAGCGCACCGTTTATGAAGTTTTTTTTTTTCGTAGCCTCGGCATGGTAAGAGAGACCACCAGCTATATCATGACGGCTACCACGCACAAAAAAAAAACTGTCCCATCCTAATGTATGCATGAATCCAATCGTAATAAAATTTTTATATTCCATTCGTTAGGATGTGACTGCCAAAAATGCATCTCCCTTTTCCATGGTTTGTTTCTTTGTTTTAATAAACAATCGCAGTTTAGTCGATTACTGCTACAGCAACTCCATTTACGATAATTGATTTTTATGTTCTGATCGATTGATTTAACACCAAAAAAGTTAATCCCATTGCTAATACAAGTTAATTTATTATATAAAACGATTATTCTTAATTTAGTTTTATATACAAATTTCGTAAAAAGTATACATAAAAGGGCTTTATTGTTTCAACTTATGCCTAAAATGTTTTTGTTTTGTTTATTTCCTTACACAGTTGCAACACAGCCAATTTGTCTGCAAAAGTCGCGTGCCAATTTGGTAGTGGGTAAGCGCGCTACGATTGCAGGTTGGGGCAAAATGTCTACATCCAGCACACGACAACCGGAAATGTCACATTTGGATGTGCCCTTGACTAGTTGGGATCTATGTTTGCGAAACTATGGCTCGACGGGCGCACTTGAATCACCCAACTCCATAGACGGTCAATGGATGTGCGCTGGTGGCGAAGGTAAAGATGTGTGTCAAGGATTTGGTGGAGCGCCGCTTTTTATACAGGAAAATGGAATTTATTCACAGGTTTGTTCAAGTATTTTTTATTAATGTTATATTTTTGATATATTTTAATACACATTTGGTAGCGAATAACACTCTGAGGGCCGGTTTCACCAGCTCGACTTAACTTAGTTAACTAGTTTTTCACTTTTTCAGTTTCACCATCTAATTTAACTAAGTCACAACTTATGCGCTAAGCAGATACAATACGGCAATACGTTCAAAAAACTCACAGCTGAGTAGAATGCGAGTGTTTGTGTGCGTAACAACAGATTCGACGGATAAGGCAAAGTTGGCTTTGCTCTAAATTTTGACGCTTGACGGATACGTCGTCGGTGACGTACTGTATCTGCTTGGCGCATTAGTCAGCCCGCCAGCTGACTTATTCTCGACTAAGTCAGTGTTGCTGTCGTTCAAAACCTAAATGTCAGTAATACTCTTTATTTGTTTTCTACGATGTCCCAGCCGGAAAATTCGGCAAGCATGACTTTAACGGCGTATGCATATTTTCGTGTTTAATTAAGCGTTAAATTGAGTACCTTCTAACTAAAGAGAAATGGCTGTAAGATCAATACATTCCTTCGTGTATGGCCCTACAGGCCCATTTCGTACTGGGGTATTGGGATGCGCAGAGTTGTCTGCTATGAAAAAATACTACTATGCGTAAAAGAGCTGATCGGGTTGTTGTGTTCAAAATTATTTAAGTCGCTCAGTTGGCGAACCCCAAAATTAACTTAGTCTCGAATCTGTGCTAACTTAAGTCCATTGTTTACTTTTACTAGTTTTGCATCTTCTATTGCGAATCGGAGTGGAAGGTAGTGGATGAAGGCACTCCGAGAAAGTGTAATGAAGGAGATTGCGTTCAGAGTTGTTTTAAGATAAAAAGGACAACTAAAAATTTCAATTTAAACTGAAATTTATATTCTGTAGGAACTAGTAAGGTGTTATAACTGCTTTATATTCAATAATTTTGGTGTTTTATGCCTTCACGTTCAATATTGCAGTATTTAAATTTGATTGGTTTCTTATTGAATACAACGCACCCTGTGTGGTTTGTGTGTGCGTGCATATTCGGAGTAAGTTGCGCTACTAGTAGACATATACAAGGTGGCGCAGGTGGCGCAAAAGTAAGCTTCCGATGTTCAGCATATCGGTTGTGGCACGTGCAGTGTGTGCTGTTGCACCGTCTTGTTGGAACCACATGTTTTCCAATCCCAATTCATCAAGTTGCGGCAAAAAGAACTCGTTGATCATTGCTCTGTAGCGCTCACCATTCACAGTAACCGTTTGGCCCCGACCGATTATTGGTCAAATAAATAGTCAGCATATTCCGCGTTCTGGAGCAGTGTAGCGTAACATTGTTTATTAACGTGTATTTCGCATGTGTTTACTACACAAATGTCAAAACAGAACTGACTTTAGGGGCCAATCGCAAAATTTATAGCATTTTCTGATAGGAGTATTACTTTTGCGCAGTAACCTTTTTTCACCGACCGAAATAAATAGTCAGCAATATTCCGCGTTCTGGAGCAGTGTAGCGTAACATTGTTTATTAACGTGTATTTCGCATGTGTTTACTACACAAATGTCAAAACAGAACTGACTTTAGGGGCCAATCGCAAAATTTATAGCATTTTCTGATAGGAGGATTACTTTCGCGCCACCCTGTACTATGCTTAAGTCACGACTTAGTTTTAGTCTTAGTCGCGTTGGTGAAATCTGCCCTGAGGCATTGTCATTGTTATTGGTACTGCTAAATTGCTACTCCCAAATTAGAGGGACAATTTCTGAATCTCGCTTTAGAAATCCAACCCTCGCAAAACCCAATCACTTCCACCTATAAGAGAAGTCACGCGATCTTGGTACATTTGAAATTCGATGGCTGCTTTGAAAACTTTTCAAGATTCAACTCTTTAAAAAATGCCATTTGTTTTTGGAATTTGAACCCACCTTATACTATATACAGTGTTTTGCAGCTGTTTCCATGGCATACCTATACAGGTAATATAAACTCAACAGCTGATTCGATTTTTTTCATTTTAATTTTCTCTAAACTATCATACTTGATTTCAATCGGTTTGTTTACACTTTAACTTTCACTGTGCTGTTTTCACGTTTTAGGGGAGCGATTTTCAATATGGCCGCCGTGCTATTACCTGTTTTACTATGCCATGGCTGTTTCCCATTTTCGCGGCATGCTGAAACCGCCTTGAAAAATTGTCGCCGAAAACTGCTAGTTTTATACCAAAACAGCACCGAAAACATAGTAAATTCAAGTGCTGCAATATTGGTCGTGAGGACATAAAACTCCCAAATTATTGAATATAAAGTAGTAATAACAACTTATCAGGTACTATACAATGTAAATTTCAGTTTAAATTAAAGTTTTTAGTTGTATTTTATACTTTGAAACAACTCTGAACGCGATTTCCTTCATTACACTCTCTCGGGGTACCTTCAACCCATGATCCAATAATACAGGTCGTGTTAATAGACCAGCTGATTTTGACTTTTGGCTCGAATTTTGACATTACACTCATTTCTCAGTACGATTTTGACGTTAAACTCACAAATTACAAAAACAAAACACACTATCCACTACCTACCACTCCGATTCGCAAAAGAAGATACCAAACTAGTAGACGTAAACAATGACCGAAAACCACTTCCCATCGGTGTCGGCTATAAATTTTATCGAAAAAAAGTACAGTGTCGTAACTGATATATTGTTGTTATTTCCCGGTCGGAGCACTGCTAGTGATATAATTCATTATAAAACGTGCAGACATAACGCATTCGTTTACTTTGACCGATGTGAAAAATATAACGCAGTCTCTTTTCTACTGATCACTCCTCTAAAATTAAATAAAATAAATATAACAGAAACACTAAAGCATATAATATTATTCAATAACTCAATCATTCATTGATTTACGCTATACTTTAATTGAGTTTTTATTTTATTCCAACAGATCGGCATTATGTCTTTCGGCTCGGATAACTGTGGCGGTTTACGTATACCCAGCGTTTACACTTCGGTTGCACATTTCGCCGAATGGATACACGACAATACGCCGCCGGAATAGGCCTTAAAAGTATCGAGAAAGTAAACAGAGCTCGGAGATGATTTTTATTAAATTTTTTTTATTTATTTCACTTAATATAGTCGCTCAAATGATTACCATAAAATATAATTTTTCTAATTGTGTATTACTTGGTTTTTTATTTTATTTAATTAACTGTTGTATCTATTTTGCAATTTACTCTGCTCTTTCCTATCGAAATTGAGTAATTTCAGTCGTATTATTATTTACAAACTCATACATACATATTAGGGATGCCAGTCGTCGGATCCCGTACTTTTTAGGTAATGAAAATCTCGAAATTTTGGGAAATAAACTTGTAATCTGTTACCAGACACTAAGAAAATGACAACAAACAAGAAAATGCTGGCCGTTATCTCTTGTCAATTTTATAATATAGAGGCCAGATAAACACAAATTTTCTTCGATAAGTATTGTGTTTATCAAAACTATTCATTTTAAAGACTGCATACAAAATACCTTTTAAAACATTTAAAAAAAATCGTATTAAACATTCAATTATAGTTTATTAAGTTTATGCTGGTATGTCAGAGAAAAATTATTATAATAATTTTACGGGTTCAAGACCGGTTTTTGTTATTTTTGTAAAATGGTTAGTGTAACCATATTTTTTTATTATGAGATTATAAATAAAAAATATGTAAAAAATTAGATACAAATAACACAGCTAATTGGATAGATTTATGTCGGAAGCTGCTAAACTTCACTTTCTTCAATAAATCCACTTAACGTCACTCTTGCAAGCACTGTTACTAATTTATCCGAATTTTGTATTCTTAAGGACTTATCAACATATCGTTCATCGTCGGTAAAAGCTGCTAAAGGAGGCAACCAATTGTTGTTGTTCAAAATTAAACTTAACCTTCAAAAGGTTAAAAAAATAATATAGAATTAGCAGTTTTGCATAGTTTTTTTTTTGGTTTTATTTAATTGTAAGTTTTAGCGATTCTGAGTATCGAACAATAAATTTTCTTTCACCACCAAGTGTAGAAATCTCCCAATTCTCCAGCAGTATGAAAAAGTCGTTGTGAATGGACTTAGCAGCTTTTACAGCGGCGTCGCCGGACGAATGTATAAAAACGAAATAATCTGAATTTTTTTCGAATATTTTTAATTTCCTTTGAAAATCATACGCAAACTTTTTGCATGTTATTGTATGCTTGCTTAATTTTTTGTTGTTTTTAACTCAAATTTTTTTTTAGGAAAGCAGAAACCACTTTGTAAAACATCGAATTGACGAATAAAAAAGTATAATATAATACTAAAAATAAAAAGAAAAAATAGTCCCATGATGGCGGGATGGTATAATGAGATCCGGCAAGTCCCGTTATTCTGAAAATCGATAAAATTGGCATCCCTAAAGTGTGTAGATTCACATATATGTGTGCGTGTTTAAATATGTAAATCATTTGATCAAAATATTGCCTCGCTTTGATCAAATTATGCACGATAAAAATACTTCAGTTGATCTCTGACCCCGTCGAACATGGTTTTGTGTATCGCCTGTGTGTGTTGAGTGATGAGTATACTTTAGGGCCCATAGAAAGTGCTTAGTTAAAAATAGCATAATTTTTACTCAGTACATAGTAAATATGAATATTATTTTAATAGGTTATTTCCTTAGACACCGTGATGGTAAAGAATTTTGTAAATTAGGGAGTAAGCTTGCTACCGATGACCCTCAACTCATTTCTGTGCACCCAAAAAAAAAGTCAGAAGTGATTACCCTACCGGAATCTAAGATGCCAGCAAACCAAGATCTTATCGACGGATCACATTTCTTTTTCCTGCAATGATGAGATAAGCTTAGAATAATTAAAAGGATGGCGTTCACCGAGCTTTGTTTACTACACGTTTGAACGATCTACGTCAATATCTTCTACACTGCTCCCCTTAAAACAGATCCAAGCTATACACGTATTGAACAATTTGCTTGTTAATTTGATTTCGGCATCAGTAGATATAAATTGCATGTACATATGAGAATTATTCTTAGGCCAGTGAAATTGCGACATAAATAAATAAATTAAATCAAAAAAGTCGTATGGGCCTTAACCCTAACGGCAACCTTAACATCCAAAGTTATAAATATCTTGTCATATAAGTCAATGTCATAATTATGTTTAACAAGCATAGTTGGGCACAGTGCACTAAATTTTTATTTCCGCATTAATCAAAAACTTTTTAGTAGTAAAAACATTTTCCACGATCACCAAAAATTAAGAGCTCTACGCCCAGCTATATTAACAATAGAGATATCAAATAGAGATCGACCAATATCAATCACCAAATAAATACTAGCAACATCACAATTCAAATTGTAGAATGTAAAGCGGCAATGTCTGTGTAACAATGCGAATGCCAGTAGGAAAATGAGCTACTCTAACGGGTGATGTGCTATTTTTAGTTTTTTCCTACTAACTGCATGGCATAGTAAAACAGGTAATAGAACGGCGGCCATATTGGAAATTGCTTCTCTAAAACGTCAGAACAGCACAGTACATCAAAAGGATTTTAGCAATTCCGAGATACAACTTGTTAAAATGTAAACAAACCGATTGCAGGCAAGTTTGACAGTTTAGAAAAAATTAAAATGAAAAAAATCTTATCAACTGTTGAGATGATATTACCTGTATAGGTATGCCATGCTAACTGATGGGGGTTATTGTATGTTTTATTTTTCCTTTCGTCTTCTTGTTCTCATAAGATTGATTGAGGGCAATAATAACTTGTTATACTTCTGTCTACGAACTCCCTTATCCACGTTCTTTTGCTTAGGCTTAGGTTCTCTTTGGGTTTTTAATAATTATTTTAATGATTATTTTAAAATATGATAAAAAGTTATAGGAAAAAAACAAAATTATAAAGAACAATCAAAAATAACAAAAATGAATCTAAAATAATTTGATTTGATTATTTTTGATTACTTTTTGGTATTGTTGCAGACAAACATAAAATAATCAAAAATAGTCAAAAGTAATCAAAAACAATTAAACTTTTTTTTATTACTTTCAGTAGTTTTTGGTTTCTTCCAATCGTAAGTAATTGCGGATTTTTGAAAACAATTAAAATAATCATTATTGATTGAAAGAGCATCCAATCAATTGATTACTGAAATCTAATGGGAATTTAACAGGTCTGACTTTCACTACACCTTTTCAAGTTTATATTGAGAAATCACAAGGTGATAATGAGAAATATAAGTTTATATTGAGAAAAAACACGTTGATAATGAGAAATGTGAGTTTATATTGAGAAAAAAAGTTGGTCATAATGAGAAATATACATCTTTTTTTTTTAATTTAATTTAATTTTATAATTTTACTTGTGACACAATTAATATTCGAGTAATTTGTTAATGTTCTCGTTATCAGGTTCGAACTTTTCCCTATCAACTTAATTATTCTCATTATCAACTTACTTTTTCTCAATATAAACTTACATTTCTCATTACCAATTTGTGTTTCCTCAATATGAACTTATATTTCTCATGATCAACTTGTGTTTCTCAATATAAACTTACACTTTCTCATTATAAACTTGAAAAGATGTAGTCTACTTCGTCTTTATTTAAATTTCTCAATACTTTCAATAATAATAAGAATTGCATAGTGTGATAGGGGTACAAATAAGCAAGAGCTTTTGCCATGCCTTTTTTAAGTTACTTTCTTGTTCCCATCCTTCGTCGGTTTCTATAATTCATCAAAAATATGAATAGGTTTGATAACAAATCACATCTTCTGTGATAGTTAGTAAAGCTCTCAACAAATCACATCAATAAAAAGAGGGAATTCGACCTGACTTCGTTGTAATCTTTTTGAACCTTTCCGAGTGGGTACATACCATTATTGCCCCTATTGACTCATACATGCATATAAGCCCTTGTGAATGATTATATGACCATTAAACTTACACAAGTACACATGTTCTGACGTATTTATATTTGTTCATAGCTTTTTGTAAGTGCTAATGGCGCTGAGGATGCCGCTTCACACTTGCCATATGGCGTGCTGCAGCCGTCATCGGTTACGCTTCGATCGGTTTGGTCTATTGAGCTTGACTTCTGATGCGTCAACTTCAGACAATTTGGCACAGTTGACGTTTGAACGCGTTCGGGAGTAGATCGAATATTTTTTTAGTTTCAATACGACAAAGTGAACGAACAAAGAGTGATCGTCGTATTCCTGCACGAAATTAACAGCACTTTTGAAATGAGTTATAAGTGAGTTGTGTATATGGGTGTGTGTATTAATGAAAAAGGATTATTTTTGTGAGTGCATTAATCATGAAAAAATTAAGTTCTAAAAAATACGAATATTTTAATAAAACTATGAGAATTTAAACGAAAAAATCGTTTTAACAACTGAAAAAATTTTCTATTTGACACACCTTGAAAACTATTTGGTACAGATAAATGATATTTGCATACATGACTGTGTCCTATAAATTATTCTGTATAATATAAAAAGATGGCGGTGCCACGCCCCTTACAAGAAAAAGCTGCTTTCACTACATATTCGGACAATTTGTCTAATATTTGGAGAGGGACGGAGATGGGGCGAGAGAAGTAGAGGAAATTATAGAGGCACAGATTAAAAGAAGCAAGTTCCTCTAGGCAACACGCTGACCAATATATTAAGGAAGTTCGTATTAATCATCGGATTAATCTTCGAAGTTCGTTTTATTTATATTTTTTTTTCAAAAACGACATATTTCAGAAATCGTTTGCCGAACGCCCTATCTCAGAACTTTTCCAACGAATCTGAAATGAAGCTGAAAATGTATTGAAAATTCGTTTAAATAGGGCATTTTTGAATTTTATTCTGAAAAAGGACTTTATTGAAAGAATTTCTGAGATAGGGAATTTTAAAAAAATATTTACAAATAGGGTGATCTTCCACTCAGTCGTCGATATCGACTTCTAAGTAGAAGAGCACCATATTTTAGCATCTGGTTGTTCAAAACGCAGACTATTTTTGAATTAACAGCTATCAGTTTTTATTTTAAACGCCCTATAGCTAAACTTGGTTCAAGAACGTCTGAAAATGTATGAATTTTATCAATCAATTTCAAAATCAAAATTCATTACACCTACGCCTTTTTTAAGAACAAAATATCGAGCCCTGACCGCAATTTTGGCGTAACCAACAAAATCTAAAAAATTAGTATTTTGACATATGTGGATAGTTAGTTCTGTTTATTTCAAACCGTTTCACAAAATATCACAACTGTGGTATGTGCCATTACAAAAAAAAGCAAAGTCTATTATATTGTAAGTAACATTTTTCTTTAAAATTTTGTATATTTTTAAATTTAAAACCCTTCTCCTGTAAAATGTTATTTTTGTTGGTTACATTTAAATCGCTCGATATCAATTTCATTTTCATTTATATAAAGCAAGTCTTAAACAATTTTTTTACGATAGCTAATTAAGTAATAAATATTTCCACCGAGAAAAAGTGGGTATAGTAAATTAGCAATGACACATGAAGATGGAACATGAAATCCACATCTATTTACTGTTTTTGTTACTGTCTCACGAAAATTTTTATCCGGCGCGAATTAATCTCTCGTGAAAATTCAACCCAAACGAAGCGCATTTGACTTTTAACACTTAACCGCCGTATATAATTTGGAGAAATGGCGATTTTTAAGTTATTTTGTCTTAAGTGAATGTGCCACGCTTAACTCATTTAATTTGAACAATAGCTTTAATTGGACAACAAAATTGTCTTAAATTAATAAATACTTGCAATTGAATAAATAGACACATTCATCACTTATATGTGTAATGAAAATAAAACAAAAGTGCTGAAAATAATTCTTTATAAAAATGGTTGAATAGCTATAAAAACGGTTTGCACTTTTATTAAAAACAAAAGCAAAAAAAAACATAATAATTTAACAAAATTAAAAGTGAAACAGGACATACATTTCTTGCTACATAAAATGATGCCCAAAGTTGCCTTTATGCGAACGTGAGCTAAACGAATTCGCTATTAATTTGCGCCCACAATTTGCACAGGCTATATACATACACTTATATACATATATACTTATGTATATATGCACATCACTGTGTGGTGGCCCTTAAAAATGTGCACAATGATCATAAATTCGCGCTATCGAGATCGATGTGTTGACATAAATTGTAATGTTAATTAAACGAATAATTGGCACCTTCACTGCGAATTTTAACGACACACGACAAATAACGAACAACAACAGTAAGTGCAAAAACAAACGAGTAACTGTCTAAGTGAAAAAGTCATGTACCCGTGTAAAGAAATAAAAAAAAAAGAATTTAATATATAAAGGAAATGGAACAAAGTTAAAAAATTAAAAAAATTAAATAAAAAAAGCCAAATACTACAACAAAATCATATCTACTAGCGAACATCATAAAATCAAGTGAATGTTGATCAAAAGGATCATAGGTGAGCGCAAACAAGTACGTAGGTACTAGGGATGCCAATTTAGATTTTAACAATTCCGAGATACCACTTGTGTCAACGCAATCAAAGTTGTGCTTCTGCAAACAGTTTTCATCGCACATATCAGAATCGCATTTTAGAGCTCAGTGAAGTGAAGAAAGTAAAACGTCAAGTGATAACTAAAGTGAAAAGATTTTTTTCAGTCAACGATACCAGAATTGTCCCCCCGGGTTTTTTTTTATAGAATATGTTAAATTTCAATTAAAAATTTCTAATATGTGAGTCAATTTCCATAATGTAAAAATCTATTTTCGATAAAGACAACGTCGGACTGGTTTCAAAATACATTTAAAATTATTAAATAACATGGATATATCATCGAAATACAGAAAAACAGCAAACACAAAAAGTAAACCGGAAATTACGGTAAAAAAAGCAGCCTAAAATATCAACAAATTATTTAATTTCAAGTTTTTAGTGCGTCCTCTAACGATATGACTATTTCGGATGAAATTTGCTTATAATCCTTTTTTCGAAAAATTTGCAAATAGTGTGTATTTAAATAAAAAATGTAAACAAGTTTTCTAGATAAGAATTAAATATACGAGTATTACGAAAAGCATATAAATCTTCTGGTTATTCTCAGAGCACAAAGTGTACAAATAGCAACAGTCACAATGCCATCATCAAAAACGTCGGCAATGCATCATTTGCCGACAACACCAAAAACAACAGTATTGCAGCGATGCACAATTTCGCCTAGTCCAAATCAAGATCAATGTTTTAGCATAACTCTTATATCTAATGCAACAACAATTAAATCACAAAATCAACAAATACAGCAACAACAAGTACAAAAACATTTGCAACAAAATATCAAGAGTGAAGTAACAACGCCACACACTTTAAATGCCAACAAAAAGTTCCTATTACTTATGTTCCTAAGTATCTGCCTAATTGGGCTGATGCTTTCCGACGTCCCCCAATTTCCACCTGTTGTTTCAGCAGGCACAAATCCACGCGTTGCACCAAGAAAGCCAAATAAAGAGCCAGGCGAGTGTCAAAGTATTGATATTCGTAATGAATGCGAAAATATATTACAACTGACTAATTGTACTATGGTTCGTGGTTTTGTACTATTTGTTCTTCGACCTTCGCAATATGGCGATTGTGATTATACGAATGTTTCATTCCCATTATTACGAGAAATCACTGATTTCTTGATAATGCATGATGTGGATGGTTTACGTTCGATGCGTAACCTTTTTCCCAATTTAACTGTGATACGTGGGCAAAGATTATTTCTGAATTATGCGCTTGGCATCACACACATGAACCATTTGGAAACGGTGAGTAAATGTCTTAAATTTTCTATGTTGCAATTGATTTCAGAAGCAGTGTTCAAACCAGGGACTTGTAACGCGTTTTTGTTTCGTTATTGTTCCGCAGGTACATAAGTAACGAAACAAAACAAGATTGATACATGCTATACCGAAAGGTGTAACGAATCTGTGAGAAACGATACTCCTTTGTAACAAAACTAGTAACAACTTCCTGGAAACGGCTTCAGTAGAAACAAATCTGTACCGAAACTGCCCACAACGTCAATCACAAGAACAGAACTGTAACCGAAACGTGAGACAAAGGATCACAAATAGTGCGGCTACCTTAGTACCAAACCGCAACGAAACGTTCGGGTATAGAAACAAAACTTGTAACGAAGCCTCGAGAGCATTTGAGTATTCTAGGTGCAGTACACCATTGTACGCATTTGATTTTATATAAAAAATCACAAAATAACGTGGAGTTTTTGAAAACAATATGTTAAAAAGTTGATTTAAGATTCTTTTATATCCCAGTAAAACTAGGGATCATCGTTTTATTAATCCCGGATTACCCCCATGCTAGTATTGGATTACTATTGCTCCCTATACTTTTGTGTATTACCATATAATTTTGTGTACTCCCTTTTAACATCGCAAGTCCTGGGAGGGCAAGTAATAGAAAAAGACATTTCACATTCCTCCTAAACGACCAATGAAAGATCTTTGGAGAATCATGCATCAAGCCTTCTATCGAATCAAATAAAGGAATGGAAGCAACGGAATAGAACTCATACATAAATACCTCACATATCAGCAAATAAGGGATTAATTATGAAACCTACAGTTATTATTATTTAAATTGTGTTCATTTCTCATATTTCTACGATTGCACCTTTTTCTTTTTTTGAAATTTGTATTTATATTTGTAAATAATGTTTTTCTTTTGTTGGCAGAGAAATTCGGCTTACTCAAAAAGGTGTTAGCGAGGAGTAGAAGTTGGAGAAATCTCTACTTCCGCTCCAAAAATATATAGAAGGGAGTAATCTTTTATTAATACCTTGAGTAGATCTCCCCTATTGCTCGAAGATTAGTAAATTCGGAGCACAGAGTGTAGAAATTTCTATTATTAATCCGAAAGGACGTTAAGGGGAGTACACTCTTATTCATCGCTTGATGATATCTTTCCTTGTCCTCCACAAATAGTAGCATAAGAGCAGAAAACGAAAATAATATCTTCTATTGTTCCAAAAGGATGTCAAAGAGAGTACTCTCTTATTCATCGCCTAGGGAGATCTCGCTTCAAGTTCTACTGGGATTCTTCGAGCAGTTTTGGAAAATGTTTATTCAGAAAAAAAAACAAATTTGAAAAGTACGTTACGTAGCGTTTCAGGTTTCGTGTCTTTGACCAGTGCTTCGTGCCTTCTTAGAGTTTCGGCAGTTTTGTTCCGTTTCTATACAAGGTTGCTTTACAAGTCTCTGGTACAACCTAATTTTTGTATTCTCTGGTCAAATAAATTTGTTATGGCCATTTCAAATTTTGCAATTTTTTGATTCAGTGTTTTCAAAATAAGCATTAAGAAAGAAATCATAAAATATCAATGCATATTGCAAGGAAAAAGTTTTGACTATTTTTTGGCTGTAGAGGATAAGTTCCTGTAATCGTTTTTAAATTTTTCGCTCAAATATCTAGTACATTTTTACGGCATAATAGATTTGTGCATGTGGCCAGCACCCTGCCAAACCTCAAAAATTACTTTAGAAAAAAGTTTTTCAAATCTGGTTCGTCCGTCGTTGGTAACACTCAAAATGTATTTCTGTCAAGAAAAGCTACTCAGAAAAAATGTATCGGCCTTAGCAGGTGCTTCGGGATCCGCATAGAAATATATGTGTCCCTCCAAAAATTTAACCTAGCAAAACACTATATTGGCTTGAAAGCTCGTCCTTAATCTTAGCTGACATATGTTGAAGCCAATATTACGAAGTCGAATACCAATTTTTTTCCATTTTACTCGTTTAAAAGTTATATATGTACATATGTTTGGTCACAGGTTCGGCCTTTGGATACCACCATTTTGAGCAAATTTCGGCAGTGTATTTCTGCTTTTCAAATGCCGTTCGCAGTCGGCAAAAAACTCGGTCCCGCTAATTTGTAGGAAAAATTAGAAGCAGCGCCAAATATTTTTTCATTTTATTCAAATACGGCCATCTATACGAAATACCGATAGTTTAAAGTAGAAAGTTTCAAAAAAATATTCATTGTGGCTGGGTAATTAATTAAAACTAAGTAGTGGGTCAAAGCTCTGTATACCATCAATGGGGAAAGGTTTGCTTAGAGGGGCGAATAGGTAGTCAAAGCACCACTTGTCAGACATGAAGCCCTTGCCTGCAGGGCAGGCTGATACGGCCAAAAACTTTCTGCGCTAGAGCAAAGTCCTGGTATGTTGTATGTTTATTGGGCTTCAATTCTGGCCGGACGTATGAAGGAAGGGATATGTGTTCGTACCGCAATCGCTCAAGTAACATAAAGTTCTAGTACCCTATCGTACAGGATTCATAACCCTTAAAGGACTCATTATTAAAACACTCCCCAACATCTCGAAGTCTTTTAATATTAAAATAACAACCATGAAAAATTCAATGTCCGAACCATCTCAAACCTTAATGACCTGTTTGCACTTTAATTTACAATTAAGCTTACTTTCTCGGGCAACACCATATAATTTCACTTTATTATCACTTTATTCAGAAGCTGCTGATATAAAGAAGCAGATTAGTTTCTGATTTCTCTAAAGTAGCTTCCCATCTTAATGCTGTGGTCCAATGGAACTTCTTTTCTAGAGTTACTGTTAGACGTTTGTTTAAATATTTCATTGGTATTTTATACTTAATCATTCCTTTTAATTTTTCTTTCTTTTCAGGTCGAATTTAAATCGTTAATCGCCATTCAGCATGGTCATGTTTATATAAACACTCCAAAAGCGTGCAACTTAGGCAAGGTATATATACTCGTAGTAACATATTAAAGGCATTCGCCAAAACTAGCAAGTAACTTTGATGATTAGCATACGAGGTGTGTTCAAAAAGTATCGCGAATTTTGTGTTTTTTCAAAAATGATTTATTTATTCATGAATATCTATTTTGTCCCCTTCAAAGTAATCCCCATGAGATATTATACACTTGTGCCAACGGTTTTTCCAATCTTCGAAGCATTTCAAAAAATCATTTTTTTGTATCTTGTTCAGCTCCTCCTTCGGAGCCGTCTTTATCTCGTCAAGAGAAGCGTAACGTCGTCCTTTCATGGGCCTCTTCAGTTTAGGGAACAAGAAAAAGTCACAGGGGGCCAGATCTGGGGGAATTGTTTTTGGCCAAAAAGTCGCGCACAAGCAACGATGCGTGAGCAGGGGCGTTATCGTGGTGCAAAAGCCAATTTTTGTTCTTCCACAAATCCGGGCGTTTCTGGCGGATTGCTTCGCGCAAATTGCGCATAACTTGCAGGTAATATTCCTTGTTGACCGTTCTTCCCTGTGGCAAGTACTCATGATGCACCACGCCCCTGCAATCGAAGAAAACTGTCAGCAAAACTTTCACATTCGACCGAACTTGGCGCGCTTTTTTCGGTCTTGGTTCGTGCGGCAGCTTCCATTGAGATGATTGAGCTTTGGTTTCCACGTCATAACCATAAACCCACGATTCGTCACCAGTTATGACCCTCTGGAGCAAATTTGGGTCGTCGCGTACAGAGTTTAACATCTCATTAGCAATGTTCATGCGATGCTGTTTTTGGTCACAATTGAGCAATTTTGGTACGAATTTCGCGTAAAAATCGAAGACGATCCAAAACACGTGCAAGCAAAGCAGCTGTCAACAATTAACTGAACATTCAAAATGGCCGAGCTTGTCGGCATAAGTGAGACACATGAGTACCAACATAACGTCACAAAAAATTCGAAATTCGAATATACGTAACGAGCGAAAATTAAAAATTCGCGATACTTTTTGAACACACCTCGTATACGATATGTTAGGTGTAAGTTCATTTGCTGAGCGCGTTTTAAATTCTATGTTCGGTTTTCTTGTAATCTGATCTTTTGCTACTTTGCCAAATATGGTGAATAACCTCCATGGCTTTTTTTACAACTTTCAAGTAAACAAAAATATATTTCAAGTACCATATTGTTCTTTAAAGAAAAATAATGCAACGCTTAATTATAAACTTTCCAGATTAATTGGGATCGCATCACACTGTCCGTGGGTGAAAATCATATATACCCGCCAGATCCAGAAGACTGTCCCAATGAAGTTATTTGTCAAGGTTGTGCTACTGATTATTGTTGGACTAATGATACTTGTCAACGTTTTGAGAATGAAAATTTAATTGCGCCGAATCAGTAAGTAACAAAAACAAAAGCTTAGATGAAAGCCCTTAAAATATGCACAATCGTATTCCCTTCGTTCATGCTTTCTTAGGGGTATTCAACATTGTCACGAGGAATGTTTGGGGGGTTGTTATAACAGCTCTAACACTGGTTGTCTTTTATGCAAGCATCTGACTGATCATGGCGCATGCGTGAAAGAGTGTCCGGAGGGCAAGTGAGGAAACACTTTTAAACTATTTATTGACATTATAATTTGCTTTTCGTTCTACGACACTTTTTAGATATTTCATTGAAGCTTATCAAAACTGTACCACCGAGTTTGAGTGCTTAGCCTTAAATATGACAATTGATGGTAAAAACTGCACGCTGAAATGCAAGGAAGAGCAAATTGTTGCTGTTAGTATTTATTATGTTTAGTGCAAGTTAATTTAATCGTGTTTTACCCTGTTTCATTTGACTTATTTTAATATATTGAATTCTGCTTTTTAATGTTGTTACCTTTAATTATGTTGCGTTAAGTTATGTTATGTTAATGATATATTATGTTATGGTGTTACGTCAGGTAAGGCCATTTTTTTATTATTATTTTGCTACGTTTTGCTATGTTTTTATATTTAATGTTATGCTACGATATATTATATTGTGTAATCCATGTTTTTTTATTTTACATAATTTACATACAAAGATATGGTGTTATGTTATGCTAAGTTAGGTTACATTAAGTTTACATTTAGTTTATGCTATGCTATGTAAGGTTATATAACTTAAGTAATATGTTCTGAAGTTATGTATGTTTCGTGTCGGGTTGTTTAGACTCGATTATTCAGCATCGTTTTTTTAAAGTTTACCGACTAAAGCCTAAGCTCCCAAAACCCCCCCCTTTTTTTTGCGTACCTAAATACGCATTTAAAGTCAGATGTGGAACTAGACATGAATGCCGCTTTGTAGCCATTTCTCAATTTCCCTACAACGCATTTGAACTTCAAACATTGGCCCAGGTAGAAGACGGTTGACTGCTTCATCCATGACTTCAACTCCCGGATTAGTTACCCAGCAGAAAATTGGACTAGCTCAGAACTATCCCTGAGCTAAAGCGTTTGACGACACCCCTGCGAGTTAGGGGGTTTAGAATATGCCCGAAGTAGGCAAACCGGTCGTAAGAGGCGACTAATATGCACTAAGGGGGTGTTTTTGTCGTCACATCAACAACAGCAACGACACCAATAGTTCTAGCTCAATACCCAAGCAATGCTTTCAACTGTCCACTTTTACATGACGATGTCATTGACGGTGGCAATTGTCGCCAATGCATTATTTTGCAACTCGTTCTTAACCGGTCTCTATTTCGACAGTTCAAAAAGATAGCTTGGCTTTGGCTAGTTATCAACCTGTGCCATTTCTGGAAGTTTGGGATTAGTTTTGGTTGTGGATGATTATCGATGTCGGACCCCTTCAGAAAATTGGACTAGCTCACAACTATCGATATCCGATATTTCAAACTGTCTTTAAACTATCACTGTTGTAACCGGCACAGGACGTTACACAAAGCGTGTATCTCAAGCCTGACTCTTTTGGAGACTGGTTTGCAATTTTCCTGCAGGGTACCTACAGGGGCTCCTTACCAGTTTATTTACTGAGGTTATAGGTTCATCTTTCTTCTCAGCAAGTCAAGTAAGACGTCGCATTTGAATAAAAGCATTTTCAAATTATGCTGTGAATAGTAGGAAATATCAATATTACTATATCTGATAGCCATTCAGACGGTTTAAAATTTTTAATATCTGTTGGGAGTTGTTTTAGCCAAAAACTGCCCCTGCATATTATTCATCAGTTCCTTGCGCCTTTTTTAAGAAACCAAGCTTTGGCATTTATGAGAAATGTGTTCGTTTAAAAATAGTGGCGCAATCCCATAATAGTTTCTAATATTTTCTCGTCTACCGGCTTGCATTGCCGACGGAGTTCTCCAATTTCTGATTTGTATCCTCCTCCTCAGAAGCGTCGGTAAAGCCTTTCGTAAAGCACTTGCTACATGTTCAAGCGGATCAGATGTGCAGGGCTTTGAGCTTAGTCTTCACATTCCATGGCATAACTTGCGAAGCTTCTCGATTTTGGAATGTTGACTATATGGTGGTCACATACTCGTATTATGTCATGCCATTTAATTGTATCTCTGTTACTGCATTCCACACCTGTGTTAAATTCATCTCTTATTCTTTGCAGTATGATGAACGTGAGAAGATCGCTTGTGTTCCTTGTGACACTCCATTTATCGATAATATATTAGAAATTAAATCCCTGTCCGATGCCAATCGTATACGTGGCTGCACATCACTTAATGGAAGTATAGTCATTTCGCTTCGTAATGAGGTCAACGAAGATGATTTAACAGCTATGTTGGGTAAATTGCGTGTGCTACGCGGATCTTTGAGAATCCATAGGTATGCTACCTTATTTCCAATACAATTTTCAAAAATCTTTAGATACAGCTAACTTTATATCTCTACATTTCTAGATCCAGTTTGAAATCTTTGAAATTTTTGTCAGGACTGCAGAAAATTGCATTGGAACCTAGGCATTTGGAAGCTGGCATCTACGGTATTGTTTTATATGACAATGAGAATTTGAAAGAGTTATGGCCTGCAGATAAGCTTGAGCTTGTTCATGGCAGTATGTATATTCATTTAAATAAGAAGCTGTGCAATCGAAAGTTGCGCCAATTCACGCGAAACGTAGTGCATGATCGCTCGAAGGATACCGTACAAGTTAACGATCAAGAGGTGTTGTGCGAGCCAGCAAAGTTACTAATGAATATTGAGGTAAGTGAGCTAAAAATGAGAACCAAAGGTTGGTGCTATTGAAATCAAACATGTAACTCAAGTCATGGAATACTTTTACTGTATTCAAATAAAAAATGTTGATTGGTCCGAGGTGTTATGTGTTCCCTTGTTCCTTAAATGTTTCGCTGCAATAGCTTCAGACCCAGTCATTTTGGGAGTCGTTGTTTACATCTAATGCACTTGAATATGGCGGCCCATGCGAAACAAAACGAATTCCTATCTTCTGCCGAATGATAAAAAGAGATGCAGGATGAGACCAGTAAAGAATATAAAAATACAGGTGGCCAAGTCTCTTCGGAATTTTGACGTCTATGCCTTAGATATCACACTTGGCATGGTACACAATGGACCCAGTAATGAGGTCAGGAGCAGCCTCAGTTTCGATATGAAACAAAATCTGAGGTAGTCTGTTTTTAAACAAATTTTTATATTGGCCAATTTAAGCTCAGATGACGCTATATAAAATTGAATAAATGTTAATAACAAATATGTTTAATTAAAGTATTTATTTTAGCAATAATCTGGGGAATTAGAAGAGAAAGGGAAGAGGGTGATCAAGGGGTATTAGAAGAACTAGCAAAAGAAGAATTAGAGGAAAAGAAATAGGGACTTAGGAATAGGAAATGGTAGCTGAGACAAGGAGATCGGACAATTTGGATAGGACAACGCCTGTCGGGTCTGCCAGTTGCATATCATTTTCTTGCCCCATTGTTTTAATTCTCAAGCATTATATTTTCACTCTACTCCATAGGTTTTATCACATCGTTCTGCACGATTCAGCTGGTCTAAACAGCATATATCTAAGGAAGTGGAAATTTTGTACCGTCCAGTCAATTTTGGTGAAGATTTCAAAGAACATTCTGAATTAGACACCGACATCTGCCATAGAATCAAATGGACGCGCATACTGCTCGGTCTCGAAGACCTAACAGCTAACTACAGTAGCTATAGCTACACAGTTTCCAATCTGCAACCAATTTCACGTTATGCTTGCCTTGTAAAAACCTTCGGATCAGAGGATCCAAAAGACGCACGCAGCGAACTGATGTATATAGAAACACCATTGGATTTACCAGCACCACCAACAATTAATGTAACAAAGATAACCGACGTTTCAATCACAATCCAATTAAGTAATCCCATCGCCGATGTTGTACGTTCTTTTACATTAGAGCTATACGAACTAAAGGATGACCAGAAACTGTTGGATCGCCGGGACTTTTGTATTCAACAAAGTTATCTTTATAATATGTACGATTATACAAACAATGATGCTGATGATCTCGATACTTGTTGTACGCGTAAGGCAGAAGAAAAAGATGATGAACGTTTCAAAAAAAATATGCAAAAACGTTATCCATGTGATTCCGATAACCGACGTAATTGTTTACCTGATAAAGTCAATGAAGATGGCATGCCATCTAAAGTCTTACTAAGTAAACATATAAATACGCATAATAGTAATCAAACAGTTTTGAGACATCTCAATCGCTATCGATTATACGCCATACAAGTGCGATCGTGTAATGAAGTGGGTTGTGGAGCATACACGTTTCACGCCATACGTACAGCTGCTGCAACGAATGGTGAACGTTTGGATGATTTGCGTAGTTGTCGCGTGGCGAACACCAATGAGTTTCATGTATATTTCATTGAACCGAAACAACCGAGTGGTCCGATTGTCTCATATGTGGTACACTTTCGTGAGCGTAAACCGACAGAAAAGAAATTTCTCAGTCACATTGAATGTATGACACGCTTACAACATGAATACAATAATCATCATTTTATAGCACAATTGGATGCACCTTTCAACGAGGTAGCAGTACGTGTGATTACACTTGCGGGTAGCACTTTAACCGATTGGTACCCTATACAAATTTGCCCTGCAGTTAAAGATGTTAGTGATATTGATATGCTATTGGAGCAGAAACCTCGCATGAGCACTGGTACTATAGTAGTTTTGGTTGGCTTGCTTACTACTTTTATTGGTATCGTTGTTTGGTCGTGTTTCAAAACTAACTGTTGGCGTGATAATGGTTTTTTGCGTCGTTGCTTGCCACCTTTCGCTGGATGGCAACCATTGCGCCGTGATGAGGCTCAACAACTTGTAGAATTCCGCAACATAGCTGAAGAAGATTTGCTGTCGAATTCGACGAGTTAGCAGAAACGAATAAAGAGTATGTTTAAGTAGAATTTTTTAATAAACGTTTTTAAGAAAACTTTCGTTGCTTGAACTTTGGTGTACAAAAGGATTCAGCATTTAATCTGGAAATGCAGACTAGTATATTCTTTAAGTTTGGAAGGCACTGTAGTTGTTGTTGCTTGTAACGACAAAAACACTTCCCGAAGGTTTTGGAGTGTCGTCAAAAGCGAAAGTCCTTTGCCGGATATGAATCCGGTACTCACCGACTGTCGTGGTAGCGATTTGGTATGACCACTGCATTAGGTGGTGATTGTGCACTTAGTAGTCGTAATCTGGTCGTCGTGATCCTGATAAAAAGTTTTTAATGTGAATGCAACAACAACGATTTGAACCTGTTGAAGTGTCCTCTGCAGTACTGAAAAACTTGCATTTGGCAACACTCACCGAAACTTTCAATGGTGCTCGAATCAAGGCAAATTCAGTAATTCGCCTTGGCTTGAATAAAAAAGATCTCTCAATACTCTTTCTACCATATAAGAGATTACAAATCAATTTATTTTGCACATGTACATATATAAGTACATACATATATACGCTTTAAAACAACTATTACAGTTTGGCATATTAAGATAGATATATACTTAAAAGGTAAGACCAAAGCAAAAACAAAACAAAGTATTTATTATTAATAATTTAGTTTAAACATCCAACTTAATAACTTATCGATCCCAATCAATGCTTTGACCATTAAATATAATATTCAATGTATCTCTGGCGGCGATGCAACGTGGATCCTGAAAAAGAGAGAGAAAAAAATGTATTGAAAAGATCATCAATAAGTTTGTCTTAAGGATTAAAGAATATTTCATTCGCATCTACAGGCCTTCGGCTGTGCAGTGTAACAGCGTCCTTAAAAATATTGCCTGCGCTTTATTGCAATATCAATATATAGATGCGGCTTTAACATTACCTCTGTTCGGCGAGGATACAATTTTATAAAATTTTTGCTGAAAAGTGTTCGGCGACAAAACATTTGCAGGAAGAGAGCGCATTTTGACATTTCATTGGGAGAGCAAGTTGGAAGTTTCTGCTGGGGAAATTTGACTCAGTAAACCTTTGCAAGTGAAAAACTGATCGTGACTTAGCAAAACAACAACAGAAACTTCAAACTTTGAGTTACTCGCCAATGAAAACAGTAACAGCTGTTTTGCTTTGCAAAATTTTTGCAAATACCCAGCTTTAGTTTGATCATGAAAAGAAACTCCGCGGGCTTGATCTAGGAAACCTAGATGCTCAGAGACGATACCAGATTTTTAAAACTTAATCAGAGGAGAATTTTCAGGGCTATAATACCCTTTTATGTTCGGGTTACGCTTTGTTGCACTATTTTTATTCTATATCTACTAGGATAGTTCTAATATCATCTGTTTTAACAGTCTTTATTTACCTTCTTGATACTCCGACGTATGCTTGACTTTTGCAAATTCATTACAAAATTCAATTTAACAGAACGTTTCTCCAACACCTCAATTAGTTCGAATATAAATGACTCTGTAATGTAAGTTTTGAAAAATAACTGTACAAACCGCAACTTTGAACATTTTTTCAATAATGTCAATACATCCTTTGGCGTTAAAGCATCCGTTTTATAAAGCGTGAGGCAAGTAAGTTTACGTAGATTTTCAAAACCGTCCACACAACCTGGTGTGAATTCGAAATCACCATCGCATGCCAATTTATTCAGTTCACGAAATTGGGTTAGCATAAAAGTTGCATCTAAAGGCACTTGTTGTAGTGACTCCATAAATATGACTTGCATATGATGCCCACGATGATTGCGTAAATCGATAAGGAATCGCCGTACATAACCATAGGCGAAAATTTTTGTCAATTTAGGCAAACGTGCGAGCGATTCATAACGTCGATGTTCCGGTAATGTAACACGTAATTTATCTAAATTTCGACAGTAGCGACCCAATTCATTGAAAATCGGCACAAGACGTGTATTAGTGTATGGCTGTTGTATATCGAGAATACACAAAAGTTTGGCACTTTTGAAAACATGCACCAAATTGATGGGATCTAAATTTTTACAGTTCGATATGTAGAGCGCGCGTAAACTGGCTAGAAAATGTAAACCACGGCCTGGAAGTAAGGAGAAAAAGTAAAAGACTGAGTAAGGTTAAATAAAGAAATTCGTTCATATTAGTAAGCTATGTGAGCTTAAGCTAGATACAGAGAAGCAATCGCGGCTAAAGCTGCGGACAAACCATTGTTTACCCCTACTAGTTTGGCATCATCTTTTGTGAATCGGAGTGGAAGGTAGTGAATGAACTGTTTTATTTTGTTTTGTTGTTTTTCCGACACGGTGAATGATTGATGTATATTGGAACGATTTTTCGTCATCCCTTGTCAAATTTGGTTTTGAGACAAACCGGTTTCGGCGTTGTGCCATCATCAGTGTCGATTTTCGTTCTGATCTGTTGTGGTCGTTTGTCTTGTATTTATAGTAGGTAGCAGGTAACGTCAGCATGGGTGTCTGTTTGTGTACATGTGTGCATGTGTTGTGTATGTACATTCAGAAACGGGGGTGGTTTGCATCGATCGGTTTTTTGTGTGGTTGACTGAGGCAGGTAAAAGTTGGTGATTTTTGTTGTTTGACCTTTTTTGCTTGTTTGTTGTTTTTGATCTTTTGCTGTTTTGTGCTTATTTGTCGGTGCGTGTGTGTTTGTTGTACATGAGTGGTTGCTTTGTTTTTTGTAAACCAATTTTAAAGGTTCGAATATTGTGTCGGAAACAGTGTTTGTCTGTTCGTTTATTATTCTACCGTCGAATGTTTTTTGTTTGTAGATTTCCATGTTTTCGAGTACGTTCAGACGTCGGCCTTTTGCTTGTACATGTAGGACCTTGACTGTTTTTTTGATGTTTCCGGGGGGGCATTTATTCTCCGCCATGTGATTCGCAAAGTTGGACTCTGGTATGATGGTTGGATTCCGTATCGTAGTGAATGAAGGTACTCCGAGAGAGTGTAATGTAGGAAATCGTGTTCAGAGTGGTTTTAAAGTAAAAACAACAACCTAAAATTTACATTCCGCAGGAACTGATGTGTTATAACTGCTTTATATTCAATAATTTGGGTGTTTTATGTCCTTACGTTGAATATTGCAGTATTTTAATTTGGTTGCTTTATTATTGCATACAACGCACCGTGTGGTTTGTGTGTGTGTGCAGATTCGGAGTAAGTTGCGCTACTAGTAGACATATACTATGAGACAAACTTTCTTCCATAAATCCTAAGTCATAACCATACCATGTAGTTAACTATATCTATTGTCATCGATTATTGGTGCCTTAACCTAAAAAAGATGGCAATTTCATTTAAAGCAAGAAAATGCAAAAAAAATTGCTAATGATTTACACAACTAATACTTAATCAAATTGCCTTGAAAACGAAACGTAAATGTTTCACCCATTAAATAAAATTAAAAGCTTATAAATTAATAGGTTAGGAATATGGCGGAAAATTAAAAACCAATTCGTTGGCTAAGGTATGGTTATGGCGTTAACGTTGTGGCATGGCACCATTAATCGATTACATTGATTTTCATAAGGTTGGTTGGGTCAGCTGTTTTATATGTCACCATTAACAGGGCTCTAATCTGAATACAGTTTGACGATTATTAAAATAACAACTAAAACAAATATTTTATGATAATCACGTTGATTGTGCCTTACCAGTAATTGTATTATTGTTAGACAAATCCAATATCATTAGACCCGTAAGCATTGTTATCATATCCACATCCTTATCCGTCAATTTACAACTTTGTAAATACAGTTCGCTTAAATATTTGGCGCTTGCGAATAATTCGAACAATTGAAATGACACACGTGTACCGTTAAAAACGATACGACGCAGCAGTACACAATTTCCTGTCATACCTTTTAGAAATCGTTTACCGCGTGTCGTAATTGTACATGGCGTATCGGCACGTAATTCTTGAATTAAAGGTCCAACAAGTTTTGAAAAATTTTCAATATCCTTAACAGACATTTGCCAAAGATTTTCCATGCGAAATGTTGTATATTGTGACGCATCGCGCGTTTCAAATATTTTACGAAAGCGCTTACATGTACAGGCCAATTTTACGCGATCGATTGGTTCCAACTTCTTCCAAATACCCAAAATTGTATCGTCATCTAGTCTAAGTAATTTAGTATGTTTCACTTTTAAATATGACATTTTGTGGATAAATCTGCGTATAAAACAACAAAATTAGAAGTGATAAATAGGATAAGTCGAAAAAAAATTATAAATAAAATTTTTTTTTGGTAAACAAACGTTAAGAGTTAAGGCTTCAGAGAACACAATTTTGAATCGAAATATAATTGCAAATATTCTTGTTTTTTACAATATGCTACCAGCATTAAATGGGATAAGTCAAATATAGCAAATTTATATGATTACAATTCAGCATACGCAAACAAATTTTAAAAATAAATATTTTTTTTCTTTTTCACAAAAACTTTGTACACTTTTGATTGTTATGATTGAAAATGTCTTCAAAGTGAAATTATGTTATTTCTTTTGGGTTGATTAGTAACGATATAGAAAAGGTCTAAAGTTTTTAGTTATGCATGGAAGTACCCAAGGTGAATTTATACCAGGTGATAGCTCGGCGAATTCATTGCTTTATACACACATACTCGTACTTCATGTTTTTGTTTTCGCAAAGAATTTTTTTTATTTCGACAGAAGAAGCCACTGCTAGCTAAGGTTAAAGGGATGGGCCGAACACTAGCAAATACTATAAACCTGACGCCAACGTTACAGGTGGACCAATTGTTATACCAAAGAACATCGATTAAGAAGAGGAAGTAACCAAAGAGCTGTACATTAGTCAACTTTGGAATCAATTTCAGTTGCACGAGATATCGATTAAAAGTTGCCTTCCTACCAACTTATATTATGCAATTGTTACGCGGCCCGTTTCCACTTTGCAACTTGCATGACTCAACAAGAAGTTAACTGTGAAATTGACTAATGTAAACACCTTTTAAATGGTGTCTCGCTGTCAACTTTATTTGTTGGTTTAGGGTCTATGAGCTAGACAAGTAATCTATTACAATATTAACTTCAACTTTTGTGACGCAGTTCGTATGTCAATAGTAGTAGTTCCGTATCACGACAAGATCTCACGGGACCGATACGGATCAGTTGTATGAGAGTTGTTTGTGTATATACGTGTGTTTATATATGTATGTCTGTTCTACCAAGCAAATAAGGGTTGGCTGTCAAAACATCTACTACAAAAAACTAAACAAACAGAGCTTCTATACGGATCCGAAATTGATCCAGATAAATATCAGGATCACGACGTTGTTGTTGCATTTAAATGCAAAATTTCTATCTGGACCACTCCTGTTGGGAACGAGCCTAATAGTTGTGTTCTAATCAGATATGCAGATCCGTATCACGATCAAGATCTCACTGGAACGATAAGGATCAGTTGTCTGAGAGTTGTTTGTGTATATTCGTGTTTTCACATATGTATGGCTGTGCTAGAATGCGCCTATTTATCAGGCAAAAGATACTACGAACTATTGGCATGCGCCCAAAGACTGGATACCAAAGAAGAGAAGTCAGTGACTAGAGGCTTTAGAAGAAATTACATGGATAAGGTATCCCGGAATACCGATTGAATACTAAAGAGTAGAGAATAGATAGTGGGGATCACTGAACGAATGCAAGGCAGAGACCAAAGGCCAGAAATCTGATGTCAGACACTAGTCTACATGGCAGCGAGTTAAGCGATCAGAGACAATTTATCATAGGGCAACGACAGGGACAGCGGTTAGAAACTGCTGTTCTTACACCTTGAGGACAGTCTTCACCATACAGAGTAACCGCTAACTGTCAGTTAAATTAACAGAAATCGTTCGGCTATCTGTCAGATGAAGTGCCAGTTATCGCTAGCTGTAGATGGTGGAAATGGTTAGAAACCACTGTTTTCACACAGTGCAACTCTTTGAAATAATAAAGTTCGACCAAAACCGATCCCGGGAATCTATAGAATATTATTGTTGCATTGGCTTTTGGTTGCTTCGGTCGTAATATTGCGGTGGAGTATATTGTCAAAAATGCTAGAATGTAAAAGTTTTATGTGGCAAACAATAAGGCTGGCGAAGTAAACCATAACGTAATATATCTGTGGCAATAAGCAGAAAACGCCAAACTCAGGTTCGGTCGAAAACGTGATAGTACTACCGTTGTGTTCTCCATACTAGGATCTATAATAATAATAATTGGCGCGATATATAGCTCCGAGGATATTAAGGCCGAGCTTCTCTACCAACTTGTGGTGTGCTGCTTCTAATTTTTCCTACAAATTTACGGGACCTACAGTTTTTTGTTGATTCCGAATGGCATTTGCAAAGCAGATGAATTATTGCTGAGAAGCCTTTCATGGCAGAAATACACTCGGAGAGTTTGCCAAACCAATGCCGAGGGGTGACCCCGTTTTGAAAAAACTTTTTCGAGCCACTTTTGATGTTACCTGTTCCAGAGCTCGAACCTTGGACTTTCGATGTGGTAGGCCAACAATATTACCGCCTCACCACGGCTACTATCTATAATCACACAAAATCTCACCGTTTTTGCTTAAAACTTGTGGATTTTATGGACAAAAATCTATATCTCAATTCCATACTTTGGTAGTTTTCCCTAATTGCCAAAGATATATACTTGCAACGTCACACACTACGGCCATTCACATGACAGCCGCTTTTAGCGCTGTTATTTGTTCTTCAACGTTGTTGTTGTTGTTGTAACGACAAAAACACTCCCCGAAGGTTTTGGGGAGTGCTGTGGAACTGACAGTCTTTGGCCGGATATGAATCCGGTACGCTCCGGTACTCCCTTGCAACCTTTTAGGTTATGTCACCCCTCCTTGCGTAAGGAAGGAGAGGTGGGTAATGAGAGGTGAGAGGGATCATATCCGTAGATCAACCATCGATTTGCACGTCATATTTGTGCATATTAGTCGCCTCTTACGACTGGTATGCCTACCTCGGGCGTATACTAAACCCCTAACCCGAAGGGGTTTGTTCTTCAACGTCTTTTGACGTAGTTACTTTTATAGCGGTGAACACTTAATCAAATATGAGACACCTTGTTTTATGATAGCCAAATAAAATACAAAAAAGAGACAAACAAAAAGTGGTATCACCGGTGACGTTAGGTGTAGGGCTCGTTATTTACGAAAGTACCTAATATTGGGGCACCACTTTCCGCCTAGTTGTTGATTTTATAAAAAGCCATAATGAACTACTTTAAAAAGCTATTATTCGGAGTAGAAAAGAGTCAAACATCAATGTAATTTAAAAAAAAATTTGTTTTCTTTCATAAATTTCCTCTCACATTTCCGGGAACAAAAATTATCTAGACTTTTGCATAATCTTCAAAGCTGTTTCTATGTTAAACCGTGAATAGGACGCTTTAGAAAGAAGAAGAAGGTCATGGGAGAGAAAATGTATGCAATTCAACAAAAATCATTGGTAAGTGAGAAGATTCGAGGATTTCAAGAGTTTTGCTTTCAAATTGAATCGTGTTGAAACTTTCCAGAAAAAAGTGTTTCAAATTGTTTTGCGATGCCTAAACGACTTTCGCCGAAAAGATGTCACCGACGTGGTTATTGCATCTGCAGTACGCACACCGATAACTGGCTTCGTTGGTCATCACCCGGCATTATCCGCCACACAATTGGGTGCTGTAGCAATCGATGCAGCTCTTAAACAATCCGCAATACCGCATGAAGCTGTACAACAAGTATACTTTGGCAATGTGTTAGCGGCTGGTAGTGGCCAAGCACCGGCACGACAAGCCACACTGCTGGCGGGGCTGTCCAAGCGTGTTTGTTGCACAACAGTAAGTGCGTCCAGTGTTACGGGTATTAAAACTATAATGTTTGCGGCACAAGCGGTTAAATTGGGCTTGGCCGATGCAGCAATCGCAGGTGGCATGGAATCTTTGTCACATGTGCCACGCAATAAATTCAAGTTGGCCGATATAGCGCACGTAGATGGTTTGGTTGTTGATGGTATTGCAGAAAAACCCTCTACAAGTTTTCTACATAAATTGGGTATTACAAAGGAGGAACGTATAAAATATACCAAAGAATCGTATGTGCGTTTGAGAAAAGCTTATCGTGCTGGCTTATTTGATTTAGAGTTGGTACCCTTACGCATAATGCATTCATCACGCTTGCCAATTGTAGTCACTGAAGATGAACAACGTCCATTACCTAACACCTTGGCTGATGAGGAGAATGAAAGTGCATCCGCTGTTTCGTTTTTGGGTGACGGTGCAGCTGCTTTGGCGTTAACAACAAATGAAATGGCTCGAAAATGGAATTTGAAACCATTAGCAAGAATAATAGCGTATAATGAGACGAAAACGAACGATACCGAGTTTGTAATGGCACCAGCACTGGCGATAAAACGCCTCCTAAGCCACATTAACTACAAGAAAGATGATGTTGCGTTGTGGGAGCTAGACGATTCATTTTCCGCAGTACCATTGGCTGTTATAAAAGAATTAGAATTGAATCCAGATAAGGTGAATGTACACGGAGGAGCTATGTGCTTGGGCCATCCGATAGCAATGTCGGGTGCGCGTTTGGTAACACACTTAACACATACGCTACAACCTGGTGAAATAGGTTGTGCAGCAATAACGAGTGAAAATGGCAATGCGGCGGCCTTGTTGGTGCAGAAAATGTGAGTATCCTAAATGATTACTTCAATCCCTTATCCTTTTTTTTTTATTCCAGCTCATATGACATGGAGAACGCAAGAAATAAGTTACCTCAGCTCACTTTGTATACCAAAAATGACTGCCAATTATGTGTTGAGATGCTCAAAGAACTTGAAATATATTTTGATGGTCAGTATACTCTGCAAAAGGTTGATATCACAGAAAAAGAAAATTTACGCTTTCTACGATTATATAACTACGATATTCCGGTGCTGTTCCTCAACGGACAATTTCTCTGCATGCATAAGCTCAAAGTAAACTTGTTGGGACGAAAATTAGAAGAGTTGCGGATAAAGAGTACAAATTACTAAAAAAAAATTTTTTTGTAAATATACGATACACAAATATAAAAATTAATTGTGTAACTAAGCAAAGTATAAGATTTTACTAAATTTTATAAGCAGTTGTAAAAAAATTTTATTGTATTATATTTTAAATAACTACAAATCTGCGGAGAAATTTTAGGTGTGGACAAACGAGAAAAATGTAATGAAATAAAACAGGGAAATTATCAAATAGACATGTATAGGATAATGTATTTTATGTGAATACTCTTTTGCAGATTTTAAAAGTGAACCAAATCTATAAAAAGTTGAGCAAAAATAGATTGGGCTTCAAGCACATATATAACATCTCTTTCTCTAAAAATAACCAAAATATAATTATATTGCGAATGATTGTAACTAAAAGAAGAAGACTTGACATTCTGTTTTCCGCTTCATTAAAGTAAAGAAATTTTGCAGGTGGGCAATTTTTCATAAAATATCCAGATTTTATAAATAAAAAGATTACAACCAAAATATAAACTTAAACAACGAACTAGAAATGGCTCAAATGGATATGGAATTAAAGAAGGTAAGTGCATATCATGAGAAATTGAGTGACCAGAGCACTGTGTATAAGCAACGTGATTCACCAATGCATGGATTCCTCTTTCATTCTAGGCATTCACCGAAATGCAAATAAACAAAATAGAAACTACCAAAAAAATGAATATGATTGATATGAAATGCAGTATGGTAAGGAATGGTAAACAGAAGTATGAACTGACGGAAAAAGGCACCAGCGATTTGACTGACGACACAAGGTATGTTGATATGCAGTAAGCGAGGCAATCATCATTGCAGTTTTTAGTTTGTCATTGTATGAGCGTAACTCACTCTTTACAAACTCTTGGGAACTCCAATACTGGACAGGCACTTCCAAGCGCCGCAGAGAACTATATTCTTATCCGACCACATATTGTCACTCCAGTACTCTTCAATAAGAAAAGCACAAAAGGTTTTACTAACCCTAAAAAACAACGAAATTGCTAGTGAGTGTTGCCGATGTCACAGTCCTTAGCGGATTTGAAGCACTTACGCTCGTATACTAGAATTTTCAGCTACTTGTCGGAAGGATTTGATTTGACCAGCTCGAACTCTATCTGACTGACTAACTTGAAGGCAAAATACATAAATCATTACCATCAGCCAAATTACGAAATTCATATAAATGTTCCCTTTCGTAAAAATTTTAACAAGAATTTCTCTTTTTCCTACAGAGTCTACCTTTCTGTCGGTCGTATGTTTGTCCTCACCGATGTTGAGAATATGCGCTCTGATCTCAAAGCCAAGCAAGATAAATGTGATAAAGCTATTGACCTGCTCAACAAAAAGAAGGAATTCTTAGTAAAATCATTGAAAGATCAAGAAGATGGCCTGCGTGAATTGGTGCAACAACGCAAGGAAGCTGATGCGGCTGCAAAATGAAAAATTTAAATAATTACTAGTTTTTGTTTTTATTTTCACGCACTGCAACTTGAATGCAATTCAATTAAGCATAATTGGTTTTGATCAACCAGCTTCGGATTAACAACTACAGCATTTAAAAAAATAAATTTATACACTTTGAACTTAACTTCTATACATGTTTTATATTAAATTAGTACATATCCTTGGTATAGTATAGAAACTGTGTAACTTGATTATATTACATTTGATTATAGCTTCCATATTTCCGAACATCGGACACAAAAAATACGGATACGCCCTTTCCGTACTATGCCAATGACATGCATTTTACAAAATCTATAACTTAACATATTTGTCTAAGTCGAAATTTGCATAGGAAACAAACTCATTTCCCAAGTTACGTTCATGCGCTGGTTTAAAGTTGCATTTTTGCAATCGCAAGCAATTCGTAAGCCATTGTTCAACAATAGCACCAGAGCAGAATATAATTTTTGTACGTGTAGACTTTTCTAAATTACGTATAATCTTTGAAATTTTTGTTATACATTCTTCAGATAAAAATGGTGGATCAGCAATAATGAGATCAAATGTAGCTTTGTACTCCTGCAGGTAGTCCGCTTCATTTGCTTTGTTAAAATCATAGAAGACGAAGTCGTCACCAAAAGCGGCAAAGCGTTTATCAAACTCGAAAATTTTCACTTAAATTGTAAGATAATAAATTCTAACTGTCATTTGTTTGCATTTATATTGAATTACCATTTTCGTATACTTTCTTCACAGTACCATATAACGATGGACAGGAGAGCAGCGCTATGCTGTAGCTGCACTGGTTGCCTGCTTCTTTGGCTAATAGTTTGCTCACTACTTTTCCCAGTGTTTGTTTGGTAGTTTCACTATACCAAAATTGACTTAATTGCTGTAAAGATATAAGAATTGAATGACTTGTTTAAGATGACAGCGCATTACTTATATCAAGCACCAACCCAATCCTCCTCGAACATTGCTTCCGTGCCGGCTGCTTGGTTTTCTATACGATCAAGTTCTTCTTGTTCCCGTTGCGCTTTCTCTTGCAGAAATTCACTTAGTATCCGTAATGTATCTGCCGGCAACGCAACCTCGTCGTCTTCCATTATTTATTTAAGTTTTTAATTATCGAAGCAACAACTCTTGCGCCAGTCTGTCACAATACGTTTTTGTTTTGATTCTAATGTATTTTATGATTGTCTAAAGTCCATAGTGAGCTGCAGTAGCAACAAGAAGAAGCACTCTAGTTTTTATTTTGTAATAGATTCAGCTGAATTGAAAAACTGCTCGACGGATATCCTACAAGAAACGGTTACTTTTTAACCATGATCCAATAGTTCAGGTCGTGTTAATAACCAGCTGATTGTTACTTGTCTCGAATTTTGACATTACACTCATTTCTCAGTACGTTTTTGACGTTAAACTCACAAATTACAAAAACAAAATACATGGAAAATTTTTGTGTGTCTGTATGTTTGTCGAGCTGCCACGACCTGTTGTAGTTGGTTCATGTTTTTTACCAGCCCACTCGCTTTTTATTCAGTGGCAATTATGGACCCCATCGGGTAAACGGCCTAGAATATACCCGCAGAAAGTATACCTTTCGTATGCGGCGATTAAAATCCACGACCAGAAGGTTCAAGCGGTCAAACAAATTGTTCCAGAATGATGCGAATACCGGAGCGTACTGCATTCATTCCAGTGTACTGCATTCACACAGCTGTCCACTCGACAAACACCTACATGAAACCATGGCAAAGAACATTAATCAGGCTGTTTTAACTCCAGTTTTAATATGGTTCAAACCTGATGAGACTACCAGTTTCCTACGACTTCCGTTAGAAGAAATTCATGAAGAGTTAGAGTTTGGAGAAACCCTACCCGAATTTTTTTTTTGAGCTACCAGCTCTATCCAGTTTCAGACGTCGGGTTTCAAAAAAAAAAAACAAAAGATTGGAATTCAGTGGCTCCTCAAATACATTGTTGTGAGCAATTGTATTCTAATTTGAAAAAATACTTACCTCAGCTTGGTGTCAAATTACTTTTCGGCAATAAACAAGTTGCCACGTTATCCAAATGAAAACAATTTTTATTTTTTATTTTTTATAATTTTATTATATTTTTTTTTGCCTTTCACAATGTTTAATTTTTTTTAATACAAGCAGGTTATATTGGTTTGGGGTCTTAAATGTTATTATTTATTTATAAATTTTTTAATGTTTTGCTTAGAAAAGAACACATACAAAAAGTAATGTGTGTGTTTTTATTTGTAACGTTTTAATATAAAAAATAATTATAGAATGTGACAACTTAAAAGTAATGCATTAATTACATAAAAATATTAGAAAAATAAGTAATTAAAATGTGACATAAGTTATAAAAAAGTTACAAAAAGCGATAGATTAAAGCGATTATTAGGCTTACTTAAAAAATTTACGGACTAAGCAATATTATTTTAAAACTTTCTTTAAAAAGTTTGATGCATTTCAAAATTCGAAAAAAATTCAAAGCGGAAATATTACAAGTTATTCAAATTTTTTTTAGTTACTTTATGATATAATTTTATTTATAAAAAAACTTAACAATGTGTAAAACATTTTTTAAAAAGTGTGCCGAATTTGAAAAACAGTACAGAAAAATTATAATTTTTGTATATTTGTTTATTAGAACATACTTCTTTAAACCAAACACAGAGTTTTTAAAAAACCAATAGTTTATATTTTATTTTATTTATCAAATACGACTACTTAGTTCGTTTAATTTTTAGCAAGCATAAGCGGCATACAAACAATTTCGAACAGCAGTACAATAGCAACACAAAACGCACAAAACTAAAGAGTTTCAAAGTTTTAATACTTATTTGTGTTCGAAAAATGTTTTCAAACATATCGAGTGCTGAGTGGAAGAGCTCCCTATTTCAAAATATTTTTTAAAAACGCCCTATCTCACAATTTCTTTGAAGTAGCCCCACCTCAGAACTTTTTTCAATAACGCCCTATTTCAAAATTTGGTTTAAGAACGCCCATTCTCAGAATCATTTTCAAAAACGCCCTATCTGAACTAAAGTTTTATACAATTTTAGCTGCGATAAGGCGTTTTTGAATCAAATTCTCAGATAGGGTGTTGTTGAAAAAAAGTCTGAGATAGGGCGTTTTTAAATCAAGTTCTGAAATAGCGTGTTATTCAAACAAATTCTGATATAGGGTGTTTTTGAAAAATATTTTGAAATAGGGTGATCTTCCACTCAGCAGTCGATATATACGTATTAGCACTAGAAGGCAAACTAAATTTTTTTTTGATTTCGAATTCAAGTTATTTGTTTCTTATATAATACTAATTTGATTTCTTTTTATTTCAGTTATACTTTAAAGCGAGTTAGTTTTGAAGTGAGTGAGTAATGAGTTAAAGGTGTTTGGAGTACATTTTCAGTAAATTTTTCTTATACATATATTAGTATTTTTTTATTTGTGTTAAAGTGAACTATTGGCTTATAAATGCAAATAATATTTTTCCAGAAGCGTTAGTATGTATTTTTTTAGAAAACAAATTAAAAAAAAAAATTAATATAAGTTTTTGCTCACATGCCATGTCTCTCTTCAATGATCGGACATTTTTTTCCCGAAACTATTAAAGGTGTTTTGTACGAATGCGGCAATTTTTTCAAAATGCTGCAATTCCAGTTTTGTAAAAAGTATTTCAAATGGTAATTTTAGTAAGTACAAATAGACGACTGTCTGGTTGAAAACGTTATCTCGCAGCAAACGATTAAAAAAGGCCCCCAGATTTTAACAAAAAAAAAATTTCATAGAGTTAAAATAAGCGATTGAAATTTAATAAAAGTGTTTTTAAGTGGCAGGTGCAATATCTCGATTTTACACTCGGCAGAAAAAATTTTCTTATTACTAAAATTAACATTAAAAATAATTTTTTTTTTCAAAACTGAGATTTAATTTTTAAAACTGCGCAATTCTTTATTTGCTGTTTTTGCTATAGAAATTTTCCAGTAAACAAATATGACAAACACTTTTTGCGTCGCAAATTCATATAGACATTAATTAAAATTTTTGAAAATTAGTATTTAAACCCCAAATACATACGTACATATATTTTACCATATTATTTCTTATATTATACTTTGTTTTGTTCTCCATTTATGTTATTACAAAAATTTCCGCATCTAACATTTCTTCGCGCGAATTTCGCTTTGCTATTATTTAAATAAGCCGCTTTTCTTTAAAGTGATATAAGTGCAATTTAAAAAAAAATTTATTTTATAGTAAATTTGTGGCGATAATTTCAATATTGTTATTTTCATAAAATGCACTTATATCATTTTTAAAAAAGCGTTTTTTAATATATTGTTTTGTTTTTATACATATATATATGAATTTATATACGAAATTTCACAAGAAATCTTAAGTTTTGTTTCAGTTTAGTTAAATATTTTGTTATTGTTGCTGCTTTTTTTCTTCTATTTAGCTGTTTTTATTATTATTGCGATTATACATATTTAAAGTAGAAAGAGTATTATTTTTCTGGAAATCTCGAAAAAAAGTCATACCCAGCAAACATTTTTGACTCATATGTATATAACATATAGAATATCGGATTCTATCTACTTTCGCTCGTTTAGCGTTCAAAAGAAGAGTTCATTTATGTGAGAAAGTCTTCTCTATATAGCACCTTTAGTCGTCTTTTAGGCTACTAGAGGTATCAGAACTCTTGGAATCCGTATTAAAGTCAAATATAAATTGTAATAAGAGACAAACATAATTGCTGCCTACAAATACACACATACATAAGATTCAAATATGACTCTATTTATCTCCTGACGATTACAATGTTTGCTGGGTTACGTATGCAAATATGTAACGTTCGTATGTGTTCGTGTAACTTCGTATGCCCACAAAACAGTTCTGACTTTTTTGTGTGTATTTTTTTTATTTATTTTTTCATTAAGAAATATAGTATAAAATGTATATAAAATGTGAATCAATTAAAAATTCTTAAATCAATCAAAATCAGTTAATTAATTAGAATAAAAATAATAATAAGAATGAGTAAATATAATAAAAATATATAATTTTAATTTAAATTTATAATAATAATAAGAATGAGTGAGAATATAAATAGCATTAAAATGCGTTTAATGTTTTTATGATTTTTCGCTTCATTTTTACTTCGCATATAGTAGACTGGTGTGGTTTGTGTGAATGTGTGTGTTTGTGTTTCTTTTTGTTTGCTACAAATCATCATTCACTGCATACAATATACATACAATATTATTTTATAATATATATATTCATGTAATCATATAGTTTTATTATTATTTTTTTATTTATTTTTTCTTTTGCTGAGTTCTTTGTTTTTGTTTTCGAGTGTTGAGTTGTATGAAACTTTGCAGTTGTTTTTGCATTTTCGTTTGCGGTATTTGTTTTTGTTTCAATTATTACATATTTATTATTTTTCAAATTGGTTTTTGTCTATATGCAAGAGTGATGTGAAAACGCTTTATTTAAATATTTTTTTTTTTTTAATTTTTGTTTTTTATTAATCGTTTCTTCTTCAATCATTTGAATTGTGCAACATCTGATTTCGCTTCGAATTTATCCATATGCAATTCCAACGCTTTCCAACGGCACTTTCTAATAACCATTTTGTGCACAGCATTTACGCCTTCTCTCACATTCTTATTGTTGTTATGCAAAGTTGTTGCTGCCATTTTTTATTTTTATTTATTTATTTTTTCATTTTGCTCTTATTTTGTTTGTTGTAGTTGTTTTTGTTATTATTTTGTATGTATGTACGTAGTGTGCTGTTGTTGATTTTTATACGTAAATATTATTGTTTTTGTTGTTGTTGCAGTTGCTTTAACCAGATGAGGCAATAGCTGTGTTGTTGTCATCACAAATCGTTTGCTGTGCTGCTGCCGCTTTATTTTGACGCACCAATTCAGCGCGACGTTCCTAAAGAGGCGACAATTATGAGACGTGAGAAGAATATTGATTAATTACTTAATATTTTGTAGGTAAATACAACAAAAAAATTGTGCAAGATAAGATGTGTGTATGTGTGTGTGTGTCTACACTTGGCACAAAGCTAAGCTTAACATTTCCAAATCGAACAGATTTACTTTTTTACTTTACTTATTGTACTTTAAACTTAACAGAAATTAAATAAACAAACAAAAAATGCAGTCTTATGCGGCTTTACTCTTCCAACCGAAGTCTGCTCGGTGAATGCCTTCATACAAACGAAAGCATCACCTCTAACTGCAGAGGAACGCAAACATTCCAGGGAAGGAGGGTGGCCTTCGGGGAGTGTTTTTGTCGTTACAACAACAACAACAAGCTACATTGTCGTATATTATGACCACGTGGAATATTCTCCAACCCCTAACCCATTCCTTTGCAAGGAACTTGAAGAATCTCTTATCTCAGTACCTAACTTTTCCAGATTTTATTTCAAAAACTTCCTCTCTAAACAAAAACTCAATACTTTTTCAGGCAATTTTTTAAACAATCTCAGAGAAATCACGTTTTTTGTAAAATGTTGAGACAGAAAGTTTGTTGTAAATATGGCCCAATTAGTCATGCAAATCCAAATTAATTTATAAACTCCCACTCGATACCCATCTTGTAGAAAATCTTTTCCGGATAGGTCAATATCTATAAAACGGTTTGAGGTATCTTTATAAAATCTATGCTACATGAAAACCTTAATAAATATCTATCAATTTCTAGACGAAGAACTATACAGGGTTACAGTATAATAACAGCTTTTGATCGTATAAAAAAAAAAAACACGAGACATTCCGGTATATAGAACCGGCTGCTTGCAATGCACAGACACATTCTATGATTGAACTTGGTCCACATTTTGGTCGGTAGATTCGAAACGTGTTGAGGTGCCTAAAAATATTCTTTTAATTGTAGAAGCGCATTTTTGGGTTAAACAGGTACAAATGTAAACCAATATCTTCGAACTAAGGCAGAAATTTAGGTAAAATCATTTAAAGTCATGCCGCCGCCAACAACTTTCTTTTGATATAAATATCATATAGTCATTTTTTAGAGTTACCCAGTGCTAAATTTTCAAGCTTTAAGCTCCCGAGGACAACGAGTTTTTAAACATATTTTAGTAAAGATGTAAATGATGCTTTCGAGCGAAATCAAGAAAATCAGCTGAATATAAATGTGTACATTAATAATGACTACTCCTATCTAAATAATTATTCAATTTAAAATAAACTAATAGAATTAAACCAGACCTGTTAAATTTGATTAGTAACTAGTAATCCATTAATTAAACGGCTTTTTTAATTGGCAATGATTATTTTAATTGTTTTTCAAGAAAAGGCAATTATTAATTGATTACGATTAGAAAATATTAAAACAAAAATTAAAAGAAATTAAAAAAAAAAAACCAAAAACCGTTGTTTTGAGTATTTTTGAATATTTTTTGAATTTATTTTATTATTTTTGCTTTTTTTCAGTATTGTTGGTGTGTATATTTATGTGCTGCAAAAAATCAAAAAAAAAAAAAATTTTATAAAAAAAATAAAATAAATAAATCAAGAAAAAAATTAAAAAAATCAAGAAAAAAAAAAACAAAAATTATTTTTGATTTTTTATTAATCGTAAAAAGTCATGATTTTCTTTTGATTTTTTTTTTAATTAATTAGAAAATAATCATAAAAAATTGATAGTAATTAGTAATCAATCATTTAATGGATTCTCAAGAATATAGTTAATCAAACTGGTAATCATTATGATTAGAAATCATTATTTAACAGGTCTGAATTAAACATATTTTGTGAATACCGCTAATACATTACTGGTTTACTTTCTACTTAGGCATCTAAAAACAAAGCAACGTGGTAAATTATAACTATTGCTCTACTTAAGCCATACTTTTAAAGCATAATATACTAAATTATAAAAACAAAATAAAATTTAAACAAAATAAAATTTATAGGAAAAGTAAAAAATAATAAACCGGTTAGTAACAACAACTCCAGCAATGCTTTAACTTAGCTCGAAATTAACAAAAAAAAATTAGAAATAATGAATTAAATGCGCTACGAATGTTGCATTGATGCGTGTAATTTGTAGTTGTCGTAGTATTAGTGAAAGTAGTAATAGTAGCAAATTAGATTAGGTAATGTTGAGTGAGCAGTTAGTGACACCTACAAGTTTTTGAACTTTATCAATTTTCTTTTGTAACTCCTTTTCGCGATTTTGCTCGGCGGTGAACAATTTATTTTCAATAATGCGGGTCTTCTCCTCAATTTTTTGTGTTTCCAATTGATCGATTTGAATTTTTTTATTTGTGTTGTTCTACAATGACATACATACATACAAATAAATGCGGTCAGTAACAATGAAAATGCATGAAGGATTAAATGATGTTAAATAATTATGATTAATTAACAATTTTGATATTTTTTTAATTAAATGCCATATTAACGATATTTGGATAGTAAAGAAGGGAGTAGCGTTAGAAAAGTTTGTTTGGTAATTTTTGAAAATATATTTTTTTTTTAATTGGTTCAAAAAACAAGTGTATAAGCAATATGGGTACCTGGAAAATGTACTTAAAGGGTTAATAATAAGTGATATGACAATGGGTCAAAACATTCCAGTGCATTGTGTTGAATGTGTGAATTGAGTTAAGTGTTCTTTGTTAGTTAAAAATTGGTATTTTTTAAAAATAATAAAATTCAAGCAATTACTTACAAAATTAAAAAACCCTCTAGAAAAATTAAAATGAAATTTTCATAAATTTAACACATGTTAACTTTGAAATATGTATTCAAAATTAAATATAACTAACTTATTGGAGTGGATGGTATGTTTTTTGTGGATATTTACAATATGTGTACATGTTTTTACTATTTTATATATATAATATATATTTGGGTTTGATTTTTTAAGTGAGTTATTTATCCAAAAAAATACCAAATATTCCGACAAAGTTGAGAGCTGAGTGCGGGCTTGTCAAAAGTGATTCACTAGTTTTTCTTTTTGTATTGCTTCCGCACTGAGCACGTATTAAGAGCAGAGCCATGCACATACAACGTGATAGCATGCTTTTGACTCTGCTTTGAAGTGCTGAGTTTTACTTCCTTACGGAAGGAGGGGTGACATGACCTAGAAGGTTCCTCTGGTCATACCAAATCGCTACCACGACAGTCGGGCAGTACCGCAAGGGAGTACCGGAGCGTACCGGATTCATATCCGGCCAAGGACTGTCAGTTCGACAGCAACCCCCAAAACTTTCGGGGAGTGTGTTTGTCGTTAGAACAACAACTACTCCAGCTCTCATTATTGCTTAAATATTTGATTTCGTTTAAATTTTCTTCAATACTCCTCCAGTAAGGTGGGTGTGTGGTTTCGATGGTCGTGATGGGTCGTGAATGTTAATACAAAATAAAATAATTAATTGTAAATTGAAAATTAAAAAAGCATTTCGAAAACTTTTTGCTTATACTTACATGCTCCTTGAGACGTTCCAACATCTTTTTGATGTTCTCATCTCGCAAAGTCTGAGCTGTCTTCAATTTCTCTTCAATGGCTTCTTTTTCAATGGATTTTTGTTGTTCCAATTGCTCGCGTGTCTTTTCGATTTCTTGTGCATGAATCTACGAAGTAAACAATTAAGCTCAATAACTCACAAACATCAATTGCAATACAATTTCTTGCGCACACTTACCTTCAATTTTTCTTTCATGTCACTAATAATGGCTTCACGCTTCTCAACATGTTGCTCAATTTTGGTTTCTAATTTTTCCTTTGTCTGATTGATGAACTCATTGGTGATTTCATCCTTTTTACGTGTGGCTTCTTCGATTTTCGATAGTTTCTGCGATAAATCAGCCATTTTCTTTGCTTCCAATGACTGTGCGTTAAGAGATAGAAAGAGTTATTTAATTTTGCGTCTAATTTTTTAATTATGTTTGTACACTTACAATGCGTCGCTCTTCGGCTGCTTTCAACTTTTGCTCGATTTCCTCGGCTGACACATTTTTACCGGGTGTCACTGGACGCTTGGGCACCACTACATTGGGTGCTGGTTCGGCTAGGATCACTTCATAGCTGAGACCGCCGCGTGATTTCTCTTGGCAGCGAATTTCAGTGGCTGTAAAGATATATAAATAAGGAAATGAGTCAATATTTTTTAATATAAACGAATTAATGAAGAAATAGATATATGTAGATTACATAAATAAATGACAATACAGAGGTCTAGAAATCTCAGAATTTGAGCCAAAAGACTTTAGCAATTGATTTATTGTTTTATTTTGCGTGGGTGGAAAGTTGATGTATTTTGGAACATCCTTAGTCAGATGTGGTTTTGTAACACTGAGGATGGCGGAACGGCCGTTTATTACAAAACCAAATTTGACAAGGGATGACTGCAAATCGTCCCAATATACATGATTAATTGTTCTTTACGAGTTTCTCTAATTTCCCTATTTGATCATTATTGCGTTCTGCAAACTTTCTTATTTTACACAATTAATTTTTCATAAGAAATAAATGCAAGAGATACACCACTTAGAGGGGGTCTCAAAAAATCGATTATCATGCGGTATACAAGATACAAACTCGGTAGAAGTAAATGCGGATATGCGGTCTTCAACTTCATTCATATCAAGAGTCAAGAATCAATGTCAGTGACTTTAATTCTATTGACATTATGACACGTCACCAACGCTACAACTAGCCTCTTAGGCATTTCAGGCATTGTAGAATTTCACCTATAAAGGCAAGTGGCTAGTTGTAGACTTTTAGATTTAAGCCGCTCAGTCATTGGGGTTTTAAACTAAAAAAGTTGATACTACTCAGGCCGCCCAATCAAATGATCGCTTCTGGATAACCTTGAAGACTATTCGGTTATCAGTTTTGATAGTTTTGGTGAGTAGAAAGTTCAATGTAGAATAATTTGTCTGACAAGAATTTGGGTTTTCATATCCAACGCGACTTTTAGTTAGTCTCCTCGCGAGGATAGCCCACAAACATTATGGGAGTGCTCATAAATTTGGGAGTCCGATATTAGAGCTAAATATGTAAAAAATGTGATCTTCAAAAATACGATTATAAAGAAGTATTTAAGGACTCAGATGTGATGAAAGTTATGGGCAACTTTAGAACAAATGTTCATATTATTTGTAATTAAAAATGTGTTTTTTTTTATAAAAAAATGTTAAAATATGTATTTCTGTTCCGGGCCATCTCTGCTGGACCGTGACAGTATCGATACGCCTTTACCATCGATTGTTGTTGTTGTTGTTGTAGCGACTACTTAACCTGCCTAGGATGTCACCCCTCATCCAACACTGTCATCAGGCTCTTCTAACGGAAGTCCAAGAAACCTCGCGGCTTCAACAGGGGTGGACCAGATTGAAATTGGTGTTAGAAGAGTAGGCTCAGTTGAGCAGATGAACAGATGGTTAGTATCATGGGGAGACACGCCGCATGCCGGGCAGACATTTGGCATGTCAGGGTTCAGTCTGGATAGGTTAGAGTTTAGTTTGTTACAATATCCAGAACGGAGTTGAGCCAGCGTGACTCTTGTCTCCCTGGGCAGTTCGCGTTCCTCGTCGGCAACAGGTGGAGCTTGTGCCTGTAGGACTGCATTCACTGGACGAGACCTGACAAAGGAGTTTACCGACTCCGTGTGGATGAGGTTGAGGGCCCGCCGGTGCACCTTTGAATCAAACGGCGAGAAAATGTGATGCCGGATCTCGTCATAGTGCTTACGGAGGTGACTCCTTATCGACACTACCCTGTCTAACCTGTCACCTTTTTACCATCGATTGGTGTTTCTTGGTATTGTTTTTTGCTCAAACACAAGGGAAATTTATAAAGAATGGCCTCTCAAAGTGTTTCTGCCAAATATGTTTTAACAACATTTTGCTATGTGAGTCTTTTGTCCAATAAGTTCGAGCTTATGAAAGCAAAAAATGTTATATATGACTATATGACTCCTATTCAAGCTCGTCTGATATATAAATTTAGGTTCATATCGAACTACCACCGCAAGAAGGTAAATACCCGCATTTCGGACTCACAAATGGGATCATAAAGAACGTAAACGCTCTTATTTAGGACTGCATTCTGGCTCATTTGTGACTCTGATAGTTTGCTGAGTAAATAGATATTCAAAATAATAGTTATAATTCCACCATTAAAAAAAAAAAAAAAAAAAATTCTGTGCTCCAATCCATATAAATTATGCTCACTTTCAGTTACACATTTATGATAAATTTGCCTCACTTAAAAACTGACACAAAAATGTACTCACAATTTTTATGTAGGCAAAACTGGTTTTTGCGTCTATCACAACCGGAACAATTACTGAAAATAAATGCGTTGGAAAATGTGCTCTTCTATCACAAATTACTTTTTATATCTTTTATGCGCTTCAACTATTTTTTTTGGTATTTTGTAAAGAATTTTTTGTGGTCAATATCCTTAATGTTTTGTGTGTGGGAACATATTTTGCAACAATTTGTTATTTCTTTTTTTTTTACACTCAATACTTACATATGTAGTTGCAAGTAGTTTCGTGTGAAAAATGTGAGCACTTTTTGTTTCTTTTTAAATTTCATAGAAAGAATGTGAGTGAAAAGGTTGCAATTTTTGGTGCAAAACTATCTGTTGTTTATTATAATGGATTGCAACACTTAAAATGTATGCAATATTAAAATGGTTTTAGCAGGTGTGAAAGCGTTCATATTTTATTTCAAGTTTTTGCTGTGCGCTTTTAACAACTGCAGTTGCCTTCAGGCAAAAAAAGAAAAACACAAAGTATCAATGTGTGTGTGCAAGTGGAAGATATGATTTATAATAAAATTGTTGTGGCAATATTTTAGATTTTATACACTTGGCAGTTGCCATATATTTAAATTTTTTACTTTTTTGGTCAAGCGCAAAAAAAATTCTATGGTACTTCTGCACTTATTTGAGCAATTAGCATTCTCTAGCTTTTCAAGAATTTCAATTTCAGCACAAGAGTAGTAAGTGTCTCATAAAGCTCACCAGTTCATGCGTATTCAAGTTTTGGGGGTTTCGAGGGCGAGTAGCTTATGGGTCATTCCATAAAATTTTTACAACCCAAAACATAGATTTGCCCAAAACAATTTTTTTTATGATCTGGATGAAAAACAAATCGACACGTATTTTTTATTTAATAATTTTTCAAACTTTTGGAAAGTAACAAAATACGGCAGTTAGAACATATTTTAAAGGGTTGCTGTTTTAAAACGAGTTATCCTACAAAAACGAATTTTACAGGTTATCTTAATAATTGTTCACACTTTTTAAATATAAATAAATAAAATTTTTTTTATTTTTTTTTCATACAAAATAAATAAAATTTTTTTTTTAAATAAACAAAAGTCAATAGCGAAAAAAAGCCATGCTTAAGGTTGTTTATTTTTAAAACAAAATAAGTGTACGGTTTGTAGAACATGTCATTAAAATTTCAGAGTGGGTAGCGAAATAGTTTGTTTGCAAAAACTATTTGTTTACACCCACCTCAGCTCTAAGCATGCAATAGACCATACAAGGCCGATGGCGGGCACTATTTTTGTATAACAATTTATATGAGTTCATATTTTTTTTTTGTAAAAATTTTATGGAATGACCCTTATGCAAGTTAATTTTGTGTATTATTTAATTTGCCGAAGGGTCGTGAGAAGGGGGGGCGGGGGGGGGGTACCCCTTACAGCTTGTATGTATTCATTAGCGCCGATCATTTGTCGTATTTACAGCTTGATTGCTCATCCTAATTTTCCTTGTGAAAATCCCCGTTTTAGGATTGCAAACATAAGCTATTATATAGTATACTAGAGGGACCGGCAGACTTTGTCCTGACCAGATATAAATTCGCACCATACAAAATGTATGGGAAAATAAAATTCTTTTTTCCGGAACTTTTCAGAAATTTTATTGGGTATTCTCCTATTCTGGTCAAAGAACAATCTAAATTAGTGTCCATCATCCAAATCGGTGCAGGCGTTCTTGAGTTATGAGCGTTGGAACTAAAGTCACTTTCTTTTATACATATGTATATAGATTTCATAAACCGTATGCGAATTACACAAGCATGCAAGAAAATAAACGAAAATGACCAAAGATTTTATCGCTTAAAAAATCACATCTACTTAAAAGAAAACTAAAAGCAAAGCCAAATCTTTCCGTGATAAGTGAAGGAAGAATTGTTCATACAGTTAAACTTGCCTAACGGAGCATCTTGTTGTCTTCTCTGATTGGTGAAAACTCGCATAGGAAATACAAACGTCAGGTGTGCTGGAGTCTAAACTGTATACTGAAAAAGCTGAAGACGTATGTAGTATTATTACACTCGTCCAACTGTGCTCTATACAACTTAAGAATGCGACCTTCTGCTCCACCGACATTGGTTTTTTTTTTTTATAAATCAAAAGCAGTCTAGAAATCAAGCTCTCACTCGCTTACATATTCAGAAATCTTTTGTAAAGTATTAACACATATCCAACCCACACATGGAATTCTAAATCCATTCATATAAATTCTATCAAAAGGAAAGCAAACGCGCGAACAAAAGGTGGGGCGTTGTGGTGTTATGTGTCCAGTCGAGCGTTAAAAATGCTTTACACCACATAGTCGGTTTTTGTAAGTTCAGAAAAACATATCAAAACCCAACGATAAAATTCATGCCCGAGTGTTTTAACCTTGACAATGTTATGCAGTTTAAACGTTGTCGAAAGATCATACCAGTGTAAAATAACGCTTTGAGTGAATTGAACTGTGTTTTTGGTTTGTATAGGGCAACTTTTTTTTTTTTAGTATACGAGTATTTACAAGTTTAAAAAAAAAAAAAATGCCAAAAAATGTAATACCTTCAGCTAACCACACACGTAAATTGTATACGAGCTACGTGGCTTTTGCGCCTATGTGTATGCAGCTCATTTATCAACTCTCTGTCATACACAAGCTCGCTATATATTTTCATCTTCATCTATTCTCTTTATAAATAGTGTCAAAACACTCCAAAGTCAACTATGAAATATTGATTGACAGCAAATAATAAGGGCAAATTATAGTATGAAATACCAAAATAAGAGCAAATACATAAGTAAAAGTGTATATGTGTCTAAGAGTTCACACATACATATGCACAGTAGACTGGACCAAAAAAATATTTACTCGACGAAACCATTGAAGTTACATACATTTGCATACAGTTTTGTAGCCAAATTAAGTGTTCAACAAAAAAAGTTCGTTAGGTAGGTCGGTGCACAGTAATAAAACATTAAACATTGGCATGGTTTACTAATTTCAGAATTTTTCTTTTGAACGTCAATAGTTGGTAACTTTAAAAAGTAAATTTGTAACAAAAATGTTTTTTAGACTAAAGAATTTGCTTTAAGAATTTGCGGTTATCTTCTTTCTACATTGATTTTTGCGTTTTTGACAAATTTATACTACGAGAGTTCGCCCAGTGGTTGAAATTCAACCAATAAACTTTATTTTATTTTTTTGCTGTAGGTATGTTTTATCCGCCTTTTTTTCTTCCTTTCTATGTCGTTCCTTTCCTCTAACATATTTTTATTTTCCTTGATTTCTTTTTTTACTCTCTTATTTTATTTTTTACTTTCCTCAAACTTCTTTTCCTTTCCCTTCCCTTCCTTTTGTTTTCTTGCTTTCCCCTTCGTTTTCTTACCTTTCCTTTAATTCCCTTTCCCTTCCCTTCCTTTCATTTCCTTACCATTCCATTCTTTCCTTTAATTTTACTTCCTTTCCCATCCTTTCCATTCCCTTCCCTTTCCTTCCTTTCCCTTCCTTTTCCTTTTCTTTCCTTTCTTTTCCTTTCCTCTGTTTTCCTTTAATTTTCTTCGGTGTTTAATATTCTTTATGAGTAATCATTTATTTTATTTTTGTAAACCCTGTTTGTAGGTATCAGCAATGAATTTTACATATTTGCTCATATTTTACATTGCTTGTTTAATGTATCCAACAAAGCAACTTTTCGTGCTCTCAGGAGAGCAGCTGACACTGGGCATCGTAGCCAGTAATCAATACAATAACAACAACTAAAGCAAAAATGCATGACACAACAGAGTATCTATAGTGCGAATACTTATTTTTCATTAGTCCACTACCAACTCTTCGCACTCACAGTGAGAGCCGACCACACGAATAACACAAAAACATGCATGGCAAGTCAACTCACACTACTTCGGCTCTTAATTTTTTCCAACAAAGCAACTCCTCGGCCATGCTCACGATTCAGCATAGTACACAAAAAGCAAGTACACACACACAGCGTGATATAGTGTGAATATGTAAATGTGTAGTGGTGTGACTTTTATGTTAAAGTTTTTATATTAAAATGATTTTTAAAATTTTTTTTATTTACGGATAAGAGTACAACTCAAAATTTCCTATCTATACATATATAATTTGTATACCTTAGAATTATAGTTTAGCAGAAAACGGTTCTACATTGCATTCATCTTGTCTATTTATATATAAGATAATAAAACTCTTGAAAATTTGTATTTGGAATATCCCAATAATAATTTCTGTAAATGTTTTTTAAAATAATTTAAAGTAAACATGCTACAATAAGCGATATGTAAGCTTTTTCAGTTTTAATTTATTTGAAAGTTTCAAGTAAACTTTTTATAAACTTCCAGAAAAAACTGTTACAAATAATTTCAATTTAAAAGTGAAATGCAAATGTTTATAAAAATTCAGAAAAAAACTATTTGTCAGTTTTTTTTTCTTTTCAACTTAAAATATTTTCAATTCTTTTCAAACAAGATTTTATATGAGAATGACGGCGTAAAAGCAAAAATCATGGCTGCATCGTAACCACTTCCGCAATCTGGTAATAGTTGCTTTAAGTTGCAGCATTCAATGTATGATTAGAACTAAGTTATTTATTTTATTGCAATAGCTAAATAATATACAAAATATGGCTTGAAAAAAGTTTCAAAAAAAAAAAAACGCTTGGAAAGCTTTCTTTAAAATCTTTTTTGTAGGTTTAAATTAATAAGCTTTTTATCGACGTGTCGTTTCAATTACACAACGTTTATTTTCAAACGTTTTATAAACGAAAAATCTGAATTTCGTAAGTTTAATATTTATTTCGGAAAGCTTTTTAAAGATTTATTTTAAGTTTACTTTGCTCGTTGGGATTTCTTTGAAAAAATGACTCAAGGTGACGCAGGGAATATTATAGTGTTCATTTTAACTACTTTTAAAAATTTTGTGTGTCTGTTTGAACTCAAGAATCTCGGAAACCAATAAATGTATTGTTATGAGACTTTCACTGCTGGACAGCTTGTAACTTTGGACGTTTGCAAAATTTTGTTTTATCAAAATCGCATGATAAACAAAAAAGAGATACTTAGGTACCTATTGCAAAAATTCCTTTTCAAATAGATTTATATGAATACAAAATGCACTTAGCTTCTCAAAAAAATATTAGAGCGCCTCTGTAAAATTTTTGTTTGGTTTTTTTTTTTTTTTTTTAATTACAGCTAAATACAGTGGTGTACCAAAAAACTTACGAATTAAATTTTTTGAAACTGCAAGGGCATGAAATGGGAAAATAAATATTGTTCTGAATCAACACAGTCTGTAAATTGCTTTCATGGTTTAGGCTAACAGGAATGTGAACAATCCAAGCGACGCCAGCTACTTTGCTAGTTTTCAAAATAAAAATGTGAAATCAGAAAACTAGATGCGAAATTTTTATTTAGTACTTTTGGTTTAAAATTCAATTTCTTACAAAACTATATGCAGCTAAATTTTTTTATTTCAATACTTAGACAGTGTTACAGGAAAAATTAAATCAGTCTTAAATAATCCAAAATAGCACAATAGACCACTAAAAATAATATCAAGGTTTGCAGCTTTTACAGTATATTTTTTTCGCCATTCTGATAGTATAATTAAAAAATTGAGCCCAGTCTAATATACATAAACACAAAAGTACAAGTACGTGTTTATTTTTGCTGCTGTGGAAATCCTTTAAGCAGCATTCAAAACAAAATAAGCCACAGAGAAATTAGATATTTGCTTTTTATGTAACCGTAAGCTATGATTATGTATTTGTGTGGGTGGGTGTGAAGGGCAGACGCCTGTGGCTGTTTATTACTGCAAGTTCTCGTCGAATGATAAGCATAAATAGCTTCAAAATATGTATAATTTACCGACATTGACAGCTAATCAACACATATTCTTTTATGTAAGTTTTGTTGTTCAAAAGAGATATGCTGATATACATATTCATATGTTATAATTTATGGAGGCACGCTATTGCGGATGAGTAACTCATTATTAATTTCAAAAAGGTGTGTATAAACATATATCAACCAAATAAGCGTTTTGTGAGCTTATGGTAAGCTTTTTGTTGGCTATCAGTGAAAATGTATATTTGCTTAGGGGTAAAACAGCCTGTTATAGTTTTGGGATCAGTTAATGCTTAGCTAGGAAATTTTCATGAATCATTTCCAGGTTAGGTTCGGGATGTTTTCAATATGGTTTCAGGCGGACCTGTTAAATAATGATTACTAATCGTAATGATTACCGGTTTGATTAATTACTTTCTTGAGAATCCATTTAATGATTGATTACCAATTACTTTCAATTTTTAATGATTATTTTCCAAGTAATTAAAAAAAAATAATCAAAAAAACCAATATTTCACGTTTATTGAAAAAAAAAAAAAATAATCAAAAGTAATCAAAACAACTATTTTTTTTATTATTTTTTGATTTTTTCTAATCGTAATCAATTAATAATTGCCTTTTCTTGAAAAACAATTAAAATAATCATTACCAATTAAAAAATCCGTCTAATTAATTACTAATTACTAATCAAATTTACTAGGTCTGGTTTCAGCACACATAAATATTTTTCCTACTTTTGTGGGATAAGTTGCAGATGTTTTAGGTATTATTTCGAAACTATCTTCATAACATTTCGGAGATTACTTAGGAATATATTATATATGAATTCGGAATGATTTTATGCAAACCTACAGTAGTTATGGAGATGTTTTACACGCTCCTAGAAAGGATTAATTAAAATATGAGCACATCGTGCACTGTATCTTTGTCTTAATCGAAATAGTGTCGGCTCCTTCAGACTGTGCTACCAAAATGTCTTGAAATTTTCTGAAATATGTCCCGAAATTATAATCAAAGGGTTTCACCGCAACTAAATTTTTAAAAAGTCATCACTTTTAAAAGTTTGTTGTTAGGTATATTTGCGACAATATTATTTTCTTTTGGTGGCTGTTTGAATAGTAGAAACGAGTTTGTCGAAGTTGTTTCATCCAAGCTCACCTTATGGATGAAAAAGTTACTGACCAAATAAAAGGAGCTTCTTGTAGGTGGAATCAATATAGACGAGAGGGTAGAAAATCAGCTTAAAGCTTGCTTTAGGATAGAAGAATTAAGCAGGGTATCTTGGATTTGAAAATCTAACATCGGTTGTAAGAATCTATAAAAGCTAAATTTTCTTTTACAAGACACACTTAAACTAAATAAATTTTAATTTCGTTAACTATAAAATCTCCACTTAATAAATTTTATTACGTAAACACTTCCATTAAAGTGAGCTACTTAGCTTTTCCCTCAATATACTATATGTGCATCCATTGTTTACTCGTAAAGCGGCTATAACAATATTAACATTTAACTGCTTTTAAGGGCTTTTCACATTCAAGTTAATAACATTTTGTTGGTCTGCGCTTAACAAGGACCGTCGTCCTACCAACTTGGACTTCGCGGACTAATGGATGAACAATGTTCAAACGAAGATTACTATAAACGAGGAAATGAAAGAAAAACAAAGAGTAATGGAATGAAGGGAATTAAAAAGCACAGCACTGCTAAATTGCGTGGAGAAAAGGAATGCTGTTGCAACAATTGAAATGTTAGCGAGTGAAAAGGGGGAGAGAAGATGCAGAAAAAAAAAAGAGTATGACTTATGTTGGAAAAGGTAGGTAGAGGTAGCTGTTGCGTACAGGAAAATGTGATTTAGGAAATTTCGTAAAGTGAATAGGTTAAGACGCAAGTGAAACCACTATAAGGGTGTGCGAGGTTTTAGTACGAAACTGTGGTATATAATAGAGATGACAAACAGGGGATTCCGTTATTTTTAAATGACACAAAGCAATGCATTTTCGAGATTGGAAATATGTTACTAAAGCATGTTTGACTTAAATGGCAATTCTGGCCAAGACAGTTGAACGTCTTTCGTAAGACGATTTGAAAGACTTTGGTGTTTTTGGAGCAACAGTCTTAAAAAAGAATAATCTGAAATTCACCATTCGTGGTGAAAAATGTTTTTAACAGTATATTTTTCGTTGCTGTCAATGCTGCGCCAAAATATAAATGATTAGCAAAAAATCAAGGTCACTTTAAGAGGGCAAGTCTGGCTAAGATATTTGAAAGTCTTTTTTCTTACGAGAGACTCTTTTGAGATGAAAGGTTGTAGGCAGAATTGCTCTGTTATTTCCAGTTATCTTCATTACATATTTCACATTTTTGATTACCTATATTCTTTGTTGATTGCGTTACTTAAATATATGTAATTGGAACGATTTTCAGTCATCCCTTGTCGAGTTTCATTTTGTAACAAACCGGTTTCGGCGTTCCGCGACGAACGAAACTAAACACTGATGATGGCGGAACGTCGAAACCCGTATCTTACAAAACCAAATTTGACAAGGGATGACGGAAAATTGTTCCAATATACATCAACTTTCCACTCTGTCGGAAAATCAAGAAATAACTTACTTAAATAGCCTTCCAAGAAACTGTGAAATGGTTCCATTTATTTATTCAATATTCGATTTTCTATTTCATTCATATGTAACATCTTTTGTAACAAAAAATTGTCAGCCTGATAAACACAATTTTTTCCCCAAAACCATAGACTCGCAATTTTTTTCAAGAGAAATTTTGTTTCTTTTTCTTTTTAAACATTTCATAAAACCTTCCCTTAACTATTCGAAAAAATTAAAATATTCGAGAGTAGCAAAGTTACAAATCTCGGATCCCGAAAATTCAGAGATTGTAAAAATCTACAAAATTGGCATCCTCAGCATTTATCGTTCAAGCAACGCAGGTATGAGTATTGCTGTGCGGGCGTGCAAAAGTGGGTGGTTTTGAAGGTGATGGTAATGATGACGTTGGTAAGGATGATGATTATGACTAAAAGCCACTTAAGTAAATTGCGTATAGTGTTAAATGCGCATTTCTAGCTTAACTAAATATTTACGATAGTTACATGAGCCCTCACACACCGATTGCTCGCCGTCTCTTACCCATTGTTTGTATGTATTTAAGTAAAACTAGAAAAGGTTACCATGTATCGGTGGGTTTTCAAGTGTGTGATAAGGCTGGGTTGGGTGTACTTTAATGTAATATTTATGGTTGAAATTGTAAAATCACTGGAATGTGAAAATAAAGTAAATATTTAGGGAAATAGTGGAGTAAAAAAAATATTGCTCTGGGTTGAAGTTGAATTTAATATTTTTAAATTAAAATGATATATTTGGTTAAGAAATGTAAGAATTCTAAGTATGTAGTTTTATATTTTGACGTATTGTACTGTCAGCGGATCCACTGTTCCACTGTTGCCTAAACCCGCCTACCGGGTAGCTCTACAATATTTTTCAGGAGAAAATGTCGAACAATTATGCAGAGCTAACCAACAGAGGGAATCATTTGAGCCTAAATTTGTAGCAGTGAATTTTTATTTTGCACGCACACACTTTTAGTATCCTAGTCCGGGCCATAGTAGGGCTTTTGGTGGTTAGTAGAGATTCAAAGGTTTTAATAGCATACTGTTCACTGGGACTGCAGTCCATGATACGCCTCGTCTTATCACTATTGAAATTACGCTTATTGCAGTTACAATCAATATGCGGAGTTAGAATTATCTCGCCCAATCTAAATTGGGTAGCATTAAGTTTGACTGTATCCAGCATTTCACAGTTGCCATGCATCAAACCACACTTGACCAATAACAGGGTAATAGTTTACTCAAAGTGATGGTACAAACGTTAGCCGAAACTTGGCTACATAAAATTTAATAACCAAGCATCAATAGCTGGCCCTGCCCAAACATTTGCCTAATTAAACTTCGGTATGAACTAACTAATAAGCTTGTTAATACTAAGAAAACCAAATAACTCTTAGCATGATATATTAGTATTTATAAGTATGTACATATGGTAAAATAATTTCTGTCTTATGTTTATGTAATTTGTCATGTACATTGCAATTTCATATAAAATTATTGAGGCATATGTGTCATTTGCCAAAAGCCACATATCGAACATGAAATGCAGGTGTTAACTGATGAACGAACATTTAGTGTGCTTGGTTGATTTGCACAACAGGACTTAGTGTGTAACATGGAATAATAACGGTGCGGCGCCATATACATTAAGGTGGGTCGGAAAAAAATTGTCTTTGCTCAGAATGTATGTATAGATTGTGCTCTATAAAAAAAAATAAAACTTTTATTGAACTAAAAAAACTTTTTATTCATCATGTTGAGCTGGCCTTCAATAGAAATTAAGTGCATTTCACATTTTTTTTACAAAAATAATACTAATTAAATGTCTCCAACTTTTGACTTTGCACTGCCTTTCGCGAAGACACAATAGATACTGCAACTCCTTTACATTTTTTTTTTCGTACTACTCTTTGTTCAATTATTCATTTAAAAATCAAGTGAACCACCTAAAATTGATGTGTAAAACATATGTTAAATACTTGCGCAACGGGTGGCAAAAATGAATAGAAATAGGAGTTAACCTGATGTACAATCCATTGTTCTGATAGCCTAATGGTTAACAGAACGTGACTAAATTTATCTGCTGAATAAGTTTAGCAGAGAAGTAAATGGATCTATAGAAAAAGCTATGACGGTTGTCTCAAAATTTTGCTTATCTATTCAAATAAAAACCAAAGTTTTTGTAAGTTTTGCAAGCTCAAGTCCCGTGATAATAATTATTATTCAATTATTATTATAGCCTGTATATGTTTGTTGATTTTAAAATTTCCTTTAAAAATCAACAATAATAATTGAATAATAATTATTATTACTGGTGTTGGGCTCGCAAAACTTACAAAAATATTTTACATTTACAAATTTTAAAAACTAAAAACAATTTTCGTAAATTATTATTCTTGACCTTAAGCTCAGTTATAATTATAAAAACTGTGCAAAAAAATGAAAAATTAATTTGGTTTAAATAAAAATTCCACCCGCATTTTAAAAACCAAACTTTATCAACCCACCTAAGTGGTGGCGAAAATAAGAGACTTAAAATTGGAAATGGTTTTATTCGTAAAATATGTTTATTTAAGTGTTTTTAATAATTCTTTAAATAATTGAAATATGGCGAAATATATAACAGAAACCACATAAATACAAGTTTCAAAGTTTAGGCAGAGTTCCGGAAAGCTTATGAAAGTATGGAAAATTACCATCAAAATTGTGGCTCATTCAATACTAGAAGTAGCTCAGAATTTTCCCTGATTTTCAGAATTTTTTGTGTGACAAAATTTAATTTTTCTAAGTGAACACCCACAAAAATTAAAAAAAACAACAATTTTTTGTGTTTACATTCCATTAGCACGAAAAAAAATTTTTTCAGTGATCAAAATTGAGTAATAGTAATTTGGTTTTTTACTAATTGAATTAGACTAGATTTAAAAAAAAAATTTTCGCCCAACTTAAAAAAATCATATTTTAAAAAAGCAAAAACAATAAACACCCTTCTGAAAATTTGAGGACATCTTAAGATATATAGGGTGTTTTTTTTACAGGTTTGTTTTTCGAATAGAGATAAAACTGGCATTTTGTGGTCAAATCTGGCAACTCTAATGTCATTTATGTTCAGTTTGGTTTGCCATTTCATCATGAACAGGTTGACAAAAGAACAACGCTTGCAAATCGTGCAAATTTATTTCGAAAATAATGGTTCAGTTCGCGAAGTTTACCGTGAGCTCCGTCCATTTTATGGTCGACATAATCGTCCATCAGAGCAATTAATTCGGTTAACCATGGATCGTTTTCGCACTACGTTTACTCTATGTGATAATACGCATCCGCAGAGACGTCGAACAGTGCGCACCGAAGAAACAATTGCCGCTGTAGAGCAAAGTGTTGAAGAGGACCCGAATGAATCGATTCGCCACCGTGCACAGCAATTGGAGCTTTGTCCATCAACTTTATGGAAGATTTTGCGCAAAGATCTTGGCTTGCGACCTTACAAGATCCAGCTTGTGCAAGAATTAAAGCCGCGAGACCATGCAATGCGTCGTGATTTTGGTGTATGGGCCGAAAATGAGATTGATTTCGATGCTGATTTTCATCGCAAAATTTTGTTCAGTGATGAGGCTCATTTTTGGTTGAATGGCTACGTCAACAAGCAAAATTGCCGCATTTGGAGTAAAGAGAATCCACATGAGACCCTTGAAACGCCATTACATCCACAAAAACTGACTGTTTGGTGTGCTCTATGGGCTGGTGGAGCCATACTTCTTCCGCAATAATGCTGGAGAGGCAGCTACCGTTAATGGAGACCGGTATAGAGCCATGATAACCGACTATTTTGTTCCCGTATTGGATGGCATGAATGTGGATGAGTTGTGGTTCCAACAAGACGGCGCTACATGCCACACAGCGCACGTCACAATCGATTTAATGAAGGAAACATTCGATGAGCGCATAATTTCGCGGAATGGACCTGTCAATTGGCCACCAAGGTCGTGTGATTTGACACCATTGGATTATTTTCTTTGGGGATATGTGAAGTCGCTCGTCTACACCAACAAACCAGAAACGTTAGGGGAATTGGAAGCCAACATTCGTGGCGTTATTGCCGACATACGCCCCATATGCTCGAAAAAGTGGTTGAAAATTGGACCTGTAGAATTGGCTTTATTCGAGCCAGCCGCGGCGGCCACATGCCCCAAATCATATTTAAACATTAATGGCATAAAATTATCCTTCCAATAAAGCCAAATTGATGGACCTTAAAACGATTTTCTTGTGTTTTATTTCAATTCGAAGTTCTATACCCCTAAAAAAAACACCCTTTATTAGAGATATCATACAGAAAAATTTGAGTCCAAAAAATAGTGGCGAATTTTTATAGTTTCGATTGTGAAAAATTGAAAATTTTCTAAAACTAGAAACTAAATTTTTTTGTTTTTAAAAAAATTGTTTAATTTTGTATCTCTTAGTAACCCCTTTGAAAGTGGCAATGTTTATTTCTAAGTAGAGAAGTTTCCGAAATATTGAAAAAATAAACTTTTAGTAAAATTTTGTATAACTTAAAAAAAAAAATTTTTTTTATTTTTTATTCTTTGGCAAAACTTTGTTTTATGATAAAAGCAAACTGCTTACCAAATTTCATTAAAATCGAAAGGGGTCGATTCCAACTATTTGACGATTTTGACATGGAAACATCCCTACAGAAGTAATAATTTGATTTATGCAAATCTAAAGACTTCTCGGTTATTTTCAATACAGTGGGTAAAACATTTAATCCCTAAAAACAAGGTTTTTGTAGGAATTAAAGTATAAAATTTCAGGAATATTCTAATCTAATACTAAACAAATGCAAAAGTTGATTAATGGCAGAAAGAAAGAATTTTATCTGTATGGCGTGATTTTTCTCGTGGTGTATGACAACAGCCTTGGCTAGCAATTCTATTTTTTAGCCCTTACTAGTTTATCTTTAGCAGCTTGTGAAGAAAACTCTGCCATACATATTACCTTAGCTGCACAAGTTGACGATCAAGCGAAATAAATCAACTGTATGCCACTTGAAACTTTTACCCAAAGCTAAACAGGCAATTTTGGCAATTAAGCAAAGATAACACAAAGCTTCATAGAGTCATTTGGAAAAGGAGATAGTATAAAAGCACATCTGTATATATGTACCTACAGCCGCGAGAGAGGTACTCCAGAGAAACTTGGGTATTGGCATGATATGTGTTAACAGTCAGTAGCTTTTTAAAGCTAAAGTGATAACCTCTGAGCAGTGTACTGCTTCACTTGCATATCAAGTAGAAAGCAACTCATGCGCACACTTATTGCCAACATATTTTTTTTTTAATAACATCTTAGTCAAAGTGGTGCACCACTGATCTGGTCTAAAACATGCCCAAACACACAAAACCCCATTTGCAGCACATATGAGCCTTAATGACAGCATTTGCTTACTAGCTCGCTACTTATGGCTAATGGCCTCATTTTGCTGTATTGCTGGTGACACAGTTTTTCATTTTGCTAATTTTTGGTCAACCACCAGTGTAGTAGTAGCCGAGATACAACGACAAGTCTTACACAAAGTGTATGTGCTGCACAAGTGAAAGGGGTAAATTTGCATAGAAAAATAAATGTCCAAAACAGTAAAGTTCCACGCGCATAATAATATGGGTACTTGGAATAGTTATTTATTTGAAAGTGGGTTAGCCGCCAAGCATTGTAATAGACAAAAAACAGAAATACCAACAACAGTAGAAAAAATGCGGAACAAAGTAGACTTTGTTCTATTCATAAAAAAAACCTTTATTTCAACTTTTTTTTTGCATTTTGTGCACATTAAAACATCATAGAAATATCCCATTTCAATGAAAACCTAACTAAAATTTTTTATAATAATATGAGAGCGTGAGCGGCTTTGGTACGCTAGTTGTTATGCATACGGGGCATTCAACACAAAAAACGTCATTCGAAATTTTTTAGAAAGTATAAAAAAGCGGGTTTGCTTCATCAAAAAAACATCAAAAACGCATCTCCAGATGTTGTCCAACGCCGGTCAGATGATCAAAGGATTGTTATACTGATTGCAGAATTCCAACATACTGCTCATGGAATAGCTTTATTGAGTGACTAGGAGGAATTGTGTGCAAACTCGCAGAATTTTTGGTTGATCGCCAATTGGCAGAAGAGTTTCGACGTGTTGTAGTACCACCGTCGCCCGTGGACCTGGGCTGTATTGGTAACAATTTCAAGTTTTGCAAATCAAATAAACGGGAAAGATTAGATATTCTGATGCATTTATCGGGGTAGTCGTCAGCATCGGAGATAATGTTGACATCTTCTTAAGGTAAAGAGGTTCGATAAGCAGGAAATTAAAAAAAATCGGGGATAGAGCATCAAACTATGCAATGCTTTGTTTAATTATTCTGGTCACTTAGAGTTGTGATATGTAGAAATTGTACAAATATGAGGACAGGACCCCCTGTGCTACCCCTTGCTTAATTTTTGCTTTGCTGATAGCTGACGTCTACTTAGGTAGTTCGCAGATGACTTCTTCGTCCTCGTTTAGTGCCATGGTGGACTCTTGTGTCTACCTTGGCTTTTGTTTTGATGAAGAGTACTTCGCTAAATTACAATGACAACGGCACAAAATATGATCTTTGATTACAAAAAAATGTTGCCGGCAGTCATCAAAAAACGCAGTCCCTATTCATCCAGAGATTTTTGTACTTAAACTTTTTTATTTTTATTATATTTTACTTTATAGCTTTTTACGCTCTTTACCCAAGGCGAAAAAAAAAATTACTGAAAATTACGAATATCCCATTCCAAAGGAAACCACAGAAGAGAAGGAAAAGAAAAATAAATAAAATAATTCTTACTCTTACTTTACTGAGTGTTTTTTTCTCATAGAAAACGAAAATTTTTCTAAAAAAATATTTCTATCCGACAGAGAAATCCTTTAAGTTTTATATGAGAACGGCCTCTAAAGTGTTTTTATGGCAAATAAGTTCTCTATGCTTTTTTGAAATTTATTTTGAAAAAAAGGACCCAAGTATTTTAGTACTCAAAAAAAAAACCAAAAACGAAACACTCAATTCAGTTTGGTGTAATTTTCAAAGAATGCCCCATTTATGAAAACTCATTCAATGCAAAAACATCCGCATAACCGTTAATGTATGTATGTACGCATTTTTATAAAGAGTTTCGCTTTTAATGCATCAACTAACATAAATAAATAAATCATTGAATTTAAAAATAAATGGTAAAGCATATTCAGCTCAGTTTCACTTTTAATTAAATTTACATACGCCATTTGCGGCATATAAAATCTCACTGAGCTCGGTCGGTTTTGATTTTATTGACTGCAACGTTGTGTGCTTTTTCACATATGTAAATACGAGACAGTTTTCTAAACCAGTTTTTTTTTTAATTATTTATGTTTGTGGTAAATGCAAAAATGCGCGGGAGTTTATTTGTGTAACCCTAGTTCACAATGAGTTCCATAAAAGTTTTAGTGTTGTGCTTCGTGTAGAAAAAACGTGGCATAGTTACAGGCGCATGAAGCTTTACATATTCATAAACTTTAGAAAAGTAGTTCAAAAATATGATGTTGCTGAATTTAAGTTGCGTCATTCACGCGCAATTTATTACGAGATTACACTTTTGATTAAAATTTATAAAACACTGAGATTTCCCAACAGGTTCTGTGCTGCGTTTAATACTAGACTAATCGAATAACAGAAGCCAACCACCGCCTGAAAATCGACTAGTCGAAAAATTTGAATTTCGAATAATTGTTTTCTTTCACTTTTACTATTCGTTAAGCCTGAAGTTGCTCTAATTTATCTATCCAGATCCTGTTATTTGTCTCTATTACCCTATTATGAATCAGTCAGGTCGTCTGTTAAGAGCTGATCTTGAAATCAGACCTGTTAACTAATGATTATAATGCAACGATTACCAGTTTAATTGATAATTTTCTTCAGAATCCATTATTGATAAATTACCAAAGCTTACCATTTTAAATTATCTTTTCACAATTGACTAAAAATAGTTAAAAAAAAAGCTATGACTTCTACGGTTATGAAAAAAAAGATATAAAATAATCATTTATTTCGGATTTTTTAATATTCGTGAAAAATCTTGATTTTTTAAATATTTCTTTAATGGTTAACTTATTAATTGCTGGTTTCAGAAAAAATTTGAAAGAATCATTGTCAACTAAAAGAAACATCTACCCCAAAAATTGACTTGCCGACAAATATAAAAAATTTACTCTTTTCTTACTCTCACCACTAGCTCCATATTCTTCTTTCTCCAACGTCCCATTTCTTTTTTTACTCCGGTTCTCCTCTTTCATATCGTTTTTCTCTTTTCCATTACCAAACCCTATCATTTTGCTATTCCTATCACTACCTTAAATTTTAACATAGGCAAGGCGCAACCAATGTACCAGTTTTTAAGCAAATTGCACTACGAGGTGTGTTCAAAAAGTATCGCGAATTTTGTGTTTTTTCAAAAATTATTTATTTATTCATGAATATCTATTTTGTCCCCTTCAAAGTAATCCCCATGAGATATTATACACTTGTGCCAACGGTTTTTCCAATCTTCGAAGCACTTCAAAAAATCATTTTTTTGTATCTTGTTCAGCTCCTCCTCCTTCGATGCCGTCTTTATCTCGTCAAGAGAAGCGTAACGTCGTCCTTTCATGGGCCTCTTCAGTTTAGGGAACAAGAAAAAGTCACAGGGGGCCAGATCTGGGGAATACGGTGGCTGCGGCATCATTAGTGTGTTGTTTTTGGCCAAAAAGTCGCGCACAAGCAACGATGCGTGAGCAGGGGCGTTATCGTGGTGCAAAAGACAATTTGTGTTCTTCCACAAATCCGGGCGTTTCTGGCGGATTGCTTCGCGCAAATTGCGCATAACTTGCAGGTAATATTCCTTATTGACCGTTCTTCCCTGTGGCAAGAACTCATGATGCACCACGCCCCTGCAATCGAAGAAAACTGTCAGCAAATTTTTCACATTCGACCGAACTTGGCGCGCTTTTTTCGGTCTTGGTTCGTGCGGCAGCTTCCATTGAGATGATTGAGCTTTGGTTTCCACGTCATAACCATAAACCCACGATTCGTCACCAGTTATGACCCTCTGGAGCAAATTTGGGTCGTCGCGGACAGAGTTTAACATCTCATTAGCAATGTTCATGCGATGCTGTTTTTGGTCAAAATTGAGCAATTTTGGTACGAAAAATCGAAGACGATCCAAAACACGTGCAAGCAAAGCAGCTGTCAACAATTAACTGAACATTCAAAATGGCCGAGCTTGTCGGCATAAGTGAGACACATGAGTACCAACATAACGCCACAAAAAATTCCAAATTCGAATATACGTAACCAGCGAAAATTCAAAATTCGCGATACTTTTTGAACATACCTCGTATAAATAACAATTTTTTTGAATAAGTGAGTCCCTGGTCAATATCCCAGAGGAAAATGAATCCTTAATGTTACCAAATTTCAAGCAAATCGTTAATACGATTTTTTCTACTAGTTCAATTACTGGTTCACTTCCAAGAAAAAATGTCCATCGAGCTACATCAATTGACATACAAAACTCCGCCGTTTTCGAAGGACTATAGCCAAAAACACCGTGGCACTGGATTTTTATATTTTAGATATATCCAAAACGGGTTCAGATATTTACCCCCGCAACACTTTTGGTTCGATTAGGATTGCCCTGGTTCAGTGTTGGGCAAATTATAATTGTTAAAACAATTAATATTTAATTAACAATTAATTAGTTGGTAATTGCAACTTTTACAATTACCAATTTGTTAATTACAATTGTTTTATGAATGCAACAATAAACACGCTACCCGGACGGTATCTAGTATATTATTAGCGGGGTACCGTGGTGTTTTATTGCGACAAACTTCCACTGCAAGAACATGTAGGTTATATATATGGCAAAAAATTGCTTGATTTCTTTCAAATATCACTTTCGTGAAAATTCTGTGCCCCTGATAAATTGTATTAAATATTTGAATGAAATCAATCAAGAATTAAGATTATTTAATTATTAATTAGAAATGGTTAATTATTATTAATTGCTTTATAATACTATTCAAAAATTAATTAGAATTTTTTCAATTGTAATTAATTTAATTTTAAATAATTTAATTGCAACAAGCAATTAAAATTTTAAATCAATTTATTTAATTACAATTACTTTCTTACAAATTTAATTGATTAACGCGAAACACTGCCCTGGTCCACATATTGCTCAATCACATTTGAAATGAAGACCTCTTTGTATTAAAATCACCATCAACCACCTTCGTTTGATACTTTTACCATAAACTCACTTTTAAAGATTACTCCTCGCCCTAATTTGACGGATCAATATTTACCGAAAACCACTACCTATAAAACCTACCTCAGCTTACAAAGAATCCATGAACCCACATTTAAAACTACAATTAACTTTGTACAGTCTTTCATGAGCTTTTTTAATGGATTTTAAAAGCAAGCGAAATAAATTGCCATCAAAAAGCTTTTATTTGTTGTTGTGAAAATATATGGTGCTACATATTCCCGACCTAACTAAACAATATACTAAACTTGTATACAACTTGTGCCCAATTCTTATTTTCACCTGCGTAAAAGGCCTTTCGTTTCACAACTTGTGTATGCCTAAAAATATGTAAGTTGAGATAAAAATTATAAATTGATTATTAAATCATATTTAAAGTCATTTGTGAAAACATTATCTATTCCGATAACTAAAAAGTAATTCAATTAGATGTAGTAAAAAATGAGAACCTTACATAGGAGCATAAGTGCAACCAGTCAAGTATATCAACTGGTTTCACAGCTGTGGCACATTGGCAAACGCATTGTGTGACATAATTAAAAAATCACAAAAAAAAAAGCTCATATGCTTTGTTGCTTTAATCGCCTATAAAATTACGCATCATCCACACCAATAACATAGCATGATATTCATGTCATCCTTTGTGGCTACAAACAAATCAGTGGAATAGTAGGTATGTAAGGGTGACAATAGCAGGTTCATGTCGTTAGTTTGAGGACGGTTATGGTAGACATATATTATTAATGGTATTTTCAGTAATAAAATGCTGTTAGCCGACGCCAAGTTGGCTGGATGTTGATTGCTGACAACAATGCTTGGTTTTTTTTGTACTTTAGTATTTCACTTTAAAGTCCGACCGAAGGCAGTTTTTTTGATGGAAGTCGAAACGAACTTTCGGTTGCTGTAGACCAATCAATTGGCTGATTATCAAAATCAAGGGTTTGCCGATTTTTAAAGAAACTACGCGTGCTCAGCTTTTTATTATGTACCCTGCATATCGTCGGTGACACTGCAAAACCGCGTAAGGCACAAATGATTAACTGCGTAAGTGACATTTGTGTCAGAACTTTTATAGGTCACCGCCATCAAGATCTATCTATTCATTTATGCTCAAGAAAACTGCATGTTGGTTTCGAGAATAATATAAAAGAATCGATCTTGATGGGAACTTTTTCCATAAAGTCTATATTTTTCTAAAAAAATAAGGAATTTGTAGTGGCAAAACAGCCAAACAAAGATATCGCTTACGCGGTTTTGCAGTGTCACCGACAATATGACTTAAGTAACGGACTTCTTTTTTAAGACTAAAAAGGTGTGTTATTAAATCATTTATTTCTTTTCTTAATTTGATCTCAAGAACACAAGGTTTTAGGAAGGCTTTTTTTGTTTTTAAGATCACTCCATTTACTTCGTCTGTCAAATAATAACGTTTCTATCTGATTTCGCTGTTATGACGAAGTATATTGAATATGTAGTGAACATTCCGCGGTACAAATCTCGCTAATAGTAATATCAGACGCAATTTCACCCCTTTGAAAATTTTTAGAAAAGGCCTTCCTACAGAATTTTTTGGAGAAACGCTCTACTTCAGAATTTCGTTGAATGTCTCAGAACAACGTCCTATCTCAGAATTTTATTCAAAAACGCTCTATTTCAGCTGAATTTGCATTGAATTTTCGTTCAGATAGGACTTATTAAAACTTATGCGATAGGTCGTTCTTCAATAAAATTTAGATGCAGGGCGTTATGGAAAAAAATTCTGAGACAGAGTGTTGTTCAAACAAAATCTTAGTTAAGAAGTTTTTTTTGAGCATTTAGACTTAGGGTTATCTTCCATTCAACTATCGTTATGTTCACGACTCAGGTATTAGGCCATTTCGAAAAAGCTGCCATACAAAATGTAAAATATTTTTATGAGAAAAGAAAACGTTTTTAAGTTTTTGAAAGTTCAGAATTATGGGTCGGTGGGTCGGCCAAATCGCAGAAAAAACTATATATAGAGATATATAGTTAAATAACTTTCAAATATTGGTTGGAAATTTCAGAAAAACAAAAACAATTTGAAGCTTTAGCTTTATAAATTTCTTTTTAATCTTTGTTTATTCAGCTTTGTTGTCTCCTCTACACATTTGATCAAAAATGTTGAAGGTTGACGAAGCATCTTGATTTCAGCTTAAATTCGAGATTAGCTTAAGCAAATATGTTGCTGAAAATCCTGCCAAAATGTTCGGTATCGACGAACACTTCGGTTCTTTTGAACGAACAAAACTATTTAACCGAATGTGAGATAGTTAATTGGTAAATCGAAGGCAGACATTTGGTAGAACTCTACTACTTCACATATGTCTGCACATAACAGAATTTTTTTTTTTTGGAAATTTGTCGTTGCCCGTCTGACAAATAAGTAATTGCATAATGCATTTGAATCCATTTCTGTCATTACACTTGACATCGCTGTTTTGAGTGGCTAGATTCGCTTACGTTTGCTCGCTACTTTGACTGTTCACTGATGATTGCTGAGTTATTTCATATGTGCATTTGTGAAGATTAATGCAATAAATCTGTGTAATGCCAAATTGTCAAGAGGCAATGATGATGATGGTGATCATGTTGAAAATGATAAATGATTTGCCAGACAAATGCTTTATGTAGTGATTTGCTCTAAGGAAGAGTTGTGTTTGGTTGAAGCTTTAAAAGCTGAAGACATGGAGATAATGATTTTTACAACTCTTAGCGTAAATTGAAGCAAATTGGAAACACCAAGAAAGAGCAATGTTTCGTCCAACTGTTTTATTCATCTCATTTGAAGAGGGGTTCCCTTGCTATCGAATTACGGCATCGACAAGCCTGAAGCTTTTGCAATCATTCCTAGCAAAAAACGTGCGACTGATCTTTAAAGAGAGTGATCCGCGATCAATACCTTTCGTCTACAATTAGCTATAATTGAACCCAACTATTATGTTATAGGCATTTCGATTTTAATTTGTGTAGCATACTTACGTACCTGTTACTTAGTGTACCCGTTACGGTATAAAAGGGCACAATTAGTCTCTTCACAGGACATGCTAAAACAAAAGAGATCAGTTCAGATCAAAACACGCATTCTTTCCGACTCATGTCGGTGCCCATAACTTGTTTAAGAAGCCAAACATTTAGCAAGTTTTCATCGAATCTAAAATATAAATCTTTAGATGCATCAAAGGGTGTAATTTTTCATCTCTATACTGCAAATCAAAAAAAAAAAATTAAATATGCAGTAGAAAACTTATATTTTTGATTATTTAAAAAATGCTTATGTAATTTAGTACTAAACAAGCTACTTACTTAAACATTGGTATTATAAGCAAGCGCCTAAAAGTATGCCACACATAATATTTTCGTACACTTCCATAGTATTAATTTAACAAGCATTTTCAGCATTATGCAGTGAAGCAATTAAATTCCATTGAAATCATAAAAGGATTTTAATTTTGCATTTAATTAAATTAAAACCTACTTTATGTAATGGCAATAAAGGGCTTGAAATGTGTGTGACAGTTGTGGTATGATATACACCTACTTAGCTCTAGAGTGCATACTACATAAGAAATACCATTTCGTGTGAGAGGAAACCGTAGGAAATGAGAATGTCATAACTTTAATAAGAACTGTTGCGTAAGTGTGTGTGTGTGCTTTTTTTTTGGAAAACATACAGCTTACAGCGAATTTTATACATGAACCTACAATGTATAGACTTCAAGTAAATAGCAGTTCAGTCCTATACTGAAATATCAGCTGTTAAGGTTGTGTGTTGGCTTGCGCCAAAGTATACGCTACACGTTCAAAGCAACGTGATACACTTGCAATCACGTAACTATGAATGTGTTTGTATGTGCAAAATGGCGCAAGGAGTATAATTTTCAAAATTTCAGTTGCTGGTTGTCAATTAGAAAATTATTTTGACTGTTGTTTCCACTTGCCTTCTGTGCAGTTGTGTCTGTGTGTGTGCGTGCGCGTGAATTTGAGTGGCAGCCAAAAGCGATGAGCAAGCATTTTGCGACGCCAGTCTCATCAGCAGCAGGCAGACGTTGCCAATTTATTATGCTGAAATTAAATTAACCTTTCAAAGTATGAGTCAACAGAAACTGGCTGTAATGAAGACTATACATACACATGGATACGAGGGGGAGAAGCGCAAAATTTCTTGTTAGTGCTATTATGAGTCATTCATGTTGAGCCTAAGGGCATTCACTGTCAACACGCCTAAAAGTATGCTATAGGAAATTATATAAAATACAAAAATAAGCGCAAAGAGCCAAACTCAAGATTGGTCAAAAATCAGATAGTATCAGCATTGTATTCTCCGTGCTAAGATCTATAATTACACATATTTTCTTGGCTTTTGGTAAAAAATTTGGATTTTATGGACAAAATCTCAATTCCATGCATTCACACTACAATTTCAACTTTCAAAACGCTGTACTGAAAAATTAAAAAAAATAAATTTGGTAGTTTTCCCTAATTGCCACAGAAATGTGAATAGACCAGTATGTGGAATAGCTGTTTTTGGTAATTTAGTAAAGGAAATATTTGGAATCGATTTTTGGTTAAATTATATGGTTTGAATTAGGGGCAACTAATCGATTAAGCAAATTTTCTTTTAATCATTTTTGTGATTAACAAGATTATGTGTGATTATTTATTAGTCAAATAAAAAAAAATCAATTCAAATCTGAATCAATTTTCTTAGTTAATAAATCAGTGAATGGGAGACCGATGCCCGCTAAACTGAGTGACTAAGCATTCAAATTCAATTATTAACCAGGTTCTGATTAATCAAGTGTTCAAAATGATCATATTAATTGCACGAAAAAAACAAATTAATTAGATTTTAATTAATCAAAGTGTGATTAAGCGGGAAAGTATTTGTTTCGATTAATCGATAACTATTTTCTGATTACTTAATGAATGGTTAATTGGCATGTTCGATTATATTTTTTAAGCGGCCATTTCTAACAAATTAATTAGATTTTAATTAATCAAAATGTAACTGATCAGGAAAATAATTGTTTCTATTAATCGATGATTATTTTCTGATTACTTAATTAATACAGTTCTGTTTAATGAGCATGCTTGATTGATTTTTTAAACTGGCATTTCTAACAAATTAATTAGATCTGAAATAATCAAAATGTGATTGATCGGGAGAATAATTGTTCCAATTAATCGAAGATTATTTTTTGATTGCTTAATAAACAAATTTTAGTTTAATTGATATAACGGATAAATTTTTTGAACGAATATTTCTAACAAATTAATTAGATATTCATTATACAAAATGTGATGGATTGGGAAAATAAATATTTCGATTAATCGATGATTATTTTATAATTAATGAAATAGTAAAGTTTAGGTTAATTGGCGTGCTCGATTAATTAATTAAACAGACATATCTGGTATATACAGATACTCCTTTTCCTTAAATAACAACGGATATTATTTCTTAAAAATATGGATTTCTATCTAAAGAGCAACAGCCCATAGATATATTGCTAGACTTCGTAAATTTTCAATTTTTTTATGTAATATCCATAGAGTTTTACAAGAACTTCTACGCTAATTGTTGGCGAATTATCGCCTATTTACCAATCCATTCATATGCAAAATGCGCTCCTTACAATATTCTCTAGGGTGCTGTGGAGCACAAATTACACGGTTGCTGACTGTAATTGAACAATGGGCGTGTACATCATAAACACAAGCAACCCAGTCAGCATTTGTGACAGGTTGAGGCGGCTTGTCGCATGCTTTCACACACATATTAGCAGCAGAATCAAAAAATTATTCGCGCGGAATCATCAGACAAAGAAAAATATGATTTTTAGTTTAGGGCAATGGTTTCTTTTCACAGCTGCGTTTCTAGTAATTGCAATCTTTCGCGATTAGCTGATCGCTTGAAAGAATCGATTTCAACCCACTTTTGTTCCAAAATGTTCGCTGGGTAAGCATACTATGTAAATATATGTAATATTCCATGATATACATACTCCTGCCCATCATTTTAGTAAAACATTTTTGTGTCTGGTTATTTTGCAAGGACCTTTCCTCAACCTTTATTGATACAACTTGACCAACACATGAAAAAATTCGAGTTAGGCAACACCGCAAATACGTTAGAAGAGGTGGAGGGAAGTTTTCAATCAGGACAAATGCGTCAATGATAGTGTATTGAAATATGAAGGCAAATATGTTTGCTATACAAATATTTTTTGGGGTAAATAAGCGAAGAGGTTGAAGTAAAAGGTGAATTCTTTAGCTATTTGATATTTTTAGTACGGAGAAAAGTTGCCATGTGTGCAGAAATGCATGACAGAAAAAGTAGAACAGTTCGAAGCCAAGACCAAGTTGAACAAGTACAAGAGTTACGCAGTTCTTTGTTCTCCCTCAGTGAACTCTTGTCAGGCAAAAATTTGTGAGAAATTTGTATATAGGTACCTTGCCAAAAAATAACTCTTAAATTAAGAAGAAAATTTCAAGTATCACCCCAATACTTTGGTCTTCATTTAAGGAGAGCTTCAGCAACAGCCAAGAGAAAGACAAAAGAGCAAAATTGTTTTTCCGACGAAATACAACTCGTGTTCTATTTCCCGTTGCGAAGTAGATTCTGTTCTGATGATATTTCCAACGCAGAGGGGCTGTTTTCTCTGCTTATACCGGCGGGCGCGATTATTTAAGAGCACTTTCTGCCCTGGAACTTTTTTATAACTTGTATTATATGGCCATAAAGTGGAGCTGCAATGCTTTTATACGCTTTTGATACTACTTTTTAGATAGCTTAGCTTTTGACGAGATGGATTAATAAGTAAATGTTGCAAAAAAGTTCTTGATATTGCAGTTTGATTATGAAGCCTTCATGATTACTTATGTTACGAACATTAATTTTTTTTAAAGCTAGTCCCCGAACTACCTCATCCAGGCCATATTATAAAAATGAAGCTACTCCCTGCTAGGTGTCGCAATTGTCGTAATATTTTTAAATCTCGTATTTGTTGACCGATAAGATCGTATACGTATTCTCTATATGAAATTAGAGAAAAGTACAAAAATAAGGTGGCGTGTTATAAGAAAACAGAACTTGGTAAGGAATCGTACATCATTCGTTAAAGAGAACGTTAACCCACATACAAACAGGTCCCATTTTTTAACGCTTTGTTTTCATCAATTTTTTTAATTGCTTCTTTTTCTCCAAAACAACCAAATTCTTAAAGCATTTGATTATTGGGGTCTAAAAGTAGTGCTTTTTATTCACTGCAAAATTTGTGTTTAAAAAAGTTGGCACTATACGGGTTAAAACAGCACTTTTTAACGACCTCTAATTCTATTAGGAATTACAGTGAAATTCCTCATAACCGGACACTCACGGTCGCAGTGTTTTTGTCCGGTTATGGGAGATGTCCGCTCATAGGGGATGAGGTCAAAAAATATATACTACACATATAAAATTCATTGTAGTTTATTTAAGAAATTTTTCGAAGTAAAGAATATTTAAATACTTTAGTATTACATATACATACATAAATATATCAATTAAATACATTGTACAAGTCTTACATTTCAATATCGACTAGTTTGATTGAAAAAATTGTGTGATGCTTGTTTGTTTTAACATTGATTCCTTTAATTTAAAATTTTCATTTTCAAAGTGACTCTCGATATTTTTAACCTGCTGAAAAGCTACATAGTCATTTTTTGCATATTGTTTCAAGCGCGCAACAAGTTTTAAAGCCTCATCATATGATGTTATGGGGCTACTTATTTCTTCTGAAGGTTCATCTTCTGAATCACTTAAGTCCATAGTATCATCTGGTTGGTCAAATTGAATTTCTATATTGTTGTCCTCAGTGAAAACATTTTGATCTATTTGGAGAAAACCTTCGAAATCATTTGCCAAATCTAGTCCTTCCTGAAGCCTAACATAGACTGCCAGTGGAATGTCATCTTCGGGATCAAAATCTGAAGGATCCTCTAAAGCTTCCAAAAATCCTGCTTTACGTAAGCAGTTTCGGATTGTTGAGGCTTCCACTTTATCCCAAGATGCTTTGATGAAATACACAGCTTCCAGTACATTAATCGATTTTGAGAGCTCTGAGGCTGAACTTGTATCGCCAATTTTAGTTATCAAGTGTTTTAAAACTATGCTTCTATACAAAGTTTTAAAATTTTGGATTATACCTTGATCAAGGGGTTGGCTAACTGCCGTTGTATTTGGTGGCAAGAAACAAATTTTTATGTTGGTCAAGTCTAATTCGTTTGGATGAGAAGCCGCGTTATCTAGAAACAAGATAATTTTTCGATTCTGGGCTTTCATTCTTCGATTGAACTGCTGCAGCCATTCGCTCATCACTTCTCGAGTCATCCATGCTTTTTTATTAGACTTCCAATCCACTGGAAGTTTTGCAATTGGAACATGTTTAAAGGATCGAGGACGGGCTGCTTTCCCTATAACCAAAAGCGGCTCCTTATCTCCAGCCATATTAGTACAGAACAAAATTGTGAGTCTTTCCTTTGATAGCTTACCTCCCACACATTTTTCGGATTTAAGAGCGAGGGTTTTGTCCGGCAAGGCACGAAAGAAAAGCCCACTCTCATCGGCGTTGTAAATGTCTTCAGGCTTGTACCCATTCAACAGAGTTTGTAGCTTTGCCCGAAACTGTTCGACATCATCCTGATTCACATCTGCAGCTTCACCAGATATGCATTTGAAGGAAACATTATTCCTTAATCGCCATTTATTTAGCCATCCATCCGAAGCATTAAAATTAGGTACACACAGTTTTCTTGCAAATTTCCATTGCCTTTGCTTTCAAAATGGGACTAGAAATCGGAATTTTTTGACTTCTAGCCTTAGCGAAAAGATCAAAACACATCCTCTCTATTTCCGAGCCGCCTTCTTTAAGGAAACTTCGCTTTTGGTGAATATTAGATCCAGACTCCCATTTAGAACGAATTTTTTCTTTATTTTTATTAATTTCAGCAGCTTCCGTTTTGCCAATATTGAACCTTTTAAAGCAAAGGAAACGTGTACCTACAAGTTAAATTTTGGACTCACCATACTTTACATTTTTGCAATTCCACGTACTGATAGCTTTTCTTTTTCGAAAACATTAATAATTTCCATTTTCTCTTTAATAGAAAGTAGCTTCTTTTTCGGGGCCATATTATTACGAACTTTGAACGCAACCACCTTTTACTTGACACGGGCGGCTTGAATGTATGCATACATGTTAAAAGGGGAATCCCCTATTTCATTTTTATAATGAACAACAAAGCTTGCTTGCGATGTTTTTGAATTTTGTCCGTTTATGAGAAATTTTTTCATGGAAATGGCTTGAAATATAGTGTCCGCGTCCGGTTATTAGAGCGTCCGTTTATTAGAATGATATTTGTATGAAAAAATTATTGAAAAACCTGTGTACACAAAATTTGTCCGGTTATTGGAGCTATCCAGTTATAAGGACTGTCCGTCTTGGGGAATTTGACTGTAGTTCATTTAATATAAAAATTATATTTTTGCTGAAATCCGATTTTTTAAGGCACTGGGTATCAGAAATGTCATATTGCAGGCAAGAAATACAGCCTCTATGAAAGGGAAAAATTCACATACAAAAAAGTCTCTAATAGTTTTTTATACAAGTTAGGAGCAAAAATTTACAAAAAGTTTCCTTGAGTACAACATTTTTTTATAAGAATAATAAAAATTCAAATTCAAGTTTTAATAATAAAAGCTCAAAAAACTACTTACACGTAGAGTTGATGGCCACCATTATGTAGCTCGATTAATAACACAGTACGGGTAGTGTAAGGCAAAATTGAAATGCACAGCACAATTCTTTTGTACGGTATTAAGTCTCGTTTTGTATTTTAAATTCTTACTTAATTTTACTAAAAAATGTGCAGTTATTTGATATTAAATTTGGGAAGCCACTTAGCAGAGCTAAAATTCCTATTCACAAAACACTTGACGGTCCAAGAGACCACAACGGAATGTAAAAGCTGACTGCCACTGAAACGTATGAAACATCAACGGCGACTGCCAACGTTTTCAACGCTAAACTGTGGCGGCGATGACAAAAATGTGGACAAGAACAAGTAAGGACGGCGAGACAACAGCAAAAACGTAGCAATAGAAACAGTGGCAGCAGCAGCAGCGCGACAAACAGAGCTAGCAGACAAACTTTTTTCAAAAAAAAAAAAAAATCGCACATAAACACATACAAATATCCACACGAGCTTGTTTGCCACGAAAACTAAAAAACAAAAAGAGGACATTGGACGCAGAAGGACGTAAAACTGACATAAATATGTAAAACGCTAAATGACGAGCTATGCCAACAAGCAACAACAACAAAATTTTAGTAGAATTGTACTAGCAAAGGAAATATGAGTATTATGTTGATTTTGTAGCATACATTTTGGCGTATAAGCCAAACGTTTTTCCGCGCATACCTTCAATCGCATAGCAAAGCACATTGCACGTGTATATGTGTGAATATTTGTGTGTATGTGTTTGCTAAGCAATGGAATTTTATGCTGTGCAAGCATTGGATTGCATGCTTCACCTTTTTCATTGCTGTTGTTGTTTCAACGAAGCGTAATGCAGCAGTAACTTCTAAAATACAGGGCGTTCACGTGTTATAACAGCAATAATATTAAATTGTTGTTGTGGCGAGAAAAAATCGCTTGCATACCTTAACAACCAAATATGTACACATGTCTGCGCAAAAAGCAAAAGCAAATACAAACATAGAAATGCAAACAACAAACACAATTGCATGTTCCAAATACCAAATAACAACTACCAATACCTAGACAATAGCACATATGATTGTATACCGGCGCTAGATTATGCAATAGCAATGGTTTACAAACAGGGTTGTTGTTGAGCTGGTCGGGCGCATAGTGTTTTATGATAGGCAAAATTGTTCAATGTTTGAATTGAATTGAATTATATAACAATAAATATGACATTAATCGATCTCTAATTATTTCTTATATAATTTCATAAATAATGAATAGTGGATTGGTAATGCGACTAGTCGTTTACTCAATATGCAAAATAAAATCCACATCAATTAAACAACTAAGTAAATTTTTATGTCTTCTTAACTAAAGATGAATCATTTCAGAAATGAACTCAGAGAAATTACTATTCGACTAATTATTATCTCAATGTTTAAATTAATCTTTACAGCAATTGATTCACTCAAGAATATGGTAAATATGATTAATCTTTTCTTCAGAGTGTATGTTAATCCTTAAACAAGAGCAACAACTTCACAAATCTTTATAATTAAATTTATTATCAATGATACACACTGTTAATAACAACAATGATTTCTTAGACAAATAAAAATATTGAATAATTGATAAAGCACTAAAATGACCGCGAGTAATGCACACAATTTAGCAATCCGATCAATCGCTCTCCAAATATTTGATTCAATCGCAATATCAGCAAAGTGATTTTTAGATCGATGGAAATGAATTTAAATTAATGAATAAATGTGTTTATTTTCATTATTTATTAGTAATTAATTTAATATATAATTTCAGCTTCAGCTTAATAACATAACTACTTCAATTTATTGACAATCTGATTAATGGTATAGCAAATACATCAATTAATCAAAGGCATAAACTAGTTGACAAATCTTATTGTAATCCAGTTGCTTGTGGAAATTTTGTTAAATTAAAAGGTAGTAAGAAAAAAAAACTTATCCCAAAACAAAGCCAGCAAATGATTCACGGAAGCAGGGCCAAACAACGGAAAATATCGGGATTCGCATCCGACTAAGAATAATCTCTCCAACACATTGTTCTAAAACATAAGGTAGGTATGGAAAATTAGTTGTAATCCGACTAATTCGTCAAAAAAATTCTTCAAACACTTCCTCAATCAAAAAATTAATCATTTTCTATTTAGCTGAGTTAGTGTTAAAGGAATTCGATTAATTTAAGTGCGTATTACGAAAACTTTCACTTTAGTTCAAGTAGAAAAATAAAATATTGTGACTAATAAATCAGAAAAGCCTTCAAATATTTCCCGAAACTTGCAAAGTGATGATTATAATCTACTCAGTTTAACTATTCCCTTTATTTACATTAAACATAGTAACCTTACCTACTGTTAATCACTAAAAACAGTGAACTAATTTACAAACTGATTAACTTATGATTCAAGTTAACTGATTTAGAACTTTGATTAAATTCAAAATCAATGTAGTCTGTTGATTAGTTGTTGAATAAAAATACCTGTTAAATAATGATTACTAATCGTCATAACTACCGGTTTGATTAATTATTCGCTTGAGAGTCCAATCAATGATTGATTACCAATTACTTAAAATTTTTAATGATTTTTATCCAATTAATTAAAACAATCATAATGTTTTACGATTAACAAAACAAATCAAAAATAGTCAACACTAATCAAAAAAAGTTGTTTTGATTACTTGTGATTATTTTTAATTTTTTTTATTATTTTTTTTCAGTATTGTTGTAGAAGCTACAAGATAAATACACACATCAAAAATAATGAAAAAATCAATATAATAAAAAAAAATCAAAAAATAAAAAAAATCAATAAAAAGCCCAAAATAATCAAAACAGTTTTTTTTTGGTATTATTTTTGATTTTTTTGATTATTTTTGATTTTTTCTAATCATTATCAATTAATAATTGCCTCTTCTTGAAAAACAATTAAAATAATCAGTACCAATTCAAAAACCCTCTGATGAATTGATTACTAATTACTAGTCAAATTTTACAGGTCTGTTTTTATCCTTATTTAAAAACCTTCCAATTCAAATTTACTCTGGGCCATAATAGCATGATTTGAACTGCGTTATTGGCTTAAAATTATTTTATTTTTACCTGGTAGATTAAGAGCAGAGATTACAAGGAAATTGATTACTCAGATGATTGAATAGTGATTAATCGGAGAACGATGACGCTGGATGAAGACAAAGTTATGTGTGAGAAATCTAAATTCTCAGGTTCCCATAAAACGGTTAATAGCTACTTTGATGACCTAAGTCGGAGAGGATAATTAGAATTGTTAGTCCGCTTATTGGAGTATTCTGACAATGATAAAATGATTATTAAAACTTTTTGCAGAAACCAACAGTTAAAAAACAAACAAAAAATAAACTAGATTTTTAACGATTTAAAAATTTTATCTTTATTACGTATTAGTTAATTGCCGTAAAAAGTAGATTTTCTTAAATTTTGTTAATCAATTGGAAAACAGTAAATAAAAATAGAATCCAATGGTAATTAATCATAAAATGGTTTTTCACGACTATAATCAATTAAGCCAGTAATCATTTCGATTAATAATCATTATTTAAAAGTTTTGGCCGCAGTAAACTTACATGTCCTACCTACCTAGATCCTCACTGCTCTAATACAGCTGTCGCCTTTTTTTTTTTAAAGTTTGTAATAATAAAGTTTTAATTTGTACGAAAGTAAATCACTCACATGCCGATTAGTCTTTGCCAAATATATTAAGATTTACGAACGTACAACTTGTTCGATACAGATTTTAGGCGAACAACTTATTTCCACACTCAAATAATACAAATACACCACTGTGCAGCTATTTTCGCTTCAAAATGTCTATGGCGCTTGTTGCTAACGTAACTTCTGCCAACATTGAACATTCTCTTTGCTTTACATATTTTGTCCGCACTTTTTCGCCACATGTGATTTGTAGTTGCAGAAGTTCAAACGAAGACGGCAGGATATGGAATTAGTTAGAAAAATGAATTATTGGACGACTAAAAGCCACTAACACAAGTTCACAAGTCTGTATGTTCAAGAACTAAAAGAAAATGGCATAATGCATTTAAGGATAACAACAAAAATGGCAGAAAATGAAGAATTCTAGTGCGCAGCAAGAGCAGTACACCTACAAAAAAATTTCCAAGGAGTACATGATTCGACGATTTAAGGAGAGAAATTGCGAAGCACGTAAAAAAGTTGAAATAGAAATATGAATTAAAATTTGTTACAATAGCGTAAAATAAAGGCAATGTGCATAATGATTATTCTCTAATTAATTAGTCAAGCAAATTCAGATTATTTGACATGTTCGATTAATCAATCGCCCTCTCAAAAACTAATTTTATGACATAACAGCTTTTATCCACAGTGTCCTCTTGGTGTCAGGGGTTTCTTTTCCTTTCTCTTTACCTAATTCTCTACCTGCTTAAATAGCTTACCAAATAACTCCGCAAATAAACACCCTTAACCGCTACCAATCAATACCACCACCCGAAAAATGAGTCCTACTTTTAGATTTTTCAGCATTTCAAAAAAAGCTCTTCAGCTGCAGCATACTTTTAGTGCTTTTCAAGTACTCCCTTCAAAAGCATACCTCTAAATTTTTTTTTTTTGTTTTAGCAAACTTATACTATAAGCGCTTCAAAAGCACACTCAAAGCACATGCCAGCCATTGTTAGTTATCTATTCAGTGCAGGCCACTTGAATTGTATTTGAAGTTGGACACTCACAAAAAAAATTATTACAAAAAAAATATTGCAAACTCGATAGTGTTGCCAACTATTATTTTCCTTAAGCTCAAAGCTAAAGTCAAAAACTGCATTTGTACATCGATTGACCTAGCGTGTTGTAGCACATAGGTCAAAGCGGTGAAGCAGATGCTTGAACGAATGAATGTGGTAAAAAGAAAATTGCATGCAAAAAAATATGTATCATATAGTTTGAATGAAATGCTTGCAGTGAACCTGGAAAATAAGGCAATCGTATAGTCAAATGTTTCAGGGTGGTGTTGGATGACGTAAGAAATTGTCAGTTAACTAACTTAGCAGTGAAATGCAAAAAAAGTAGATTTGTTCTTAATAATCACCCAGACAACATTTGACGTAACTGAAAAATTTAGTAGCCACGTTGTCAAGTCGCGCGTCTGCCTTTTTTTATGTAAAAGATATGTAAATAGTTTATGGTTCTCATGCTGCAACACAGTGTTGAACATAATTATGTGACTATCACTTATTGCCAAGTTTGGATAGTTTATATTTAGCTTATTTTAATTTTAGGTATTTTTTATTCGGCACTTAAAATATTTAGTTTTTGAAAAGAAAAGGGCTTTTATTCACTTTTGTGAAAATCTTGAAATCATTCAGTAGCCAAAACAACAGTTTTTTTAATCTTTGCCTATTTGCATGTATGTTTGTACGCACATCACTAAAAAACTGCTATATGGAAATGAGCTGTATTAACTTCTAGATCATAATTTAAAGTTTAAGTCCACTTTTGTCTCGTAAAAAATATCTTTTACCCCTTGTGTACAGTGGTGGCAATAAAAATAGGCTAAACTTTTTTTTAATTTGTTTAAAACGCATCCTCTAAAACCCGCTTCTATGAGTAACTATATGTAACAACCCTACAGCCAAACCACCAATGTATCTAGTTATAAACTGCCTCAAAACCAATATTAATCCCAAGTCAACTAGTCAGCTAAATGTGTCTTCCATACAAGTAACTGTGACTATACTAGATTTCGGACAGAAATATTCCAACCTACTATCTAATAAACACAAAAACGACAACAACATCGTTCCAATAGGGTTGGACCAGAGTGATATTGGTATTAAAAGAGTAGATTTCAGAACAAAGTTGTGCTAGCATGACTCTAGTCTCCCTCGGATCAACCTGCTCTTAAGCTATTTCAGGTGGTTGGATATCAATAACGGGGTTCACAGGCCGAGATCTGAGAGATCTGTCTACCGATAAGGTTAGGGTGATTGACAGTAGGTAGAGTTACTAAACCTACGTGGACGTTTAACTTTGGCTTCATCTGCGCATTCCACGTCGTTAAGAGAGTCGCCGTGGATTTGGTCGCAGATGAGGTCAGATTTCGTTCGGTGAAGCTGGAAAGGTCTCGGAGGTAACTAGTATAGAGTGATGTTAATGGAAGGAGGCTCTTGCCCGACGCCATAATCGTACAGTCGTCAGCATAAAGACTATAGAGAAAACGTCTCGAATTCCAGGCAGATTCGCAAAAGTAGGATTTCTCGAGGGTAATTTCACGGACTAAAAATTTAACGAAAAATAAAGGTTTAATCTTTAGACTAAGCTCTTCGAGGCTGATATCCATTAGACAATGAGACGAAACCTCGGATTGCCAACGATCAGAGAAAGTAACAATGCTCGCATCGCTTGAGATATGTAGGTGGCTATCCTTGGAAATCGGATTTGCTGATTTATTGACGAGTTAATTTTATAAGAAAACGCGAAAACGATTCGTGTTAGTGGCGAATCCGTAGCCCAATGATTTCGAAAGGAGACCTAAACAATTTTAGTACGATCATTGTAAACACCGAGGGGCGAAGTTGGTATGTACTCGGCTCACATGTAGGAGGTGCGGAGAAAGCCAAATCTTGTACTGTTATTAGCACAAGCGGGCTCTGTTTTAGACTATTTTGGTCTCAGCCAGAAGATGCTACTTGTGAACTACTTTTTTGCCAGACTAGTTTGGCGTTCTACTGTAGGGAACATACATATGCACATTTTTAAGATGGTAGAAGTGAAGTCACGCTATTACGACAAACTAAATATTCCCTTGGTCTTGTTTTGCGTTTTTCTGCCGGTAAAAAAATTAAACGTTTTTGTTGCATGATGCATGTTGCACGTTTCGGGTTCCACTCTATGTAGTTGTCGTAAGGACAACAGCTTACATATAAACGGCTGATTTACCACCCTGCTGTATATATGTATTAGCGATGGTAATTTTCGTATTTTAACAAATCCCTGGATTTTCGAGTTCTGATTTCAAAATCCCGGGATTTGTGTACTCGCATTTCTACAACAGTATAGGTTGTAAAAAGTCAACAAATTCCTTGGAGAACTCGCAGACCAATAATAAAAATCCCGATATTGTAAAAGAGATCACGGGATTTTCGGCACTTAAAACTTATGGAATCCCGGTATTGTCATCCCTAATATGTACTTTGTATATTCATACATATTTTTTAGCATTCACTAAACTGTTTTTATTGTTGTCTATGTACTTTTTAAGTGGCATTTTGTTGTACTGTCGACATTTGACGTTGTTACCATGACCGGCGACTTCGCCGTCGAACTGATGATGAATCATCAGCAGCAAACTCATTTGTTATTATTTGTCTTTCAACAATTGCACTTTGGTTTCTATTTCGCTTTCTTGCTATTCTTTTGCGAATTTTCTTTTTCGCTGTCAATTTCCGCTCTGTTTCTCCATGCAGTTCGTTGTAGTGAAGATTTTCGCCGCATTTGCTTTGAGACGTTGCACCCAATCAGTCATTTGGCGTATGTATGTGCTTGTACTTCCACTAACACAAATTTAATTGACGGAATGGAAGGTGGTATGTGTATATATACAAATAAAGGGTTATTCGTTGCTAGTTGGGGAATAAAAGAAGACTTCTGAATAATAGGCTAAAATGTGTAGTTTTGGGAGTTTTTATTCTGGTAAATCAGGCTTGGATCGAAAAATACTTTGGGAGTGAATGATGATGCCACCTTACACCATTTTCATAATACATTGGCCTCGATCTTGTAGGACAAAGCACTTTAGGATAAAAATATTAGCGATTTCATTTCAGCATCCTTCAAACAGTTCAAAGTGAAGTAAATGCCCTGCTTGGTCAATTCAATCAAAGCTCTGGCAATCAAAAGCTCATGTTCACTGAACAATGTGCATCAACTATTGTCTAGTAAGTGCAATTAGGAGGGGTGGCATCCTTGCTTCTGCTGCTGCAAGTTTAGGGCTCGTCCGGTACGCATTGGCTAAAGAGCTGCCAATCTTATAACTTTAAGCGAGCTCTTTTTGTCCACTACTATCTCGTAAACGGCTCAAACGATTAGGACGAAATTGGTAAGTGTACTACATACTAAGACTTACTTCCTAGGTCAAAATATTTTTACAAGGTTGTCACCTATTTGAATAAAAAAAAACAAGAAATAAGATATACCCATGTGGGCATCAAACGAAAGGTATTTTTCGTGGCATTTCAACCAAAAATTTCTAAGCAGGGCCACTACGGAGGGTTGCCACCTAATCCTGTTGTTTATTTTTTTGAGTATACGCTTCTATCTCGAAAGCCACTTGACTCATTTGGATGAACTTTTGAATAAAGGCAGCATACTATACTTGAAGCCCTCCTTCCGAAGTGTTGGCACTTAATATTTTTTACAGAGTTGCCACCTATCTGAAATTCTTAAGAATTAAATGAGTTATGCCAATATGGGTATCAAACGAAAGGTATTTAACGTCGTATTTCAATAAACGTATTTCGAGGTAGGGGTACTACCAAGGGTTGCTACCAAATCCTACTATATAAATTTTTTTTGCTTATCCAATTTAATCTCGAAAACAACTTGACAAAATTGAATGAACTTTTGAATAAACGTAATATGTTACTGTATACAAACACGACTGATGAGTATCAAGAGCAACTGCAACCAAAGCTTAGTCGCCTAGGTACTTAGTAGTTAAGAGGAATATTAAACTGATTTTTGTTCTAGAACTTCGTTAAATTGGATACTTATTAGGAAAGCTTGATGTGAACGGCCTAATGACCTGAGTCCACTCACTGGATTTCAAAGACCACAGCCGTTTCTTTGTATATGAAAGGGCAGTGGCAAAGCAAGCAAATAGGATTTGTCACAGTTTGAGGTATCGATAACTACCCATGATCAACGTCAGGCCCAACAAACTTAATGCGGAGTTGTCCCAATATAGATAGCGAAAAGAGAGTTGCCGGGAGTACAGTAAATTGAAAAAAAAAGAAATGCTTAAAAAAATTAGAAAATACACAATTTCAAGGTTACGGACCTCTTTATAATCATACGGAACTTTTTATAATGGAGCTTCTAGAGCTCGGTATAATAGTAGAGTGCTTAAAATGTCCCCCAGTGCATAAGACTAGACTAAGACCTTTATTTCTTGTAGCAAAAAGAAAACAGATAAAGATAACAGATTGGGAATGAAGGACGATCTTCCGACCCAAAACGTATGTCTGTCATGATTTACTTGTAAAAAGTAAAGGTATTATTTGATCATATGAACTTTCGCAGAGAGCAAAATATATGAAGTAGTTCAGCTCAAATTTTCGCTTACAAAATTATTCCCTTCTAATTTAACACCCCCATAAGAGTGGGTCTAAAAACTGTCGCTAAGAAGTACAATCCCGACTGGCTGGCAGCTCATTAGTTATTCACCCACAATATATGTCTATGTATCATAATTAGTACCTTATTTCAATCGATTATAGTCGAATTTGGTCAAACTTTACGCGTGTAATTATTATGATTACAAACCATAAATTATTCATCAATGAAGAGTTGTTGAGCTTATTGTTTTTGTAATTTACCTTTTGTCAAATAGGAAATTCGCAAGTATACATATTTACTTTTGTCGAAATTGTACAATAATGCAATCTGTTATTACGATGTGCATACGAAGCAAATATGTATCAATGCATCTTAGGGTCCTTTTTTTTCTGCGCTCGTTTCTTCACTTCAAAGTATTTGATTACAAAATAAGTGAATAAACAAGCAAACAAAATATATATAGTTTAAAAAAACTACAAAAGATAAGCTACAATGATAATTTTAATGAAAAAAATAAAAAAAATTAAGATCTCATATATGAGTTTCCTTTGCCTTTTACCAATCATACTATTATTTGCAGTTTAAGTGCACCAGCGCCAAGAACAGGCAAACTCTTGAAGAGCTGTATAGTGGACTGCACGTGTTATTTTTATTTAAAATAACAAAAAAAAAAAATAAAAAATATTGAAAAAAAATTTAAAAAAATTTTAAATAAAAAAAAATAAAAAAAAAAAAATTTTAACAAAACTTTAAAAAAAAATTTGTTTGATACTTTTTAATTTTATTCATTTTAATATTATAATTTTTTTTTCTATATTAAAAATTTCTTAGTTTTTTTTAGTTTCATTTATGACTTTTTAAATTTGTTAGTTATTACATGTATTTCTTTTTCTTCTTATAAGAACATTTCTGTAAGAAATCTTGCTGGACGCTTCGTCTTCCGGCATTCTTCGTTATCTCCTTTTTTAGAGAGAAACTTGAAATTCAAAAAAAAAAAAAATAATGAATTTTGAAATAACGTACAGCCTAATGTACAAATTGCTACTTGATTGAAGTAATTTTATACAAGCAAACAAAGCAAAACTCATTATTCATAATGGCACAATTTAGATTTGATAATTGGATATTTGTTATTCAGCTCTTACTCAATGAACTATTACATACTTACATCATAGGATTTGCTGAGTTACGATTAAAATGTAATTTAAAATCATTGATTGAGTCAAAACCCAAATTTAAACTTACCTAAAAAGAAATAAAAAAAAGGAAATTAATTTTTTTGTAAAGATTTATAAATGTTTTTATATATCAATGCATTTTTTATTTAAATACATATTTATATAAACAATAATAGATATGCATATTCGATTAAAAATGTAATATTGTAAAATTTGATTCGATTTAAATCCAATAACTATGAAGTTTTTATTTAATTATTTATAGTATTCCTGCGATTTAAAAATTGTTTCCATTCATTTTAATTATTTTTTTTCTTTTTCAGCTTTTAATATTTGATAGCCTGCTATTATTCTGCGATATGCAGAAACCTTTGTGACCGCCCTTTCCGGTATTATTTTTTACTGATATTTACTTTGATATGAACATATTTGAACAAAGAGCCACACACTCATACATACGGTACAAATATAAATACATATGCGCATTGTGGCATGCACAGAACGTGTAAATCCAATCAAGCGGAAGTAAGGTTGAACTCTTTAAAAAATCAATAATGCAGCGAAAAAATTATCTCCCTTCGAACGGAAAGGTGGTTTGCTGCAAAACTTTGTGTTTGAAAGGTGGAGTTGAAAAAAAAAATCTGTGTTGGTTCGGTTTTCTACTTTGTACCTGCAAGAATGTGTACATATGGACGGCTGAGTGGAAGAACACACTACCTAGACTGCCAGCTCGAAAGCCGTTCAACTCAATTTTTTAAGTTTGCTCTAACTTAGTAGCTGTTTGAAGAGCTCCTTAACTCTTAAATAACTTTCTGAGATATGCCTTTTTTGAGCTGGCAGCCAGCATAAGGTGTTCTTTCACTCATAATAAACCTGGCTAAGTTTGCAGCTATGAAACCATATGAGTGTCCCTTCAAAAGTCTGGACATGAACAAAGGCCTTACCTTATAAAAAAAAAGCGGTAAAGTACCCCTAAAATAACAGCATACTGGTCAATGGAATCTGTAAGGTCCTCAATGGAAATAAAATATTTAATTCAAGTATTTCATAGTTTGCACACAGTCGTAGACTAATGTGGGTCAGTGAACCATACTATCATACAAATTATTGTTAAAACTCGTATTTGGACTTTCGCAGCATGATAGGTACCCAATGGGGATAAAGTGTCTCAGGCCCTTATTATGTGCGAAATTCGATGTTTGGTGCTCCTTTGACAGCGAAAAAGAAATGACTTGATTTTTCCACTCAGGATAGAGAGGTTACGTGTCTCAAGATTCAAATTAGATTTAGAGTATAAAATGTATAGCCGATATTTGCTCAAAAGATGTCTCCATATAATCTCAGTGTGAGGATACGCTTAGGACGTATAAGTAATTGGTTTTAATTTCTCCAACGAAAGAAGAACATTCATGCATTATTTGGCGCCTTCCTGGCTTGCATTGCTTTTGCTCACGTTATCCCGTTTTGCTATTACGAAAATTTGGGTCGTGACAAAGCTACTGACTAACGTGTGTCGTTTTATTTTTCCCGCTGCTTGTTTACAAGCGTGGTTATTGCGAAAACGGCACACAGTCTGCTCTGCAACGGGAAATGATAGCTTCATTGATTGAACAGTAAAATGGAAAGAGTAAATACAAAGAGTTGCATAGGAACTTTAATACAGTAGAAGGAGTAGGGAGAAGTGTGAAAGAAGAGTTTGGCTACTAACTGCAAAAACACAAATATTTGCCCTATTATAGACACTCCCTTCAAGTAACTTCACACATTTTTATAATACAAATTCTAAAGAGTTTTTGTTGATAATTACGTAAGTGAAGTCGTGGAAGAAGATGGTCACAATGTTATTGGCAGTGTTTGTCACAATGGTACCCTTAGTGCTATGGCACCAAAAGATATACATAAAAAAAATGTATTTCATAAGGAAATAATAACAAATGAAATTTAGTAAATTGCTATGAAGTAACATTTTTGCCTTTGAACGCCCCTCTTTGTGCTTGCGCTTTGCAAGCTTACGTTGGTAACATTTAAAATGTTTGCAAAAAGAAAAAAAACACCAAAAAGTGGCACAACAAAACTAATTGAACTTTTATACATTTGTGCAAGTTTTTATCGTTCTTTATTGTTTAACATGAACAGCTGACGCGCTCAACTTAGTTCGGCAATGTAAAACTTTTCTAAAGCACTAACAACACTTGCAGGCTTGAAAGCCGCATTGGCATGAGCTGTCAATTTCTGACAACCCATTACAGTTGCATTTAGTTTTTAGTGGGATATCCTAACGTGAGTTTTTTAACTTATAAAGTTTTGAGGGAGATGGACTAAAATTCAAGAATATACAGATCGGTTTTTGTAGGCTTTACCTTAATTCAAACAGCTTTTGTTAAAGCTCTGGAGTACATTTATTCCTTATTATAAATGTGAGCAAACAGCTTTGAGGTTTTTAAGGTGAGGACTTGTAGAAGAGGTATATCGATTTGATTCAAAATATGTAAAAGCTTTAACTGATTAGCTTTCACTTGCAAAAAGCTCAAATATTTTCTGATATACAATGCTGAATCACTTAGAATAGGCATCCTAAAATATTAGCAATTGTGACAGCTTGCACAAGAGTTTATTTACTAAAACGAAGCGTTTAGTGCTCAAGAGCTTTCGCAAATTTTAAATTTTTTATTTTTTTTAAGAAAAATAAAAGCCTTTAGCTTTGCTTTCAAGTTAAAGCTTTCAACATATTTTGTCAAGGTCAGTATATATTTTCGTTTCTTTGGACTCGGCAATAGTTGGAGACCTAGTACTACGCCACATAATTTCCCTAAACAGGGGGGTCCTCTCTTTCCCTGCTGCCGACTGAGGGTGTGTTTTAATGCGAAGAAATTTTGAGTAGAATACTTCAAGCTTCATCATATTTGGTTCTGACATTGTTCATCAATCTGCTTCCTGCACCACGGCGAGTATGATAAATCCCTCTACTTATAGAAGCTCTAAAACAATTTTGTGGAGTCCTATACCCATATATCTATTACACCTTAGCCTCCCATTATTTTCCCCTTTAGATTTCGATGTTCTCAGAAACTTGATGCCTTAAGCAAGTATTAAACTATGTATGTGTATGTATGAGAGTTTCTTTGTATTCCGGCCAACTATTGTACACAAGATTTAATTACCTATCGAATCCTGTCGGCCACCCCTTTCCGCTTCACTCATTTTAGTTGATTTCCACCCACCTTTAGTAAATAAAGCAGCACGTAAACTACAAGTAATGGCCACTAGCTGTTAGCTAAGCACAAGTGTATACACTTTGTGGACATGGATCAATCGAGCGACTAGCTTGAGACGAGCTAATTTAATATCCTCTCCTCTCGTTGCTGATTTCTAATCAACATTTTCTTTTGTTTGTCATGTAAGCAATCAAGCTCCCTTGGTTGGTTTATTGTTTTACAACAACACTACATATGACCATACTAGGGATGTCAATTATTTGGATTCTAACAATTCCGAGATTTTCGCGATAGGATCAAAGAATTACGGGAATAGTTCCGAATTTAAGCCGTTCACTATTGGAAAAAGTGAAAAAATTCTTTGAGACCCACAGTTTCCTGTTAGTTGCTAGAAAAGCTCATGTTACTTTTACTACTCAAGCAACAAAGAAAATTAAAAGTTTCAAGCCTATAAATAAGCTCAAGGCCAAGAATAATAATTTTTGTGAAAGTTGTTATTGTTTTTCATTTTTAATTTAAAAGTTTTTTTTGAATAGAAAAGGAAAACTTGGAGAAAACCGCCATAGCTTTTTGCATAGATCCATTTCGGAAGCTGCTACACTTCTTCATCAGATTGATTTGGGCTCGTTCTATTAACCATTAGGCTATCAGAACAATGGTGTTTTTGTCAGCTATTTTAGTAGCATATTTCCAAACAAAAAACCTCCGAGTTTGTAAGAACGATGTACCATGATTTCCGGTATCCCGGGATTGGCATCCCTAAATCACATGCATGCGTATGAAGTCCATCCCTTCATTCTGCTTGTTTAACTACTTTGCGGCGCGTTAATTTAGTTGGCCGTCACATAAAGTTTAACAATCAGCATTGCCCCTAAACTACGCATTACCTTTTCTCCATACATGTGTACCTATCTCAGGGCTCGAAATGTTTAAGATAACCAGCTGAGGTTGTTAAACATTGCGCTGAGTCGCACGGAAAAGGTTGGAGTACCAACTATTCTTAGTTTTGCTTATACGTGCCTCTAATCGATAACTCTTATTTTACCACGATTTTAACGGTTTTGGTTTTAATTGCCTAGCGATGTAATGAGGTACGTGGTATAAAATATAAATTGGCATATTTTATGGTTTGCATCATATCATTTAGCACGCCATGATGTGATGTCCTTCATTTTTCATTTGGCGAAAAACTAATTACTTTTTAAATGTCTTCAATACTTGTTAGTTTTCAATGCCACAGAATAGTGGGGTCAACTATTTTTGCTGAGTGGAAGGTTAACAATTGCTGAAGCTAAATGTTTTGTTCAATGCCGAGGACGAGGCTAGTAAGACCTGTTATAGAGGGGATATGACTTTGATGATAAGATATAGGTTGATTCTTTATTAGGAATAAATAAGACTTGTTTCCCACGACGTCTTACGTGCCTGTCATGAATGCTTTGAATAAAGTTTTGGCTGCTTCTTAATTATTCTGGTTGTGGAGTTATCTACCATGTCGGTGGAGTCCTCCTCCTTTTCTCTCTTTTCCGATCACTCAAGTCATATATAAAATATCCTTTCATCAACTAATGTGGGGGGAAAGCGGATAGCATCTGGCTTAAAATAATTGTGACTTTAAATCCGTATCTTGTTCTGATAGTTCTGATATAGTTTCTTGGCGTCGCCATTAAATATATAGATAATTACGATGATGAAATAGTATTGGCAGCGCTTGAAGTTTGTTCCTCGATGGAATAATCGATCTTCTAAGATTCGTTTAAAGTAATGGACAATCACTTCTGTGGAAATTTTATGGAGGATGACGATGTTGTTTAGGCTTTTGCAAAACCAACAATGGCATCATCTTAGGTGTTGTCGGATCTCCGAAGTCGTAACCTATTTGAAAGTAAGCTTTATACAAAGTTATGTTATTCAGACAAAACGATTCGATAACTAATCGGAAGGTGGGTTCACTGTTAAGTACTATTGCTATCGCAAGATAGCAAGTGAGCTCCTAAATTTCTAGAAAAACTGCCACCCCAACTAATCTAGCCTTAACTAACTGTTACGTCGCCATTCCATATCTGCAAAATGAATTCATTCAATCGTTCATATTTTCAAATCAGGTAATTTGGATTAAGCTCTCTCATTCCTGGGGTTTAACGAAAACTTTGATGTAGGGATGTTAAAAAAGTATCGAAGTAATGAGATTATCGATGATCCTCGGGCACATCATATCTGCAAAAATTTTTGTTTTATATATAGATAGGTTGATGATCTACATCGGTAATTTTTCAAGTTAGATAACTTTTTACTTAGCTTTCTCATGCCCTAAGTTTAGATAAAATTGTGATATAGGGATGTTCTCAATATGTCGAAGTATCGAGAATGTCGACGATTTGCTTCAATGCTTCCCGTGCTCATAAATATATGTTGGCATATCGATTACATTAAAAAAGTTTTAACGATATTGGTGGGTTCATTAAAATTAAATCAAATCGATGGCGATGGAAGGTCTCACTACTAGGAATTATTGCTATCGCACCATAGCAAGTGAGTTCCTAAAGTCTCAGAAAAGCTGGCACCCTACCTAATCGAGTCTAACCAACTCTGAAGGGGCCATTCCCTATCTCAAAATTTGTTGTTTTTTGCCGGAATACCTTCATTAGATCGTTTGACGACCATTGTCGATATATTTTTCAAGTTAATAAGTTTGATTAAACTCTATCAAGCCCGGAATTCAGCGAAAATTATGATGTAGGGATATTCGAAAAATATTCAAGTATAGAGAATATCGACGATTCTAGGGCACATCAACATATGTTGGTATATCGATTACATTGATATATATAAATAGGTATTGGTGCAGCCATATAATTAAATTTAAGACAAAACGATTTCGAGATTTGTCGAAACACACATATTCAAGCAATTCAAACTAATTCGGACTGAAGCTCGCCTTATACCTCGACTTATACCCATGCATTACTTATCAAGAAGCTTTAACTAAATATTATAGAATAGTCGACATTTTTTGAACTATTAGTTGTTTCACTTGATAAGCAAAAATTACAGCACCCACAAAGCTCTTGAAAATTCTACTTTAAGATAGCTATTATCACATTTCCTTATTTGCATTTGCATTTTTTTATTTGCCACTAGTTCACTGGGTTGAATGTTAAAGCCACAAGAACATCACCTTCATTATCTCTACAGCAGACGCCCGAAGCAAGAAAAGGTGTGAGTAACCACCTAAAGGTGTACACACATATGCATAGACATATGAACAGATTTGCATATTCAGGTATTAGAGATGACAATCTTGTGACTGTGCTTTTTTGAGTACCGAAAGTCCCGGAATGTCTTTACTATAAACAAGGGATTTAAAAACTAAATATGTGTGATTGATTAATGAATCATATCTTATTTTTTAGTGCATAGATTTTTACTTTAAAGGGAACTTTTTATTTTTATTAAAATTTTAATATTCAGTTCAATACTTTTGAAAAAATATAATGCGTTACCTATTTTATTTTGCTTTATTATTAATGGAATAACTTTTGTATATATGTCAATGTCAGTTTCTCAAAAAAAACCTCACTTTTTCAACCTCAGCTGTTGGGCAATAATGAATGTAGAATCCGAAATCTCCCACTTAATCACAAGATGTTCGTCATCTGATATTTTGTTAAACCCCAAAAAATTACCATCCCTTACACTTATATACCCCATGATGTCTGTATTCATATGATTACTTTGTTTTGCAGTTATTTTATTTTCTTCCACAAAATGTTTTCCTTCTTTGGTCCTTTAATTAAAACTTGCATTTCTTGCAAGAATAGCGTAAACAGGCAAAACAAAGTATACAAAGCTTACAATGTGTGCTGCTTACACTAATACGCGTCTTCCTCGTAGTAAAATACTTAGCAATGCGTGTTAGGAATGTGCTGTGACGAGTATGTAAAGAACCGGTGCTGACGAGTACGGTTGCAAGGAGCGTAGTGACCGTTAGTTTTAGTAGAGAAATTACTATTAGTTTATTTTTTAGTGTTCAATATTTTTTTTTTTGGGTTTTTTACCTCAAGTATTAAGTATTAGTCCTAGATCTATAAGTAGTAGTTTGAAAATTTGAAGTAAAATTGATTCGTTATCGAAACTAAGACCCTTAACAATATATCACTAAACGGAATTTGCGAAATGGAATAATTTTGGGAGAACGCTTTTTTCTCGAAATTACTTTTTTCGAAGTCTTTATGATATCTCAACTTTTTAACCACCTTAAGAAGGTTAAGCCGAAACCAACATATTTACTGATTGAGAAATATTAAAATCACCGCAAGATCTAGAACCTTTTAACCAGGTTGGACCGTGTATTGCAATCCCCACTTCACCGGGTTGTGATTCGACAAGTTCTTTTTTAATTATTTGAAACTTTTTTGTATTACTCGCATAACAGGAATTTAATAAGGGACTGCAGTGAAATTTTGAAAAATTCGTTGGTGAAAATATATATTTGAAAGATGGTATCTGGGGTTGAAGGAAAAAGGTGAAGAGAGGAAGTAGGATAGGGCGGGGAAAAAACTTGTTTATATTTATATTTAGTTTAGGTATTCATGAAACGAGCTCAAGGCCAAGAATAATAATTTTTCACTTATTGAATTTTTATGAAAATTATTATTGTTTTAATTTTTTTAATAATCATATTTAATTTATTTGTAGGTAAATCAACGTACAGTATTACGTTTACCGAGTAACGGTGGAAAAATATCGACAGCATAGATTATCGATAGTATTGACGGACACTATCGACATATTAATACTAGCCATAATTTAAAATTTTTTACTATTGTATTGAAATATTTATTTTATTCTAAATCCGGTATTTAGCGCTAGATAAGTGATTCCATATAGCCACCAAAAATTATAATTTTATGTGATATTTATAATGGAACTCCAGTGTAGATTTTCTGTTATCCTATTTTAAGATCATATTTTTTTCTATAGCTAATGATATCTATAGTAATAAAATTTTCGATAGATATAACCCATCGGTATATCGATAGGTTGTTCCAATTATCTATATATTCGAATGTGGGTGTGGTTATAGCCGAATTTTGTAAGCTTTGGCAAAGCTATTCATTAGTATTATTGCTAAATTTCCCTAGCAGCTCAAGCAGTTTATGAGTTATCGCTTTCGAAAGCTGATTGCTCTGACTTTTTCTGTTGCTATTTCCGGTCTTCCAGTTTAAAATGCTACTCCAGATCTTTGAAAATATTGGCTGCTAAACCTGTTTACGAGTCTTTTGATTGTGTTCCTTGATGATTCTTAAATCATTTTCAGTTCTTTGGGTAATGATTACCGGTTTGACTCATTCTTTTCTTGAGCGTCCATTTAATGATTGATTACCAATTGTTTTCAATTTTTAATGATTATTTTACAATTAGTTAAAAAAAAGTATCAAAAAAAAAAAAGATTTTTTACGATTATTAAAAAAATCAAAAATAATCAAAAAAATTGTTTAATTACTTTGGATTATTTCGATTTTTTTCGATTATTTTTGATTTTTTTGAGTATTGCTGTAAAAGCACATAAATATACACATCAACAATAATGAAAAAAATCAAAAAAAAATAATAAATTTAAAAAAAAATTAATAAAAAAAAATAATCTAAAGTAATCAAAACAGCTTTTTTGATTATTTTTGATTTTGTATGATTTTTGATAGTTTTCTTTTTTTTTCTAATCGTAATCAATTAATAATTGCCTTTTCATGAAAAAGAATTAAAATAATCATTACCAATTAATCAAATTTAGTAAGTCTGCTTCAAACAAACTCTCCGCATGTTCTACGATCATTAACGTCCTTCCTTCAAAGTAGCCGGCTCGCCAAATCCGTTTTCTCGGTTTTATGCACCACTAGCGTGAAAATACATACTCCTCTTCAAACTACGAAAATTTGTAATGTATGAGTACATATTTGAAAATAAATGCAACTGTATGTTTATACTTTTTACATCTTAACAAAGGTATTATTGTTTCCTTGTTCTGTTGTTTTGATGTTGTAAACAAAAATGTACTAGATTACTCCAACCATTCACTAATTTGTATTTATGTATGTCTGTGTGCTGCTTGTGTCCCTGTACACTTGGTAAACACCTCCTGGCCTACTACATACCTTACACTGTTTCCAACTTTTTTACGAATATCTATTGTGCCTTTGTTCATTATAGAAGTGTACTTTCCTACTCACTTTATTTTTGCTATTTTTTGTTTGCTGCTAGCTCAGCGTTTATTATTTTATGCTTAGTAAAGGTATTTCTAAAATGCTAGAGGCCTTAAACAAAAGTAAATACAAATTAAATTTGGTAAAATAAAAAAGTTTGGGTATGATATTACTGTAATTCGTGGAAGAAATTTGGCTGTTAGGAGAGTGCGGTTTTTTTTAAGAGAATTTAAGTTCAAGGTGCTATTAGCTCGGTCCGGGATTTCTGTCCTAATATAAGGCTATGATTTTCGCGCTTGTATTACTAAATTTCTCAGGTATTGAGGTGCTGTAGAAACACAGCATTCTTTTTGATTGGCGAGAAATTATCTAAAAACTTTCTACGATTACTACAAAGAGGTTTATATCGGCTAAAAGAAACCACGTCATTACTCACCTATTCCAAATACAGACACATTCTTCGCTGTAAATGCCGAGATGGGCACAAAAGAAGTAGCCTCTTGGTCTTAAGACACACAATCGCTGCCAAGCAAAACCGTAGCAATTTATTTTCCGAAGATTTTTGTATTCGCCGGGAATTCTAAAAGTTATTTATTATTTGTAGCATTTCACATTCTTCGAACAAAAATTTCTCTTTTCAGATTTGGCAGTCCTCAGAAAATGCTGGCTTACGGTCTAGTGAACCTCACATTAACCTCACAGAGCTCCGAGTCTTACAGACTTTGTACAAAACCGTCTTAACCTCTATGTGTAAATGAAGACATTTATGACTTTAAATCAGTTCAACACCAATAATAATTATAAAAATCAGTTAGAAAGTACGATGTGCCCTTTTCCGTATAGAAAACAACTCTTAATACATTAAGGTTTTATTTGAAGATCAAGACAACACATATTGCATATGGCTACTATCACCTGAAAGCTATTCATCAAACCCTATTAATCTTCATATAGAACGAATTAATGTGTGAAAAATTCCTTTTTCTTTTGCACTTCAATATGCAGCAGGTGAATGGGTTAAAGGCGTGGATCAGCTTCACAAAGGGATGACCACAAAATTTACACACACATTTATTGCATTTTTATGACACTTTTAAGTATTATTATGCATTCAACTATAATACTTTTCTATACGAGCGTGATTTTATTGTCATCATACGAATAGAATTGTATTTATTCGAATCGTTAGAAGCAATATGCTACTGTCATGCAAATCAGTGATGGGCATATTTCATCTAGTTCTAGGCAGCAGGTTAATCGCTTTACTGGGGTCAACGGAAAAAATATTAGTACATATAGAAAAGTTTGTTTATGATTGTTGATTTATTCTCTCACTCTCCTCTCATTTTGCTAAACAACTCCAATCAGTAAAAATAACCTTGCAAGCTACTTTGCCCCTCCCTGATATTAAATAAAGACGCTCGGTTGTTTGATAAGTATGTATGCATGTATGTAATAACGCTTTCTTTGTTCTTGCTTCTATTGAACTTTTCATCTGTCTGTGGCACATAAAACCCTCTTTGCCCCAAGTTAGTTGACAGTGCCCAACCAGAGACCGAATTTAATAGTTTTCTTTCGATATTAAAGTTAAACAGTCCAATAAAAAGAATTGATACAAGCAAATAGAACAGAGTAGCTCAGGAATATTTATTTGAAAAGACTTTTATTATTTGAGTTCTGCATAAAATAAAAAAAAAAATTCAAATTTGAGTTTTTATTTTTAAGATGGACAAAGAATTAATATTCTTCGAAATCCAAACGTTACGTCAAAAGAGTATTGAAGCATTTTGTTTTACCAAAAATTAAGGAAGAAACAGTAAAATTTCAAACTTAAATTTAAGTTGTTGCAGCTGTGGTGTGCCCCCTCGAAAGCCAATGGAAAGTCAGAAGTTGGAAAAACAGTTTTTCTTATTTTTTTATTGGGTTTTCTTGATAAAATAGCAAGTTAAATTAAAAAACCCCTACTTTTGTTTAATTTTAAGAAAAATCGGTGACGCATATAGGGCAAATGGGCAGTTTTACTATGAAATTGATCAAATCATTTGCGTTAACCGAAGTTTATGTCATAATTGTGCTAACATCGGTGTTTAGGATACAGGTTTCGCTATTTGAAGAGCGGTCAGTGGGCCGTAATGGGTTAAGCAAAAAAAAAATACAATGCATTTTTATATTACAATGAAATGGAATAAAAAAACCAATTAAATATTTTGAAGAAAAAAAATTTTTCGTTGGCCTACATATTTATTTATTTAAAAATCAGTTAAAAACTTTATTTTTTTTATTTTTTTAACTTTCTTTTTTAGAAAGTCCAATTTTTTATCAAACCATTTAGACCCATTTACAGTTTTTACCTAGTTCATATCAGCCTGTTCAAAATTCACTTAATATATAAAACAATTTGCCTCAACTTTTATGCCACCACTGTGTAAAGTGAATGAAGTAAAATAGATCAGAAACTTTAAGTTGGATATATAGCAATACAACGCTGAAAGTTGCATTCAAATATATAAAGTGGTTTTTAAATGATGCGCGAACAAACATATATACAGACAGACAAAAACTATAAAGAACTGTTGTTTTGTTGCGCCAACAAGGAGAACTCAAGCGTATTTTTCTTTAAATATTTACATATATTGTAAAAATAAAATTTTATTATATCTATGTAGTATAAACATTTTTTTTTACTTTTTTGATAAAACTCATAACCTTCAGGGTCCCTGTTCAGAAGTAGCTGTGAATGTTGCATGTATTGCTTATACTTATTTGTGTGTAAATGAAAAGTTCTATGAACGCAAGCAGTTTAAAGCTTATAAAACAGTTAAAATGTATGTGAGTGTGCATCGTTATGTAAGTGATATGTAATGCTGTATGTACGCACACCCTCATACTGCAACCACAAGCAGGGCAACAACAACAACAAAATTGTACAATGTATGCATAGCAAATGCAGCAAAGCAAGAGGCGTTAATAAATATTTTTCAAATGGCACAGTTGCATGGAGTGCAGTCGATTTGGATAAACCGATCGTTGTCAACAGCGAAACCACCAGTGACCACAAATAACCGACCACCAACCCCAACGACCTCTTATTCACCCTCTGTTGCTGTTTACACAATCAGCCAAACGACCATAGAATTAGAAGTGGTGCCTCAAGTTGTAAGCGTATCGATACGTATAATTGAATGGAGTATACAGACACGCACGTATGCTGAAAAAGATACTTCAACCTCAAGCAAAACGGAAATATCGAATTGTAATAAAATGAAGACAAGGGAATATTTCCTAGGGGCTTTCTGGTGTTGGAAGTGGTAAACCTAAAAAGCTCAAATATTTACTACTATTTTTACTGTTTTTATTCGATATGTGTATATATTTTCGAAGATATTTTGCAGGAGTTTTTAAGGCAGCTAATCACGCTTCGTGATATGGGTTACAAGCAAGTGAGCTACGGGCACTTAAATTTTTGCCGGATTCGATTTTATCCCCGGTCAGACAGATTACTGCGTGCTGGCAAGGGTCTCGATGGTTCCCGGATCAAACGAAGTAGGAAGGGGCAGCTTGGAGGGCTGTTTACTATCGGGAGCTTAATGGAAGGAGCAAGTACAAGTTGCCTCATCGTAGTAGTAGCTTCCAAGCAATAGACGGCTCAACCACCGATGAAGTTGAAGGGAAGCTATCCAGTAATACCACTGTTAGGTAATGCAATATTTACTCGGACAATGAAGTGGACATTATAGATCGGAGCTCAACAGTGGTACTGAGGGTGGTCTGGCAATGCCTGACCTGTATCTCGATTGCCTCAAACTATTTTAGAATATGCATTACCTCTTAGACCGAGTCGGTAATTGTGAATCGGTCGTAGTGAGCGGTGGAAAATTCGAGGTTCAACTTATCACCAGAAGTCTGATCTTTATGAGTCATGAGCAAGCGCTGGACTGACGACATCTCTTGAAGAGTAGCGCAATCTTTTTGACCCAATGTGTATTAAAGACTGTCTGCGGTGCTAAATGGGTTTTCTAAGGCTAATTTTTCTCTGGTGATCGGTGGTCTTCGCTTTGCTGAAAAAAACCTTGCAAAAACCAAAAATAGGCCATCTCGGCGGATAAGATATCGCAACGTTGTAATTTAACATCTGACAGAATAACCATCAAGAATACTTTAAAAATCTTCAATTGAAAAAATGTACAGGCCGTAATGAATTGTTGGCATACTAAATAAACAAAATCCGAGGAGCACAGTCGGAGTGTCAAAAATGGACACGTAAAGAAAGCCTATAATGACAATAAAAAATGCTGAAAGTTAACAGAACGTGCTGAAATTTCTCTGACAAAGACGTCTAGTAGCTTCCGAAATGGTTCTATAAGAAAATCTATGCGTTTAAGCCTGCAGAAATAATATAAGCTCTGAGTTAGATTGAGAATCGACCCAATAAAATATGAGAAAGAACTGGTCAGCAAAAAAAGATAGATCACTTGAAAGTGTATGGGACAGAATCTGTAAAGAACCGCTCATGAAAAGCGCAGAACAGAGGGTCAGGAAAATATAAAAGCTTCAAGACAATGGTCACAAATGTTCAAAAATAAGAAACCGAAAACGAAGCTTTTTTGTGAGCTGCATTTTCTGAGCCCGGTTTTATTAAAAAATATATCATTAAACTGCCGTTTCTGAGAGAGACAGAAATATATAAAAATTCAGGTTGACAACTTGAATAAACCACCATATGCACTCTTGAATGCGGCTTAGGGTTTTAAATCCACAAAAGTCTCGCAAAAACAAAAGGCTAACTTGCGTAAATATTTCCGTTAAGTCAGGACAACAACAATCTTTACAACAAGATAACAAGTAAATGTAATATAAGCAGAAACAAGGAACGTCATTAAAACAACATTGTTTAAACGTTACCTACAACGACAAAGATGACAACAACACCAACAAAAACAAAGTAATGCAACGGTACAAACGATGAACACGATTAAAGCAGATGAGTTTACTTGCTGCACTGTATATGGTACTTACAACAACAAAGTTTGATGTTGTTGTTATTATTATAATTATGACTGTTCTGAGCGCGTGAGCGTATGAAACCGGATTGTGGAATATACCGTTATTTTAACTACATACAAACGAGTTGTAGAGCACTCAAACAACACAAGACGAGCTGTTCAACTTTTATCCTGCTGCATATTGCTCTGCGTTGTCGCAAGTTGCAATTTATGTTATTGTTGCCTCTACTATTGTCGCATTAATGCCGCCATTTTAATGTTCATCACAGCGGAAAGCGGAAGTTCTGGAAAAATGACAACAAAGCGGCCAGCGTTTGGTTTGCAGCAGATTGTTTAGGTTAGTGGTTTGGCGGTTATACAAAATGTTGCATTGATGAGTTGCGAATGGCATTTGAGTGGTGACAATGTGACTTGTGATGATGGGTAAACAAAAATTTAATAAATTTAAAAATTTTTCAAAAAAATTTTAAATGCAACCAATGTATTTTTAGTTTTTTTTATTGAGCTGAATTTAAGTTCAAAAATAAAAGGAAAATCAATATTTTATTCGATTATAATTAAACAAATCGATATTTCAAAAAGAAACTGGTACTACTAGTTCGCTTTATTTAAATATTCTTATGAAGTTATAGTAGTGCTTAAAAATGTGTCAAAATGTAACAAGCCTTTTCGTTTTCTGAAAAAAATCGAATCAAAAAATGTTAAGCTCACATCGTAAATTTTATGGTTGCGAGTTCCAGTAAGCGTATTGTAGTTTATATCGATATCAGAGTCGATAAACCAAAAAAATGCTCCATTTCCGGAGAAAGTGAAATAGCTTCAAGTACTGAAAATAATAGCGATATCAACATCGATAAATCTAGAAGTTATCAATTTTTTTATTTGAGTCTGGAGCTGCCAAAGTTTCAAGTACTTCCTTACGCCTCACTAAATAATAATAAAAGCACTAGCCTTAAAATATACTTCAATTTGTTGTAAAGTTATGGATATCTCATATTTCAATTTTTTTTTTAATCTCTTAGGCATTGAATTATTGAAAAATTATTGAATAAGAACAAAAAATTATTACATACTTATTAAACACGCATGTCGCTAAATGATCTAAAGAGTACTTTAGAATTGCGATGTATCGATAAATAAAAATAATCAGCAAATTTCGATCTCACGAGTTAAATAATCGATAAATAAATAAATAAATATTGGTAAGTGCTTTTAAATTTATCACTCATATAGCTAACTGTCGACAAAGATCTGAACAGTAATTTACAAATTATATCGATAAATAAAAAAATAATGAATGAATGTGGATAAAACGTAATCGTAAAAAACCCACATGGGACATATAACAACAATGGAAATATCGATAAATAAACGAATTTCGATAGCAGATAATAAATAATAGCTAGCTATTTCATTGGTAATCGCATTTAACTATGAGTACTAAGACAAAAGATTCGATTATTTTGATGTATACCCATGAGTAATACATTTTGTTGATTTCTGATTTGAATATGCAAAATATATTGCAAATTAGAATAAACAAATAAAACAAAAGACAATCAAGTACCACTACAACAACAAAAACGCTATTGCACTCACAGTGCAGAACAATATCCGATATAGCCAAAGACCGCCTCATTCACACCTTTGCTGACTAGCAAAACTGCGGTTGCGGGGGTAGGGAAACATTGTAATCTAGAGTTTTGCGAATACATACCACCCCCGCAGTCCACGCTTCAGCTGCTCTATTGCAGTGCCAAAAGCACGTTAATAAGGTTCTCCACGCCCCTAACAGCTCACAACAAACAAACCAGACAGTAATCAGCCAACCAACAAGCAGTCACCTAAGGATTAGCGTTGAACAAGCAGACCCACATAAAACAACAACAAAAGCGGTGATTGTCATTTGCATATTTTGTATGATAAGAGAGAAACATGAGCGCACACATAACAACGACAGGTTATGACCACTAGCAAACTACTTTGAAGCGGAAGAACAACAGTTTTGGCTTGTTTGTGTGTTGACACGAAATGTTACATATGGCATGTTGCAAGCAAGCAGGATAATAGGAGGAGTAACGAAAATATCATATTTTCGATTATGAAACCAGAGTTTATAGAGTTTATAGAAGGTTGTTCAAAAATACTGCTATGCAACTAACAACTGCTGCAGGTGTATGTTAGAGTACTGACGAAGTTGAGCAGAGGGGTTAGAAAGTTGAAGCAACAGTTTCAATTGCATACTTTTAGGCGTTTAACGCAAGTGCTTGTGCGGTTTTGAATTGGAAGCGAACAAGTAGATTAATTTTTTTTCAGATTAAGAATGGAAATTAAGAATTTCTATTTTTCGAGGCACAGAACAAGTAGTCACTCACGGTTAAAATGTACCAGAATTTAGTTGCTGAAATTTGGATTAAATTTAAATAATAATTTTAGTTGATTTTATAAAATTTTTGAACTTTAATACAATTTTAGGACATCTGGAAACGATGAGGAAACAAAAGACATAAGTAAATTAAAAAAAAAAATTACGTATTATTATTATAAAAAAAAAAAAAATTCGAAATTCTTTATAAAGGGGAAGATTCCATATAATATAGTAAAAGACATTCATTTAAAGATAATATATTATTAAAAAAAAAATATCGAAATATCGATATGTGTTAATCGATGAAGATTTACCTACTCTTTGTAAACGGGATATTCCATATAATAGCCCCTATTTGTAAAATGGAGAAATATCGATAAAATAAGTATCGATAGCTTACAAAATTTTACCCGATTAATAAACCATCGATAAATATTTACAACTATTTGAAACTATGTCTATCAAAAATCGATGCTAAGATACTCAAAAACCGTTTAGGAAAAATATCGACAAATACTTGCCATGCATTTTTCTTCAGTTTTGAATTTTCGTAGAACCGGGCAAAAATTTTAGCGAATTTGGTAGAAATATGTTGTAAATTTTCATCACAATATTATTAGAAATCTATGGAAAATTTAGTCGAAAGTTGGCCAACAAATATCGACAATCTGTTAAGAAAAAGTATCGATAACAATTCGCTCTACGTTTTACATATTGTTTCATTATTTTGTGAGAACGGCGCAAGAGTTTTATTAAATTTGGTAGCGATGCGTTGAAACTTTGAATTTTTTTTAAATTTTGAGAAAATTCTTATCAGAATAAAAAAAATTAAATCAGAAAAAACTACGAAAAATGTCGAAAACAACTTGCCCTGCATTTTCCCTAAATTTCACAGAATCAAGCAAATATTTCAGCGTATTTCTTAACTAAATTTTATTTAAAATATTAAGGAAATTCTAAAATTTGCAACAGAATGAAATAAAAAAAAGATTGAACATTTTTTTTACCTTTTCAATGAAAGTATCTCAATTTGAAGTTTTGTGATATGGCATACAGGGTTGGGTTACCCTTGAAGTATTCGAGATGTTGAGAGGAAGGGACGAGGCTTCCACTGAGTTGGAAATTAAATTTTATTAAACGTTTTTTTTTTAATTTTAAAATATTTGTTAATAATTTTCTGTGTTCTTTTTAAAACACATTAGTACTATAACTATAGCCTGTATATGCTTGTTGCTTTCCATTTTTCCTTTAATCAAAAATAATAATAATTAACTAAGAATTATTATCAACTGGTCTTGCGCCTTAGACTTACAAAAATATTTAAAAAAAAAAAAAAAGCTCAAAACTTTTTTATAAAAATTGAAACAAAAAGTTTTTGTGAAAAGTGTTAGAAATATACTATCCTATTTTGACTGCTAATGACTGTAAACAAGGTAAGCAATTCTTAGACAATCTCGCTTCAAGGCTTTGTTTACTTCCCGTTTTGAAATAAAAACACAACTCAGTTATGAGTCTTTTCTTGATAGGTAAAAGTAACTTACATCTTTAATAAGAGATTTTCCAATCCAAAGAATTTTTTCTTTAGCAAGCATTACCCCCTTTTCTTTTAGATAAAACGTTTCAATTAGCCCGATGGGACATTGCCATAATTAAATTCGCAGCTAAAACTTTAACCACCTCAAGGCAAAAACAATTATGTTTTCTTTAAGCATTCGTTTTTTGTTGTTGTGTGCACGCGAATTGCAAATGTAATTTTCCGTTTTAATCAAATTTTGTGAAAATTACTTGTAGTAGGTGGGCATGGCTGTGGGTGGTAGTTAGTATGATTCAAGCGCAAAATCAGTGTGTTTTTTTTGGCAGAAACAAAAAAAGTAAAAATAAACTAAATAAGTAAATGCCATTTTAAAATATTTAAATGCAATTAAAATTGACGCACAAATAGTCACGTAGTTTATGAGTGCATATTTTCAGATAATTAAGATTTTTAACCACAACTCGACAAACAATTTCAATTTTAATTTGAAATAATAAATAAATAAAATAATAATATATTACAGTGGTAGCAATAACAAACACCAATAATATTTATTTTTAATAATAAAACAAAAAAAATTCTGCGCTGATACTATTTAATGCAATATTCCTTTTTAAATAAATTAAAGTGAGCAAGTGATATGAAATCAAATGATGAGGGTTCCGAATTTACTGAAAAAAAATTTATTATTATTATTTATTGGTGTAAAAATAATTGATTTATTAATTAAACAAAATTAATATCCTCGCGCCGACGGCAAAAGCTGCTTACTGCATTCAGAATTTTTTTTTTTTTTGACATTAAAAGTTTTGATAAATAATCACTTGAAAACGGGAAGTGCCACGCCTATTTTCGAAAATTTATATTTCTCGAATCTCTTTATATACGGACACTTTGGAAGTAAAATAGACTTGACATCAAGTAATTTTTTATAGAGCTATCGCCTATTACATTCGTCTATGATCATTTTAAAAATCTTTTATTTAAAAGTGGGCGTGGTCCTTAGCCAATTTCCTCTATTTTTCCTTGTATTGAGTGTAATCTGTGTGCCGAGTTTTGTTACGTTATTTACAGCGCTTTTCGAATTATAATTAATAAAAGTGGGCGATGCCACGCCCATTTTTAGAAATTTCCAAAAAAACGCAATTGAATGCCTTAATTTTAGTGTGCCCACCAGGTTAAGTTCATATAGGTGTTTTTTGTACTAAATAATCACTTTTTTGGTATTTTCCGAAATATTCGGGGTAGAAAAAGTAGGCGTGGTTACTAACCATACTAAACTGCAATCAGATAGCTCGAAATTCTTTGAGTTTAGAGTACTCACAAAGGGAAGGATATGGCTTATATCTTTTACTTCTATCTATCTATGGCGCGATATACAACAGGTATATCATCATAAACCTCCTAAGAGATTTTTGCGCCAAGCTTCTCTACCAATTTGTGGTGTGCCGATTTGAATTTTCCCTACAAATTGGTGGGACCTACAGTTTTTTGCCGACTCCGAACGGCATCTACAAAGGAGACGAATTTTTTGCTGAGAAGCCTGTCATGGCAGAAATACACTCGGAGAGTTTGCCAAACCACTGCCGAGGGGCGACCCCGTTTTGAAAAACTTTTTTCAAATCACTTTTGATGTTACCTGTACCAGGGCTCGAACCATGGACCTTCGGTGTGGTAGGCCGGCAACACTACCTTCACACCACGGCGGCCGCCTTACTTTCATGAAAATGAAGAGAGTACTTGTATAAAGGCAGAGGTGACCGCTTGGTAAGCTAAGTGTTAATGACTATGTGAAGTTTTTAGCAGTTTAGTTTGTATTTACATACTTGTCATTCCACAAGTAGATAAAAAGTTTTATAAAAAGGACAAAAATGTAGCTTAACAGGACAAGCATTGACCGCTTTTTATTCATCACTTCGCTACTCGATAAAATGTTTTCTAATTGCCTAAACAAATTTTTTGAATTGAAGCAATAAAAAAATATGTAAAAAGGACAGCTTTAAGCACTTACAATGCTAGCAATTTAAAGGTAAATTTCAAATTTTGAAAAAGAAGAAAAATAAAAAAAAGTAATTTTATTTACAAGTTGCTAAGTGCTTGCGAATAAAAATCGCCTATTAAGTTAACACCTTGGTAACAGAAATATGAATGAAGTTTTTAACTCTAGTATTCAAAGTAAAACGCATAAGTTGGGAGTTTATTAGAGTAAAGAGTTTAACATAGTTAACCAGTTTAAAACAAATTGTTTGAGCACTTAGAAATAGCTTCAACAACAGTTAACTTCACCCCACAACAAAATAGTAATTAAATTTCAAATATTTTCCAGCTAAAAGGCGTTAAATTGAAAACACTCGTACCAAATTTCCTAAAGCTTTGGACTATTTTAGTTTACATATTATTTTAATTTAAACTTTAACACTTGTCAACTGAGAGGAAATGAAAAAAGAGCAATTTGTTTGAATAAAAAATAACGGATTTAATTAGTTAAAAGTATGTAAGTGGTGCTAGCACTGTTAGTGCCCTAAGCATAGTTGAAGTGTTGCACTAATCGCAGTAGACAGGCGGGCAAATAGAACAAATAAAAACGTAGTAAGTATATGAATAAATATTGCTGAAGAGCGGAAAGTGCGCAAAAAATGACAAATCGCCAACAATTTAAATGACATTTTTCTTTTCAAAAAAAAACAGAAAAAAACAACCAAAATAAATGAAAATGAATAGCTGCCAACTGAAATTGTTGCTGGCAAGTGCAAGCATAAGCAAACTAATGGCTAAAATGGCAAAACTAACGAACTAAACGAACAAAATGTACCGCAGCAGGCAGGCAGCCAAACAGAGCTAGTCAAGCAATGTCTGGAGTGGAGTGAGTGGACACTTCTACTATTTAAAAGTGTTTAGTCATTTGTTAAATGCAAAAAGTGAGAGGAGTTAGTGAGTAATCGAGGGTAGAGTGAGTAATCAGAATGGGCAGTAAACGGAGGGCGCAGAGGGAGTTCAAAGCACTTATGGCAGTGCGCTCTTAAGTCAATTCGTAAGTATATAAATACTTAGCGCTTTTGGGAACATTATTCAAACGCTTCGAATGCACGAGCTCAGTCGACTTGCTGTTTTTTTTAGCTTAGATTTGTGAGTTGTAAAAGTGCATTAATCTCTTTTGAAGTTGCGCTCAGCTATTTATTAGAGCTTCTGCTGCTGTTGAGCCACTTTTTCTGTAACTACATTCTAATACTTTTACTACTTCTTGATGATTACTTTTTTAAGTGCATACTCGACAATTACAATTTTTTTCACTCTAACGCTTGCTTGAGTTTTGGCACAAGTGTCTGGTAAAAGGAGTTGTGCGAAATGGACTGAGTCACACTAAACTACAGCTGATGATTATTATGCGCTCTCCAATAGTTTATGAAGATAAATGATTGTGAGGGAAGAGAGATATAATGGCAAACAAGTACAAATTAGTGATATTTGAACTTTGCTGATTTGCTTTGGTGGCGAAAACAGCTTTTAAAGTCAAACTATAATTGCAGAAAACGGTATTTGTTGTTGAAGATGCTGATACATTTTATCGGAATAGTTTCTTTTTCTATTCACACCACCACTTAAGTATTTGGTAATATGACATAGAGCTTTTGGGATTATGAAGATTAACTTCGTTGAGCTGTGAAAGCTCGCTAGACTCTTTTTATGAAAGGTAAAATCGACAGATAAGCAAGTTGGTTTTGTGAAATATGCAAAAGATCTACAAGAAACAAATACAAAATTTTTGTTAAAAAAACCATTGTAAAGCTAAATACTAGATCCTACGCATTATCCAGAAAAGTTTCAGTAGTCTCTTGCACCTTATTATCAAAGGAACCAGATAAGTTATGAACGAAGTTCTGTGAGATTATGGAAATAAGCTTCCAAGCGAAAGCTTAGAAGCTCACAAACAATTTAAAATTTGTTACTTTGCAGCATTTTAAAATGAAAGTGAATGCTTGGAAAAGGCTGCAGACTAAAAAACTTAGGGCAATTGCTGAGATAAATATTATTATAAGGCTAAATATTTGTGAGGTTATTGAAGCATATTTCCGTAGAGAAGCTTAAAAACAAAATTCTTAATTCTAAAAAAACAAACAAAAAATGAATCATTACTGAAACAAGGCTAAACAGATTATTACTGCATGGAAAATACAAGGCATGTCATGTGTAACAATATAAAAGTGAAAGCTCTGTAAAAATCATACAGGGAATACGAGCGGGGTATGCTCTTGAAGAGAGCTTTTAAGTGAAATCTAAAATCTATCGAAAAGCTGTCGAAAGTCAGGTGTGCCAATGTGAGAGGGAAGCTCTGTAGAAATCAGGAATGAAAGGTGGGTTTTTTAAGTGAAAGCGGAAAGGGATAAAAGCTGTCAAAAATCTTTAGCATGTCAGGTGAAACAATGGGAGAGTGAAAGCTCTATAGAAATCATAAATTAAAGAAGAACAGCAGCTACTAGGCCACTGAAAAGACTGCAATTTGACAGCTAATCGAATGTGGGATTTGGAGGGCTTTTGTATATTTATTACTGTAGTCATTTATAGTTTCACAAGATCCTTTGTAAGGTAACAGAGCACTTAAATTCATAGATGAATTGATCTGGGGCGAGGAATTTTAACCAGTATTAATACTTTATGTAAGTATACCTACTCAAGAACTTTTATTCAAGCTTTATTTTCTGTGTGCTTTTTATTAAAATTTTTATGAGTTTTTAATTTCTCTACATAAAAATAGTTTAGTATGGCAAACGTGTGACTGAGCTAACCTAATTTTATGCCACTTTTGACCTCACTCAAGTCACAACAAAGTTTCAAAAGCTTAACTTCAAAGAGCAGTCAACAACTACATCATTTTTACATTTTTATTTAGAAAGGGTAGGTACATAAAATGAATTTTCATTACATGCAATTTACAAATACTCGCTAAACATTAGTGCGAGGACAAGTACTTGCACTAACTCTTAATTTGCCATGCGGACACATTTTGTATGTCATTTAAGTTTTAACTTTAACTTTTTTGTACTTTTGTCCTTTATATGTGTTGCACACAAGTCTTTACTTTTAATGAATTCGAAAAACATGGCAAAAAAGCTGCGAAAAAGAGTTTCAAAAAAAACTTTAAAGCGCTTAATGACTTTTCGCTAACAGCATATTAGGTATCTACAAAAAAAAAAAACATTTTTATTTATTTAAAAAAAACCTTTTCGCTTTGTTTTCACAAAATAAAATTCCGTCAAAAACAAACTAAAAACGAGTTTGCTATGAATGTGCACACTGCTTTCTAGAGAGTGCGCTTGAAAGCGCGTTCTGTTGCAATATCTGCAATGAAAGAGTAAACAGCAATAAAAATAGAAAACAGACAAAAAGCAATTGCTCAACTAACGAATTTAATTTCGAAATTAATAGACTTCTCAAAAATTGTAAAAAATGCCTATCCAGCAGCGAGGAATGCAATCTCAACGCAGACTGTCTCTTCTAAAAACAAAAAAAGAGGCAAATAAAAAAAACATTGTAAAGCAGAAATGGAGTCAACTATAAAAAATAATTTAAGTTTTTAGCCATAGTTTGTATCAAATACTAGTTGCCCGCGGTCGTGCAAGGCTTCGCCACGCACTCAAATAAACAACATATAGTACAGCAGCAGCGGAGAAATGTGTTCCATATTTCATGTCAGAACCAGGCAATATTTCGGGGTAGAAACCATTCAATTCTGTTTAGTAGTTCTTTATTGATGCGCGTACAAACATAATTTTAGATAAACAGACAGAAATTACAAGATGTCTTGTTTTGGCTTCTGTTGCACTTATTAAGTTAATCCATATGTACTTTTACGTAACATCTCCTAAGTACAAACATCACCCTGTTCTCGTTTGATCATATGCATGCAAATATTTTGAGCCAACTTTTTGCCACAACTGTTCAGCGGCAATCAAATGTTTCTTTGCCAGAAAATGGAACCTAAATTTTAAGTTGACCATCTAGAAATACAGCGGTATAGATTGCACTTAATTTTATGCAGCGGTTTGTGAGTGATGGACGAACAAACATACGGACAGACAAAAATTAAAAACAAAAAATTGGTTTCGGCTTCTATTCCTTTGGTGCTGTTTTTTCTTTGATAACTGTAATGTACTCATATCGGCCTCTTCCAATTTTGTTATATATACTCGTATGTACAGATTATTAAGTTTTTGATCTGTTCGAGACCTCGGCAGGGCTCAGCTCAACTCTAATGCTTCGGGAGCTCGGCTAAAAACGAAATATAAAAAGACATCCTGGAAAAATGAACAAATCCCAAAAGAGGATCTCAATAACGTATGTGAGTCTGTCTTTCTGGATCTCTGATCCTCTCTTAAATACAAGAACTAGTTTGTCACCTTCTAAAAGTAAGAAAATCTGTGCTTATAAGCGAACTCAAAGACGTGTAGCTCTGGATACTGTCAAAGGGGTTTCATGCAAGGTTTGTGAGTTCAATTAAATTTTTAGGCAAGAAGTAGGCGGAAATATTATTATGTTAAATGAACTGCAGACGGGAGTTTGGAATTGAATTTAATCTGAGCGATAGACAAACAGTCAATGGACGATCTCAGGATTTCGTGGTATGTACATGGGCACTTAACAGATGATAACATACATCGATTACATCGTAACTGCAAGTGCAGCCAACTCAGTAGCCTCTTTTATCACAATCCATTCTTAGGGCTTGGTAGTTCAAAGGAATCCATTAGCTTGATTAGCGATGCAACCTTTCTTAGAAAAAGGTCTTCGTCTATCGTCTTTACGGCTACTTTTCTATTTCGGAGACTTAGAAAATCAAAAAAGAAATTTATAATATATTTAGTACGAGCAGACCGAGCAATCTTTGTCGTGTACGAAAATTTGTGCGATCTTCCCTTCTCATATTTCACTGCCTATTCCACTGAAACGAATTCTCTCCCTCTACTTCTTTTTTGCCTACTTCTTCCTCTGCATATTGATCTTGCTATTGTTTTGCCTTCCTCTTACTTTCCTCATTATTTTACTCCTTTTTCTTCGTGCCAATTCTCTTCGAAACCCCCAAGTTCCTTTAAACGAAGGAAGGTAAAGGTTCCATGACAGGAAGCAACGATCCAGGTCGAATTAAGTGAAAATAAATTTATTGAAGCTTTCGTACCGATAGTAGAGGAGGTTATTATACAATCCACGAAGCAAGCGGTTTTCGAATTTCTTACCGGCCGTGGTAGCAGGTATTGAGTGCACGTTGAAAGGTACAAACGCTTTCAGCGGTTACACTGGTAGTATTTAAAAGCTTACATCTTTCATAAGTCAGCCCTGTATGCGGACCCTTGTTCAGGCCTAAGTATCTAACTGCGCCTATATTTGCTATTAGCGTCATATGACAAGACAGTTTAGTAGACAAAAATCTGCTGCAACCCTAACCACAGCAGTTGCGGTGGGTGTTAGCGCAGGTTTTTTTATGACGCACCAAAAATGAAGGTTATTTGAGCTGCCAATACGAGTACAAATTTATGTCCTGACTGCATGGTGAAGTATGAGCACGTACTACATACGAGATATATAGGTATGCCCTCTCATCGATAATTCAAAAACAAAGGAGCGCCATTATTGACAAACGTGGCGACAAATAGTCCTTTGTCGTGCGATTATCGTAGTCAGTGTGGCGCGACGGAAAACGACAATAATTGGGGGGAAGATTGATATTTACTGTTATGTTGTTTATGCCTGCCGGTCAGTTGAGCGAACTTACCGGCATTTACCTTCGTATTTTATGACGTCTTTAGCCAATTTCTTTACTTTCTTCGCCTCTTTACAAGTCGTTGTTGTTTTGTTTTTGTAATTTTTTTATTTACTGTCGACGCCTTGTCATAAAATGGCGTCTCGTTTCTTGGACAAGCTCTTCATGTCACATGTGTACAACAACTACTATGCAACAACAGCAAAAACACAAAATAAGGAACTTTTCGAAAGGTAAAATTAATAACAAAGGCGTCGTAGACAGGTAAGCAAAAAGTCTTTGGTTCAGTCAACATACAGTCGTTCGAAGTTGAAATGGAACGAAACTTGTTTAACTAAAATTTTATGAGATAAATTTTTGTTAAAATTAAAAAAAAAAAATATTTGCGTTAACTGCTGACAGTTAGCAATACAAAGAAAGCGCAAATCCTTGTTTACTTAAACCACCAAATACAGTGCCACCAGTCGGCACAGCGCTTAAGTCTATAAACCCTTCCAAGAACCTTTCTCCAATACATTGAGCGTTCTTGTTGTTGTTGTTGCTACTACTTCGACCTCCATGCCGTCTAACGATACACCTCAACATCCATGTCATCAAGCTTTACTTACAGAAGTCCTAATAAAATAGCAGTTTCCTTTCACATGAGTAGTTCAAAAGACGATTGGGGTCATGAGGCAATGCCATGCATTAGGTAGATCGGGGTTCAGTCTGGATAAGTAACAATTTAATTTTAGGAAAGAAGCTTAAGTATTATATTGTAATCTCTCGCGTAGGGGAATATTTGCAACAGCCTCGGGGTACTGTTTCTTCGTCAATACAGTCCACACGTTGCTCCGCGAAATGTGGGTATGACCACACCAATACCACCCTAAGCCAAGGTGCTCGGGTGCTGGGGTAACCAACCTTACCGATGGCTCCGTATTACCCTCAGTAGGTTCAAAGAGTTTTGATGGCATCAAAACGGCGTCTAAAAGCTACTTGGGTGCGAGCCACTCTAGTATGTTATAAGGAAAATTAGATTAATCTTTGATACGTAAAGAAAAATGGAGGCGCAGGTACGGGAGAAGTGGGTGTGGTACCTCTAATACAAATGTGATTTTTTATAGAGCATAGCTTTGGAAGCATTCGTGGTAGAATTCTGCAATCCATGCAAGTGGTTTTACTGGGCAGAAGAACGTCTGAGGGACGCTCTGGTATATATAAAGATAGAACTTCAACACTCGTAATATAAGTAACGATAATTCTTTCCGTAATCCTCTGGCGAGGTTTTCGTGATCGCTTTTTTTATTAGAGATTTGCCAGAACACGCCTGGATTCCTGTAAATCTAGACACTGTAAATATAATAACAACAACAAACACAAAACGAATGAGCAAAAACTAGGTATAAAAAGTGAGTTTATTATTATACCCCGGGGTGTTCTTTGTTGTATTGTACAGTGTTGTGGTTGCAGCTACAAAAATGATGAAGGTGGACGCAAGGGTATAAGTAAGCCAATTGTGTTATTAAATAAAAAATTGTAAAATTTAGAAAGGTAGTATATAATAAAAAGGTGTCCTAGTACTAAAGAACTGAAACGGCTATTACTGTTTGGATCTAGAGTTTTGTTCCCCTTTTTTTTCCTACTACTTGCGGGCAGCAGCTAAGTAGTTAAGACGCTTAGTACGAGTAATATGAGTCATGCGCTTTTTTCACTACTCTTACTATTGTTACATTGTTTACGCTTACATTTTGTGCATTTTATATGCGCCTTTTATGGCTGACATTAAACGTAGTATAGGGTGGTGGATGACGACGCTGAGGGGTTTGAATAGTTTGCTGTCCAAAACGTCTGGACGGCGCCATGAAAATTAATAGCTTGCCGCATTGTTGTATAGCCTTTTATTATTATCGTATTATGTGCAAGTGTGTGTGTGTAGTATAAAATTTCGCACTCTTAGTCTCATTCCTTTCTCTCTTCCTTTATTTACTTTAGTAAATGTAAGAGTCCTCATGGTGTAATAGACTTTAATAGTTCCTTGTCGCCTTTATTTGCCCAAATAATTAGCTCGGGTGGAAATGTAATTTTTATTACTATATTGTAAGGATGTTTGACAGGGATTTTGGGGATTTAGAATGTATTATAGTGTAAGAAAAAAAGTTGAAAATGTTCCCACCGCCACCCCTTTTTTGGACACTTACCTTATTTCTATATTTTATGTTCGGTTTACAAACGAAATATTTTAATAATAATATTAAGTGCAATTTTTTGTACTCAGATAGTGGCACAAATGTTACTTGAGGCTATATTTACTCTATTCATTTTTTTTAATATAGGTGTTGGTTTTTAAATAAATTTGAATAAATACTAAAGTTGACAAGATAGAATAATGGCGCATAAAGACGAAATGTGACATACGTTAATACCTTTACAACAATATATCGCTCATTGAAATTGAAGTTCAAATAGAAAAGTTATAAGGAAAAAATTAATAATGCCGCTTTACAGGGTGCTGAAAAAAAATTTTACATTTCCAACACGTAAAGTTTTTTTGTGATACACTCTAATGCACATTCTCCTCCTGTTTTTCGTTGACCGACACTTAGCTCTGCGAGATTACCTTTAAGGCAAACCGGTTTCGCCTTTGTGACATCTTCAGTGTCATTTCTCATATGTCTACACCCATTCTTTTGCATTTATATATGTAAGTACCAGTGCAAGTTATGTCGACATTGGTGTATGGGTGCGTGCAGTGAAGAATGCATCCAACGTTGAGTGGCCTGTAATAAGGGTGGTTTTTGTTTGAGATATCTTACTGGAGGTAGGTAGAATTTAGTAATTTTAGTCTCTTTTAATTCATTTTGTGCTTATGGGTTTGTCTACAAACAAATTTGACTAAGGTTGCCGGAAAAATTTTCCGCTATATACCAATATTACACAATTCCGAAAATCAACAAACCAAAAGGCATCAAAATTAGAGACGATTTCATTGGAACAGCCTTGGGGGCAGCTTCTGCACACATTGTTGAAAGTGATCCCCAGTTTCTCTATCAACTAGTGTCCCGTAATTGTGGCTGGGATTCTGTAGATTTCTTTGTTCTTCGATTTCTTGTTCTTTGACGATCTCTTCTTGAAAGTGGTAACTTGATGTCTAATAAAGCCCCATTCTTAGTCACTTAATTTTCTTTCTCGTTAACCTCAGTATTTATGTGACCAGAAACCCAGTTGTGTAATAGCTGCGGAGGTGGCTGCTGCATGTAAGATCTTCTTGGAGGAACTAGGAGCTTTAGAGTTACGATACGATAAAATATTTGTCGTCGTTTTATGTTTATTTGCCAAAATGTATTATTTGTATAAAATAAATTATATGGGATCAATAGCAAAGTTTGTGAAATTGTTTGAAAGGATTTATAATCGAAATATAATTTTTTGGTGTGGTCCTTGGACTGCACTTTCGGTCCATGTTAGAACAAATTTATATATTTAAAAAATATTTATATATTTTATAAACAATTTTATGATACTTACTTATAAATTTTACTTTCTTGGAAAGACGCGGTTGTTTTGAGCGTATTTTATTGTTCTTCTTAATGGGTGCCGATCTCCGTGATACTATTTCGTATTATTTTTTTTTTTGAAACAATGTAATCCATGTGGCAAGCATTTTTTGTAAAAAAATTTAAGAAAAATATATAGTTGTAGATATTTAAAATTTTGAGCATTTTCGTGCAGCTAAGCAATTCCGCAGCGCACAGAATTGGTCATTTGTATGCAAAAACCATTCGTCGATGTGTGATAATTAGATAATATACAGCTATAATCGATTTTTTCAAACAAAAAATTATTACAAAAAAAAAGTTGTAACTGCAAAAGCAATTATTATTCTACCTTCCGGAGCAGAGCGTTCTAATTTCAATGAAAATGTAAAGACATCATTGTAATAAATTCAGTTCAGCAATACTTTGCGCAGAAAAGTATGCAATAGAAAAGGCAATCGAATGGATATAATAAATTTTTCAGTTGGTAGATGAATATGAAAAAAAAAAAATATTACAATTCAACCTGGCAACTAGCAATGGTTAAAAATCTAGATAAAAAGTGAGACGCGCGACCAACTAACTAAATAAAAAAGTGGGTAATTTTGTTGCGAGAGGTTAATTTTTAAACATGGTGATATTGCTTCCCCTTGCATACTTTTAGGCGCTGTTATGAATACATATGTGCAATTAATACTTTTTCGAATATGCCTTGTTTGTATGCGAGTTGATGTTTTGGTTGTGTCATTAATCTCTTTTCTATTCGACAGAAAGGTTACGGCAGAAAGCCAACTTTAAGGACCTATTCTAAGAGAACTAGGCGCTGTGGTGAGATATCTCTTCCTATGGTGAAAAAGTGTTCTACTTCAGGCCCTTTCTTCTCTACTGTTTAACGAACAAATAATCAAAACTGAAGTCAGTGCATCAGACGTCTCAAGCAATAGGAAGTTCAAACGTTTCGGAATTGCAGCTCCGTAATATCAGTCATGTCCTCTATGACATGTTTTATCGATGTCACTTGAAATCCATAGTAATCGACCCAAATCAGCAAAAGAAAAAGCAACAAAAAACTAATAAAAACCAAAGTCAAACTGTGCTAATTAAAAAATGTGTGCTACTTTTTTAACAATAAGATCATTGTATCAAAAATGTAATATAAGTACAAAGGGAAAGAATATATGAAACAAATATCCTGACGTCAACCAATCAAATAAAAGTGCAAACATACATCAAAAACGAGAATGCGAAAGTAAAAAAAAAAAACGAAGTACTAAAATCAATCACTACTCCAAATGTCAATTAAAATCTTTGCTTTCAACTCGTAGTAAAACAATCAAAGTTCCGAAGTGGAAAACATATTTATTTTTGAGCTGTGCGGAAACAACGCATTGACAATAGACAATTCATATCCTCGAACAAACAAACAAACAAACAAACATAGCAGTAAACTTACAGTTTTCCATCGACATATGTATGTATTACATACAACCCAGCAAACCATCGGAGTCATAAATGAGACAGAAAGGCGTCTTAGTGGGAACATTTACGCGCTTTAGGAGCTCATTTGAGAGTCCGAATTGAAGGTATTTCGCTTCTTGCGATGGTTGTTCAATATAAGCCTAATTTCATATATAATATGAGCTGGAATAGGAGTCATATATGATACACTTTGGTCTCATAATCCGTACAATCTGCTGTTTCTGGGTACTGAAAAAATACTTTTTGCGATTGGAATTGAGGCATGTTGGCAAATAATGTATCGAGGCTATGTTTATTTGATTAAAAAATATTTGAAAGAGAATCCTTGAAAGGTACATCTTTGTATATTTCCCATGTGTTTTGTAAATATATCTTAGGAACAGCAAGACATGTTATTAAATTTGTTTTTAAAAACAAGCGATACGAATATTTGTCTGTTTAATGCGGACTCGGTATAAGGATCATAATTTTCATAACATCGCATTCGTAAAAGAGTCCTTCCTATATGAGCATATTTCTGAGGATCATATTTTTGACATATTTAAGACTCATATCGCACTCCTTATATACCCAACAAACTCGAGTAGCCCAATTTGTGAGAAATAAGACTTTTCTAGTGAATGTCAAGACATCATAGGTATGTTGGTAATGATTTGAAAAAAAAAAATGTTTAAAGAGAAAAAGGGAAAGAAAGATTTGAAAATTTTGGCAAACACATTTTTTAGATTATCGGCCTTGCAAATATTAGAACGATTTAGTACACTTAATTACAAAGCCTTGTCAATCCCCTCACACAAGCATTTGGTTAGACAAAGTCATGACAAAGTCATCTCAACTCATTTACAACACATAAAGAAATCGCCTAGAATTGAAACACAAATGGTTGACTGGGCAGTCTTATGAAAGCTTACTTAAGTTGTGTATTTTTCATTTTCAACACTCAAATTGAAAGACCACTTTGACGTGCGCAGGTAAATTAAACGAATGAAGTGCAGCGTAGTAACGGTATAAACTTCTTTCCAATAACAAATCAAAATTTTATTCCTTATTTCCCTGTTTTAATCAACTTTTTTTGTCGGTTTACGTATACATCTGTCGTTTATAGGGAGCGATTAATGAATGTACGTTCGATCGATTGGGGTATTTTTAAGGTACGATTTGTGGGATTTCAAGTTATTATTTTTAAGTGTAGAAAAAGCTAAATGAAGATTTGTTGCGATTCTGTAAAACTCGCGTTTTCCAGGTCCGAAATGGGATAGAAAACAGGAAAACAGTTTTAATGTCTATTCAGGCAAATACTTCTTAAACTTTTCACAAGGTTTTGTCGATGAAAAAGCTTTAAGCTTAACATTTATTCTTGAGACTAAAAAACTCATAACGCATTTGGAGAACTACTTCTTCTTCTTTCTTGCTAATTGATTAAATACGCCTGCCTTATGGGGGAGTAGGGTTTAAAATTATTTCTTTTCAAATTTTTTTTTTTTTTTTCTATGAACAATATATCCTCGACATATACATACGACATATGTGTACAATTTTAAACGACCGGCCGTGATACCTGAACTACGGATAACCCGAGCGAATGAAGAAGCTGTGCGTACAACAAAAGAGGGTAGAATTCGACGTAGACAAGACCAAAAAGATGCATTTGATATGCTGAATGACAGTATTTCACTGTATGGAGCTGGAATTGATGACTCTATGTAGTAAGTATAAAAATGTATGTTCTTTTATTGATGTTTATTTCGAATTTTCACGTATGAAAAACTTTAAATCGATTTTGCCGAAAACGTAATTTTTGAAGTCCATGAACATTAGAACTCAAATTCTAATGAACCAATCCTTTTGAAAATTTGAACAATACTTCTTCACATAAATCAACAGGTAATGGAAGAGTTTTTTTTTATATTTTTTTCTATTTTTTAATAACAAATTAAACGCGATTTTTTGAGCTAAAATCACGTTTTTCACTTCGAAGTGCTGCAAAAAAATTGAAAAAAAACTCTTTCTGCTTACCTCGAGAAATAAATCACCTTTTAAAAAGCATTTAATTTTTTTTGTTTCAGATGATCCGGTAACGAGTTATAATGTTCACCGCAAAACCATTTTTTTTTTCACGGTGCCTCTGGAAATTCAACGTCACCGTCTCAATATTTTCATTGAACATTTTTTCTGACATACTTTAAAAGTTGTAGGTACAATAATATGTAATTAAATTTAATATTATTCATTTCGCCGCAAAAAAATCACAAAAATATGTGTTTTTCGCCTAATAAACCTTACCCCCCTCCCCTTATATTAACACCGAGCTTGGCAACAGCATACGAGTCAGGAATAAATGCAAAGCAGAGACTTGCCTCCACGAGCAAGAGAAGAGGATACACCAAATAATCGAACTTTATCAAGCCGTCTACAAAAACAAATTTTAAATTGATTCACCTTCCATACAAAATAGCACTGCACTGCGCTTTAGCAATTCGTTTATCAGGATTAAAACTTTACACCTGATAGCACTGTATACAACAACAAAAATTACTCGAAGAAACACCCTTACCATGATGTCGCCTGAAACATGTTCATACCGTAAACGAATATACAACGCGCCTGCTGCTCAACGCACGTCAATCACATCAACATCAAGCGAACTAACCAAACCGGGTACCTTGTGCCTTCAGTTATGTATGTAATTGGATGTATATACAATCAATTCAGCTGTACTTTTATGCCCATCATAGGAGTCAATACAAGTTTGTGGTGCACGGAGGCAAAAACCCGGGTATGGTGAATCCAGCAATCAAAATAAGTCACTGCTACTAGTCAACAGAGTCAAAAAGGTACCTAAATCAAGATAAATATGGTTTCAATACTCTGATAAAATTGATTCGGAACTCAATCACATAAGTGACGAAAACTGTTGTAAGTGCCCTGAAACCTGATTGAATAGGGTTTTAAAAATAGTTCGTACAATCCGAAAAGTAAACCAAGCAGACTTGAGTTGTTTTGAAAGAACGGAAAAAGGTGCCTAAAGCATGCGCAACATGTTTTTAAAAGACTCTAAACTTGGTCTCACAAGAGGGGAAAAGGGTTCTAAGGGACCTGAAACCTGATTCCAGATGGCCTGCAAATATGAAATAGTAAAAGGTCGATGCCTGTACATTGCAGATATTTAAGAAAAATCAATAGGAGGGATCATTATTGAGCCAGTAGAAGCCAAATCAACCATTTTTAAAATTTTTGTCCGTCTGTCTGTATGTTTGGTCGCGCATCACTCAAAAACTGCTGAATGGAATTGAATGCAACTTTTACCGTTATATTACTAAACGTTTCACTTAAAATTTAAGATATTATATGTCTGAACCAGTTTCAGAGATATAGACCAATATGTGGACCAAGGTGGTCCAAAGTGTCCTTAGTACAATATGGGTATCAAATGAAAGGTGATAATAAGTGCTTCAATAAGCGATGTAATTGAGTTCTATATCTTATCTGGTATGTGTGGGAGATATAATGATTAAAATCGGTAAGTTCTGTGACGCAGGGAAGCGTGGACGGGTGTACTAGTCTGAAATATTAATATAACGAATTCGAAAAAAAAATAGTCCTCAGGCCTGCTGAATTCTTTTGGAGGAACGGAAAACGGTTCCCACACGAAAAGAAAGATATCCACGGATTATTTATTTTCTGTTTTGGTAGAAAGGTCTCTTTTTGAAATCAGGCCATATTTCTCTCCCTAATAGATCTTTAAAGCCTTCAACTTGGCTTTTAGTTTGTTGATAGCTTTCTGTGTATCCCAATAAATTATAAATTAGTGACTGGCAAGTAACCAAGTAGTAGTTAGTTGGTTGTCTATCCAGATGAAAAATAGTCTGGAGAGCTTTTCTAGTCTGCGATTTATTGGATTAACAAGCTTATGATTTTTAATTAGGTAAACTGTTTTTTATCCAAATTTTTTTTCGCTGTTTTTCAAGAAGTCAAACAGTCCATCCGGTGATCACTTAATAATGTTGTTGTTGATGGAATAGATCTTCTTAACTTGATAGCGTAAGTTCTTCTTACCATCTAAGCTTTACAATGTTGCGACAAGTTAAAATATACTTTCAAAGCTGCCGAAACATATTGAATTAACCACCGGGAACCGATCCATATAAAAGAGTTGAAACTTGGAACCGAATACATCGCAACCGGTTCTTTATATATCCAAACCCGGATAACACTAATACACGTGCATTTCTGGTATGATCCTGGCTACGTTTGTTCTCATTTATTCTGTGCCATGTAACAGCAGCAACAGGAGTAACCAGCTTCAATTGTTTTTTTTTGCCTCTTCAACTAAAGACAAACAACATGTTGGATATAAAAGTTGTGGAAAAATAAGCGCATAAAGAAACTGGGTTTCCACTTTTCTGAGTTAAAACAATAACGCAGGAAATATTTGTTGAAAACAACAGCAAAAAAAAAAAGAAAATTATAATAATTGAGCTGCCTCCTGCTTGTTCGTGAAATAAATGAAAGAACATGTATAAGACAACAACAAAAACATTAATTTCTACAGCAAGAAAGAAATTTACCCTCTTTAAGTACAAGCGATTTATTTCAGCAATAAATTTCTATAGAAAGGTACATGTTCCAGGCATTAGTGCTGTTGTAAAGTATGTGAATTTAGTATATATTTTAATAGAGCGCAGCTGCGCAAGAATTTAATTTAAAAAAAAAAATTGTGCTAAGCAGCTTTTTGACTGAGCTTTAGAACTCAAATGTAGCATATTTTTAGGGCTAAGCAGCTTTTTGATTGAGGTTTAGAACTCAATTGTAGCATACTTTTAGGGCAGCCTAAATAAAATTATTTTAAATGAAATGGAAGTCTTAAGCAAAATAACAAAATTAAAGAAATAGCACAATATACGAGTATTTCTCAAAGTTGTACAATAAAAATCACTACTCATTAAATATAATTTTTAATAAACCTTGAATACTACGAAATTACATACTTTCAGGCACTAAGTTTTCAGCAAAACAAAAAATTAAACCCTTTTACAATTTCTATACGTTTCTATACATATTTCGCCTTCGCGCATTGTACATGCCATCAACTTTACTTGCAAAATAAACTCATTAAAAATGTGTAAGCTGTGTATAGAAACTTTTTGCACAAAGTTTGTTGCATACTTTTAGGTATACACCTTACACAGCTGGCTGATGTCAAAAAAAAAAAACAAAAGGAATATTTCAACTCATTTTCCCTCACAGCTTGGCTCATTATGAATGCAATATCTCAGTTTAGTAACTTTTTAGTTAATTTGTGCGCGCAAAAAAAATTGGAAAGAAGTGTTCTGACATGACATGGCGTGGGATGTTACGACGTTTTAAATGAGTTGAATGAGAATTGCTTTTTTTTTTGCGTAAGCTGTAAAATGTGAAGCATAAGAAGTTTATATTTGATAGCAAGATACAAAAAACTTTATTTGGTACAATGGTATTTCGGTTTAAAAACGACTGTCGGCACTCTGTAGGTGCTTGAAAGACGTTTCACGAAAAAGCTGACAATAAGCTTTAAATACCGGGTTCACCGTAACCAAATATTTATTAAAAAAAAAAGTTACATAATTGACAGCTTCTCGGTGTTTTCATAGTTTCTCTAACTTCTTCTCATCGATTTTGCAGACTACTCCGCACAATCCAGCAATCCTTTCACTACGACGCCCCCGTGGCAGACATGTGTCTAAATAGTATATACTTTTAGGCGCATTCAAGCAATAGTGAAAGTTGAAGTCCGGATGGCTAATCTGCCTTTCTTGCGCCTAAGAAGCTGGAGGAACAAGAAACTTAGTCGCAGATAAATAGCACGACCATAGATGGGACGGTATGTTGCAATGTTGCCCTCCATCGGGATATACGAGGTGTGTTCAAAAAGTATCGCGAATTTTGAATTTTCGCTGGTTACGTATATTCGAATTTCGAATTTTTTGTGGCGTTATGTTGGTACTCATGTCTCTCACTTATTCCGACAAGCTCGGCCATTTTGAATGTTCAGTTAATTGTTGACAGCTGCGTTGCTTGCACGTGTTTTGGATCGTCTTCGATTTTTACGCGAAATTCGTACCAAAATTGCTCAATTGTGACCAAAAACAGCATCGCATGAACATTGCTAATGAGATGTTAAACTCTGTCCGCGATGACCCAAATTTGCTCCAGAGGGTCATAACTGGTGACGAATCGTGGGTTTATGGTTATGACGTGGAAACCAAAGCTCAATCATCTCAATGGAAGCTGCCGCACGAACCAAGACCGAAAAAAGCGCGCCAAGTTCGGTCGAATGTGAAAGTTTTGCTGACAGTTTTCTTCGATTGCAGGGGCGTGGTGCATCATGAGTTCTTGCCACAGGGAAGAACGGTCAATAAGGAATATTACCTGCAAGTTATGCGCAATTTGCGCGAAGCAATCCGCCAGAAACGCCTGGATTTGTGGAAGAACAAAAATTGGCTTTTGCACCACGATAACGCCCCTGCTCACGCATCGTTGCTTGTGCGCGACTTTTTGGCCAAAAACAACACACTAATGGTGCCGCAGCCACCGTATTCCCCAGATCTGGCCCCCTGTGACTTTTTCTTGTTCCCTAAACTGAAGAGGCCCATGAAAGGACGACGTTACGCTTCTCTTGACGAGATAAAGACGGCATCGAAGGAGGAGCTGAACAAGATACAAAAAAATGATTTTTTGAAGTGCTTCGAAGGTTGGAAAAACCGTTGGCACAAGTGTATAATATCTCATGGGGATTACTTTGAAGGGGACAAAATAGATATTCATGAATAAATAAATAATTTTTGAAAAAACACAAAATTCGCGATACTTTTTGAACACACCTCGTATAACGTCTAATTCCATTTTTTCGGACTCTTTATAAAATACATAACTCGGCAACCAAGCCAGAAGTTAGGACTAAACACTTTTACTGTGAGCCCGTTTTTCCGCTACACTTCTTGAAGAAAGTTTCGAATTTTTAGTGAAGACAACCATGTAAAATGATTACGAATCATGGCTGTCAGATTTAAGCTATTTTTTTCAACAGCTTCGGAGCCACTTGAAAGAGGCGCGATATCTTGATTCTTAGATAATCCACTGCTGTTGCCATTATTCGAACAGCATGGTAGTACCTTGTTTCTGAACTGACTTTCTTATTTAGGACTAAAAGAGGGATTTTATAATGATTTGAGATGTATCAAAAGTATATTTGCAGAGCAAGTATAACCTCGTGACAAATGTTTTAGAGAGCTTCACTTAGATTACGATACAAATAAAAGGCCTATCGAAGGATTTTAGTTCATCCTTCGGATGCCCGGTTTTTGGCAGTTGAAAGCAAGGACAGAAGCCGGTCAGAATCAGAAAATGCTTCCTACAGAATACAGGGTTATTAGTTTGACATAGCCATATCCAGATAAATGCGGACGGGACATATTTCGAATGCCCTTGGAGGAAAAAGGTATCCATCAAGCACCTTTAGTAGCTAGAACGAAGATGTAACTTAAAAGTGATTTGTCATTGCCATGGGCACGTAATAGACATAATATTAATTCCGTGTCCCCACGTGTCGGAAGTCCCCACAACGTAACAACTACGTTGCTGTATGCTATACGACTTCTTTTACTTCTTCTTTGCTTTATCGAGCCAACCAACGTCATTTTATTTCACTTTGCACGCATACACAAATACGAAAAGAATCGGCTTGCAAATGTATTAACATTGAGGACTTGTTAATGATATTTACTTTATGGTAGTTATACACTTAGTTGTAACCATAGTCCCATATTAAGGTAATGGTTCCTACCCTACTACCAACAATTAAATTTAGTTCGCCGTAAGTAGCGAACCTTCTTAAAATGCATGACAGCTATAGAGCGACATGCCAGTAACTTGTGTCAGCCATTGTTATCGTGCTTCACAACTTAAAAGCCATGGCTACCCGATATTCACATAACCTTAAAGTGGCCACTAGTGGTAGACGTTACAGCGCAGCCACTTAAAATAAATCCACTCAGGTTATTTAACGCAAATATATTTAATTTAATGACGGTTGTCTTTGCTTCGTTTCCTTTGGTGTTAATTGGGTAGATGCATAGGTTGGGTAATGAATATATAAAAATGACTAGAGCATAAGGAATTCGAAATGCGTGTGTTCCCATGCAAAAATTGGGACCTGATAACCATTTGAAGCGGCTACCGTGTTAAGTTGCAAACAGATCAGTAAGTCAGTTTGAAAATAAAATATTCTATTCTATTCTATTGAACAATTCATAATACAATTGCCTACGAAATAACCCTGGACTACCTTTAGGTCCTTCGATTTTAATTTAGTGCGCTGTTTATCTCCGATGCGAAAAAATTAGTTACTAAGTTTACATAAAACTTATTTGAATAATTTAATACAACACCATTATGATTTGAACTGAACAAAGAGATTAAAAGCAGAATAATAAAAAAATAAAAAAAAACTAAGCTCCCTTTAGCATAAAAAACTGACAGACAATGTTGTTCCATAAAATGTACGCCAAGTTCAGACAAGACTTAATTTCTGACCATCAACTTTTTTTTTTTCATTTTCCCTGCTCTGGTATCCTTAAAAGGTGCCCAATATCGCTACATTCAAATTGGCCAATGACTTGCGCACTGGAAAATGTGGGTGTCTGGTATACTTAGTCATTATCACAATGTTGCATGCATCAGAAGCACATAAACACTAAACGTACTGACGCAGCTAACGTAACATGTTCGTACACAAATCTATGTAAAAACACTCGATGTGCACTGAAAGTCTCCTTGGTATGCGTAATTTTTCTATAAATATTGAAATTGCACTAAAAGGTTAGACAGACGGCAACACTGATGCTGATCAACTAAGTAGGTAATCTTCTCTGGTACTGTGCACTGAATGTTGGTAACACTGCCTTGCAGCCGAGTCGAATTTGTATCGTATCAAGGGTTCAGTTAAACGCGTTAGTCGCACTGTTTCTCAGCACTTTCCAGTTATCTTTGATAATCACAATTACTAACTCTTTATTCCATATCAGACAGTTAATGCGCATTAAGGGCACGTCTGTCTAGCATATAATACTACTTTACTTAAAAAATTTTCTATTTATGTAAAATTTGTTTTTGTTGCTTATACGTAGTTATTATCCTTGAGCTGCTAGACATGGTTGGCTACCGGCTTTTCAATGTTATAGGTGCAAAACGCGCTTGCTTAAGCCGTGAAAATTGAAAAATGCTAATTTTTGTATTGAATTTTGGTTTCATAAGCAAACACACCTGGTGCACAGCCAGCCAATAATGCGCTCTAGGCATCTAGCTGCGAGTCGTTTATTTCTAACCATTTTTGCATATTTTTACATTTTCCTTTTTTATTTTATTTTTCACTCTGTGGCGGCTTTGTTTGTTTATTTTACTTAACATAGCGCTTTTCTCTTTCCAATCGTTGCTCCCGCTACATGCTTAAGTAAGCATTCCATATTGCATACTTTCAGGCTTGTTACCCTGATGGCAACGTCATTGGTTTAGTTGTGTAAACCATGAAAATGTTAATAGATTTGTAGTGGAAAAAATCAATGTTTGCAGCGAAAACATGTAGCTGATTGGCTACGAAATTGAGTAAACTATACTATATTTGCATACTTTTAGGATGACTAACAGCAAGGTGTGAATTTAATTTATTAGAATGAAAGTAAAGTATATTTTTTTGCTTTAAACATTAACAGTTTTTTACAGAAGAGTAAGAGGTTTGATAGACAGTGGTTTTACGATCTCAATAATAATAATCAAATAATAATAAAAACTTAAAAAAGTTTGCACTTAGACGCCGGGTAGTTACTGGAAATACTAAAATCAAATTCGCACTGTTGGCGGAATAATTTAGAATGTGTATATGATCTTATAGTAAAAAGTACTGTTAGAAGAGAACCTTATTCGAGTTTCGTGGATCTTTGGAAACATGACAAAAAAAGTTCAACTTTAGCCTAAAAGTATGCAAAAAATTACAAGGTAAAGTATGCGCTCAATAATCCTCGACTATACTCCCCAAGTCAGGGCAGTTGTGTGACTTAACATTTAAGTAAATCAAACATTATTCAGAACCCAATATCAATGTAAAGTTTATTAAAATTTGGAATTTTTTTTTTCCAGAATCAAATTGCCAAAAATCAGCAAAATGTGTCACGAAATTAAGATTAACACATTATTATACTAAAATTTAATGGCCCGCAAATCTTCATACTCTAAAAACTTCTGAAAATTCTATGAAAAAAGTTGAAAATTTTGCTAAAACTTCTTTGAATTTCCACTAATTTTGTGTACATTTTTTAAAACAAAATTTATAGTTCTTGTAATAGACCTTGACACATGTTTTTTTCAAGCTTTGTTAAAATAATTTTATCAAGTCCAAAATTGGTGAAAATCGCAGAAAACGACTGTATGTACACTTATGTCCGCCACTATATATAAAATAATGCGCCAAAAAATATACTACAGAGTATCAGATAGTAAAATATATTAGCGCTTAAGACTCGATGGGCTTTTAAATACTTAAATATGGGTTTGATTAATTTTTCATGCATTCACGGTATTGAATTTGATGATGAATTTTTACTGCATATCCTTAGGCTGATTGAGGAATTTTTTATGAATTTTAGAGAATGCATTTTTTAATTTTTATTGCATACATTTAGGATGTTAGCAGCAACAGATTTATTTTTAGTCAAGCGCGCTTTTAATTTTACCTGGGTGGTAAAATGTTTAAAATCAATACACAAGCTTAATTTTGCGACACAGAAATACGAAATGTTTAAGCAAACATTGAAATCGAACATTGAAATACTTTTCGCATTTTTTATTTTACCGCTTTTTTTCTACATACACACAACGTAACACTTTATTGGCTTTGAGCGCCTAAAAATATGCCTTCACTTATTTATGTGTATTTATAGTATACGAGCGTTTGTTCATTCATGGCTTTTATTTGTTTAGTGTTGTAATAACAATAACATTGAATTCTTATTGAGAACACATTTGTGGTGTCCCAGAAAAACATTCGAGTGTAGAAATAAAAAAAGCTTGAATGGTAACAACGACAACGTTGCATGTATGAAGCTTTCTGAAGAGTATGTTTTTTACATGTTAGTGGTTGCTGTAAGCGTAGGTTGACAGCAATTCTATTTTCATGAATCTTTTGATAAAATAAAAAGCTACTGAGATGTTATTGTGCAGCGTCATAAAATAGGCTAGGTAAATTTTGAAGAGCTCATGCCCTCTTCCACAATTTCTTCTTGTGATATTTTTCGTTCTAAACTTTAAGCCAGAAGTAGCTTATTTCGTAGCATGAAACTGGATTACCTTTCGGAAAACTTTATACCTGACTGGGCGACGTCAGTTAACCACTTAACGGGGAAGGGCATGGATCGAAAAGAGGTAAACACGGCAGAACAACTTCCCCTGCAATGCTAGAGGACTAGAATGAATTAGCTCTCACCGTCAAAGAAATGTGAGATGGATAAAAGGAATTACGTGTAGGGTTACTAAGTAAATTTAGACGCATACGAATACCAAAAGCGCAAGAATATAATGAATCCTGAATACTTTTCGGAACCTTAGTTCTACTGATGGCGGTTACGAAGTGGGTACCATTTGAAGGGAATACATATATTCAGAGGAGGGTAAATTCAATTCAATTACAATTACATTCTTCAATAATTCCTCACATAAAAGGAATTGATTATATTTCAAATCCTCAAAAAATAAAAAATTACCAGAAGCTATTTCCTAGTTTTAAGGCTCGATTACATTGATTTTATTTTGTAATTGAAAAAAATATACTCGCAAATGTCTTTGTTCCCCAGTACTTTGGAGAGGAATTAAAAATGTAGTTGAAAATTTTCCACAAATTACATTTCCCAAGAGTAGTTTCTTTCAATTGCAAAAAAATCCATGTTTAGAGCTTCAAAACGAGGAAATAACTTCTGGTAATTTTTTTTGTGAAGCAAAGGAATTGATTACATTCCCGATTACTTGTAATTGGGAATTAAAGGTAATTTGATTCCTAAAGTAATGATTACTACCCAGCTCTGCATATATTACATAGGGCCATAAAGAGGAAAGGCCCAAGCTCCCATAATTGGTACAACAATAGCCCATTGGCCTCATTGGTGAGATTATGACATTCTTTTCGGTCTCCCAAACTTGAGGGCAGTATTTTCGCATTCACAACAACAACAACTTGCGTAGTCATGGCATAATTTGCAACTTCCGTTAAATACTCGTAGCTAGCGCCCCACAACTTCATTTTCATGAACGCCTGCCAAGCAATTTAATGTTTCAGCGATTTCACCGCAATTAATTAAAACAATGAAGCCGGGACAAATATAATTATCTGTGTTTTATGAAAGGTCAACTCACCGTAATAATAAAGGCGTGGAAACCTCAACTCAAAAATGTTGAAGTGTTGTAGTTATAGTTCAACAAAATAATGCAGAGCGGAAATGCCTTTTTATCGAACATCTTTTAAAAGATAAAAAAAATGTAAAATTAGCTTTTAAAAAGGTAGACAAGTTAATCAGCAGCTAGGCGCAGTATGGTGCCTAGTCAAAAGTTAGAACTGAAATTTTCTTGACTTTTAACAGTTGTTGTAAGTAAAGTTTTAAAGATTGCGCGTTGCGGAAGTAAAAACACAAAGGGGCGGGAGTAATAAAAGCTGTTGAGGCGTCAAATAAGCAAATGAAAACGGTGTATTTGGGGAGTATATACGTGGTGTGGAGGTCAAAGGTTAGCAGTTAAAGGAAACATTTACAAGACAGCCTAATAAAATGAAGGAAATAAGTATATGGAAATGAACGTGATGTTAAAAACAAGTAAACGATGAAATGCTAACCACAAGAAATCTCTTTGCGCACTTGCAAGACGTTTTAATGGGTATGAGGGGTCTAACGAAATTTCGCTTAGTTGAGCAGAAAAAAAAATTACAAAACTTTAGTTTTTTTCTACATTAGTAAGTTCTAAAAATGAAGTGGGAAAGATTTGCAGCTTAAAATCGCTATTTGAAGTCAGGAATTTTAGATGAATTTTAAATTTTGGAACTCATTGTATATAAATAAAAAACAGGTGAAGTTTTTATAAATTTTGTTTGTTTGTCTATATGTTTGTTCGGGTATCACTCAAGAACTGCTGAATAGAATTGAATGCTACTTGAACTATTGTTTTACTAGACGTCTAACTTAAAATTTAATCCATCCCTTATTTCTATAACCCGGCCGGTTTCGGAGTTATCGACCTTTATGCGGACCAGGGTGACCTAAAATGTGTTAGTACAATAAGGGTATCAAACGAAAGTTGCTAATGAGTACTGCAATAAGCAATGTGATCTCAACTGGTTTCGGAGTTATAGTGATTAAAATAGGACTGAGTCTGTTGTAAGTTCTGAGACTCAGCGAACCGAAGTGACGAATCAGCCAGTATTTTAAATTATTTGCTTTTCAGAGAACAGTTACTATTTTAAGAAATCTCGCAAAATATGACAAGTAGGTTGTTGTTCTTGATTTTGATTTTATACGCCATGAACTCCACTTCTGTGCTTGTACGATCCCGAAAACGTTCAAAAAAAGATCCCAAAAAGCTCCCGAAAAAAATTCGGATCCTGAAAACAATTACGACACCGATTCTGACCCAAAAAAGGTAGGAAAACTCCGATATCGCCCCCAAAATGCTGAAAAAAGTCTATAAATTGTCTCGGGTAGTCCTGAAAAAGTCCTGAAACAACCCCGAAATGCTCAAAAAAAATTTCCGAAAACAATCCCAAAAATTTTAGAGAAATGTTTCCGAAATCCAGAAAAAGTACCGAAAATCCCGAAATCTCTCCCAAAAAGTTCTAAAACCAATCAAGAAATGGTCCTAGAATTGTCGGAAAATCCGGAAATGGTCCCGAAAACAACCACGAAATGTTCCCAGAGCACGCCCGAAATGGTTCTGAAATGATCCCAGGAGGGGAAGCTATATACGTGGACCCGCATAAAACCAAGTAGTCTGGCCAAAACTGTATTTTGGCCAGCAATGAACCCTAACTAGTCCTATGAAACATGAGTCAAATCACCTCTGTGAATCTTAATTTATACCGAAATTACCCCAAAAATCTTTAGAAATACATAATATCTATTTGCAACTATGTAAGAATTTCAGGGAACTTCTCTCCCACTACAAGAACATTTTCTATTAAGGCCTCACTTAGAAATTTATGTAGAAAACTGTAGTGGCGAATTTCTGTTTTTGTTACTAGCTACTTGGATTTTTCTCGTTTTCGGTTTAACCAATCGCACAGAAATTTTGAAAGGTGTTCCCTAAAACCATGGAGCAATGGATCTGGTACTTTTGGGTTTTAAAAAAGGATTTCAGAGTTTCGTACTAAGCGAACTTTTGTTAGTACCCTAGTAATATATTACAGTCAACAAGGAAAAAATAACAGCAAACTCAAATGAGCGCCAAGAAATTGCATACTTCTATTTAATGACCAAAAAGTTTTCAACATTTACGTTAATGTGATAACAAAGCTTTGTCAGGCTGAAAACAAGCAAACTTTTGCTACTCGAGTAAAACGAAAATTTCAAAAGTTGACAAGAGGAAATACAGGAAATTTCACAAACGTCAAAATATGACAGCGCTCAACACAGGATATGTAAGTGGATGGTAGGAAGTTAGGCAGTCAAAAGCTGGAGAGAGAGAGTAACAGCTGTTGTAGTGGCAATAAAACAAGAGCAACAAAAACTTGCAAAAGAAAACGAGCACAGATTATTTTTATTGAAAGCCATAAAAAAACGGCAACATAAAAGGATTATGCTTGGAAGAAGAATTAAAATGCGAAAAAGAAACTTTTAAAGAAATTTCCGTTGCCTACAAATACATGCATATATATCTTACATTGACAACTGCAAAAAGAATCCTACCAACAAAACAGTTGTCACCATTATTGTCATTATCAGTAAAAGTACGCGCAAAACAAATCGCAAAGAAGCATTTAGCCTCAGCTCTCCTCTCTGTAATTAAATCAACGCGCGGCCTTGTTATCTCTAAGGGTCGCTTTCAATCCACTCAACGCCTTCAATAATTTACATAATTCCACAAGAGATTATATTTTAACACTTGCGCTCTTAATGCGCATTAAACTTAATGATACCGTGAAAATTTATAAATAATTATTATGAAAGCCTTTTGTTTATGCTGAGCAAGTTTAATGTCTTTAAAGCTAAATAAGCGATTTGTGCTTAAATGAACACTTAAAAGGCGGCGTGACCTTTGACGCAAAACGTTACTTAAACGATTTTTTAAAAGGAAAAATTAGAATTAAATGACAAGGAAAATGAGGCAAAAAGTAAAGTGTTGGCTTACGCAAATTAAGAAGAGAAAAGTTCTTGTAAATGGCAAAAGGTTTTCTTTAGTTTTTTGAGCTTGTAAAAAAAATTTGGTTATCATCTTAGAAGAGTGATTCAAGTAAATTTTTCGGGTACGCTGCTGATTCTTGAGAGAATTAAAAACGAAAATCGCTTTATTTTGCATTTATTTTCGCAGAAAAAAATGGTTTTCAAATTTTTGGGCAAATTATAATTGTTAAAACAATTAATTATTAACAATTACTTAATTGTTAATTGTACATTTTTGCAATTAACAATTAATTAATTTTTAATTGTGTTTCTCTATAATTAACAATATGTTAATTACAATTGTTTTATGAATATAACAATATACACGCTACCCGGACGCTACCTAGTATATTATTAGCCGGGTGCCGTAGTGTTTTATTGCGACAAACTTCTACTGCAAGAACATGTAGGTTATATATATGGCAAAAAATTCCTTGATTCCTTTCAAATATCACTTTCGTGAAAATTCTGTGCCCTTGATAAATTGTATGGAATATTTGAATGAAATCAATCAAGAATTACCCGGGTAATTGTCAAAAATGGTTAATTATTATTAATTGCTTCATAATACAATTAAGAAATTAATTTGAATTTTTTTAATTGCAATTAATTTAATTTTAGATAAACAAGCAATTAAAATTTTAATTGCAATTAATTTTCAATCAATTTATTTAATTGCAATTATTTTAATTACAATTACTTTCTTTATCAATTAGTAAATCAATTTAAAATTAATTGATTAACGCCCAACACTGAATGAAATCAATCAAGAATTACCCGGGTAATTGTAAAAAATGGTTAATTATTATTAATTGCTTCATAATACAATTAAGAAATTAATTTGAATTTTTTTAATTGCAATTAATTTAATTTTAAATAATTTAATCGCAACAGACAATTAAAGTTTTAATTCCCACTAATTTTAAATCAATTTATTTAATTGCAATCGCCATCGAAAAAAAAACGCCAAATGCACAAGTAAAAGCTCTAAATATAATAAAATATAATAGGTCGAAAAATTGATAGCAGGGATCATTATTGAGCCAAAAGAGTCCAAAGCAACACTTTTTGGAATTGAATTTTGTCTATCTGTCTGTAAGTTTGCGATCACATCCCTCAAAAACTGCTAAAAAGAATTAAATGTAACTTTCACCGTTGCATTACTAGATATCTAACTTGAAATTAAAGATATTCTTTATTTCGATAACTACACCGGATTTGAAGTTATAGACTGATATGAGCCCGAGATATGTTAGCACAATATGGATATCAAACGAAAGGTGCTAGTAAGTGTTGCAATAAGCGATACGATTAAGTACCACATCCCAAATGGTTTCAGAGATATAATGATTAAAACTGACTCAATCTATTGTAAGTTCTGAGACACAGCGAAGCGCAATCTTGAAAACCGGTTTGCGCAAATTAAAAAAAAATATATATATATTTATAAACAATTTTTAATTTTTTTATGAAATTTTTTAATAAAATTTATTTGTAACTTGGAAAAAAAACTCTTTTGAATATTTGACAATTTTTCGTCCATGAGCGTGTTATTACATTGGAAGAAATTTTTTTCCTGAAATAATTGCGGTTGCTTCTTGTGAGTAAGTATTTGCCAGAGTTTTATTATGAAAAAATTATCAATATATTGATTGAGGTATCTACAATTATTCTCTGTATTATCGAAATTTATCGAGTACAGTGAATATTGATACTTTCGATGATCAACTTTTCAACGATTTGTGCTCTGAAGTTACTACTGCGGTTGAAATTTAAAATGTATCTTGCTAAACTCCTATCGATACTATGAGTATGGAGAATTTAAAGCGTTATATAATGATTAATTCGGCAAACACCTCCCAAGCCTCGACTATGAAGTGAATATTCACAGACCTGTTAAGAATTTCAGGCATTTTTGGTCACATTCAAAAATGAGAACGGATGCAGAAAATTAAAAAAAAAAATTAATTTTTAGTCGAAAGTAAAAACATTACTTTTCAAGCTATTTCTCTTCACGGCTGCTACAAATCCAATTATCTCCTAGTATAACCAACAATTTCAGTAACACAAAAACAAAAAATGAAATAGAAATGAATACGGCGATGAATTGAAATATTCAAGCGACTTGCTGCTGTTGGCCTCTAATTTGAGTGCAAAATAAACTAACAACAACAAAAGGTCAACAATTCATGCTTTAACAACAAGAACCAAGAGACTAAAACCAGAACGAAAATAGACACAAGAGTAGCATAAGTCACATAGAAAATATGCGAATTCTTAAAACAACAACAAATATAAATGATAGTGACATTCACATTCATGACGCCGGGGGGGCACAAAAGCATACAACAAATGCAATTTGTCTTCATGAATAAAGCGGCGAATACTTTTTTGTTTGAATTTTTTCGAGTGCAGGCACTTTTTGTGTTTTATATTTATTTATGGTCTTTTTTTCTTGTGAAATTAAACAATTTTTTTTTCTTGATGCTGCAGACTTTCGTCTTCAACTTTTAGTGTGGGCCTCTATCATACACTCTAGACACTTCAAAATGTCGAAAATGTGGTAGCAGCTGCACTTGCACCCTTCTTCATCATTGTCGTCCATCAGCGCTGGCCGCCAATAACAACAACATTGTCTAAGTCCTTTATTGTCATGATTTTGTCCGGAGAAGTCGCATTGCATTCGTTGAAAGTCATTGGTAATGATGCGAATAATATGTGTATGTGAGGAGATGAGAATGTCAGTGTCATTGTGCAAAGAAGAAACTGAAAAAAGAAAAAGGGTGAAGGTACATGCAAAAATTTATTTGCAAAGCTATCATAAGCATACTTTCATACTTTATAACACTCAAACCCACTTACCCCCACGCAAGCAAACACTCTCACCAGCACACACTCAGCGACCGCATGAATTATTTAAGATTTATATTTATATTGTAGCGTAGAAATGTCAAAAGATTTCTAAAGCAAACTGCAATGACAAATATACGCCCCCCACACATATACATACATTTCAACTTTCAAGTCAGTCAGTCTGTTAGTTATTTACACAGCCACTAATAGTCAGCGTGGTGCTAGAGAGTGTGGGTAGCTGCTGTCAGATGGATATCGCGCGTCACGTTTTGGTGTTGGATTTTTTTTTTTTTTGAGGTACCAAATAAAACTAAAACATTATCGAACTGACGGGTGACGCAGTCTAAAGATAAAGAGTAGAAATCGAATTAAAAGATGATAAAAATAAAAGCAATGGACAGCAGTCATGCCAAATGTCTTTCTTTTAAACGAGCCACAAAAGAGCCATGCAGCTTTGGTCTGTGTTATTCTTACTCTAAAAACCACTAATAAAGTCAAAATTCAGGGCGAACCGAACGTATGTCTTGAAGTGGGCGTGGTCGTCATTACAAGCTTGTACCAAGTCTCGTTATATTATCGTAAAGTTATTAGCATTTTAGATGCAACAGTCTTTTCAGTCAATTATCTAGATTTTGATATTTTTAGAACTTTTCGATATCAAAAATAGGGGCGTGGTTATCATCCAATTTCACTTTAAACTGTAAGTACCTGTTTACGTGTACATCTACCAAAGGACGGGCAACACTGAATGGAAGTCTCTATTCACCCTAAGAACTTCGATATGTGGAACTGTACATTAGACTGGGTCGACTTATTAACCGATATCGCGCCATCGATTTTTCGATAGGTTTTGGGCTCAGGAAAAAAAAGTTCCATTACGCATTCCCAAAAAAATAATTTTCGAGCCTGCGTAATTTCACTTGTCTCATATTTCCTGTCCCTATTATGCGCTAAAAACGTAGGCGATAACGGGTTTTTAAAAAAAAAATATTTTTTGGGTTTTGGGACTTGTTTTGGTCGAAAAATCGACTTTTCCAAAACCCGAAAATATTTTTTTTTTTTTTCAAAAAACTGTTATCGCCAACGTTTTAGGCGCATAACGCATAATTTTAAGTCGAACAGGAAATATGAGACAAATTCGTTTTCATCGAAAACATTTACATTTTTGCATGTATGCTGAAACCCCCCTTAAAAAAATGCCGAAAGGGTAAATTTTTTGATCAAAACACTCCCCAAAACCCAAAAAATATATTATTTTTCTCAAAAAACTGTTATCGCCAACGTTTTAGCTGACATTTTTGGGTCTGACAGGGTATACATGAAAATTTTAAAATCAAAGTCGAAAAAAGTCAAAAAAATGAGATTTAGCAGACTCGAAAATTATTTTTTTGGGTATGCGTAGTGGAACTTTTTTTCCTGAGCCCAAAACCTATCGAAAAATCGATGGCGCGATATCGGTTAACTCTCGTCCATACAAATCGACCCACCCTACTGTACATCCATCGCGATTCTTGTATGCCGTTATAAACCTGCGTTATGTGGACTAGTATATTTAGTAAATTGTAATTACTTCTTCACTCTCGAGCCGCTAGCCATAACAAAGAAAAATTATTAAAAAAAAAAAAAAAAAAAAAACAATTATTACATTAAAAAATTAAAAAATACAAAAAAAAAAAGAAAAAAAAAATTTATAAAAAATAACACATGAGAACCGAATATTAGCCTTATGCTTGGCTCATTCACGTACATCCGCAAGCCGTTATCGACTTTATTCTACGAATAGGACTGGAGCCTCCGCTGGTAAAATGTGTAAGACAACTCCTGACAAAGGGAACTATGCAAGATAATCTCGGAGAGGCGTCAATAGTGCGATACGCATCTATCGGCACACCTCAAGAAGGAGACCTATCCCCTCTACTGTGGCACCTAACAGTTAACACACTACTTCTGAAGCTGGAAAACACCGACTGCCAAGTTATTGCATATGCCAACGACATCGCTCTAACGGCGACTAGTAAGCATCTCCAGACCCTAAGCGAACTACACCAAACCGCCTTGAACCTCGTGCAGGCACTTCCATGAACTCCCACAAAAGCTTCGGAGGTTATAAGCAACCTACTTCTAGCTGACCTGTACGAAAAACTCCAAGCAAGCTAAAGCGCAGTCCGACTGAATGCCGTTCAGCAAGCATCCTGGAGACCAGTGCTTATTCACTAGTTTACCGGAGCTGGCTCTGTCGAAATCGGAGACATACCGCGCTTTACTCAGCGGACAGAATGGTTCAACTTCCTGAATGTCTAAAGGAGGATGGGACTTAGCCCTTATTCAGTGGTATCACAATGGGATATCCGGGCTGAGTGTGCCTTTCGGCTGTGCAGAAAGGCAGCCACCATAACCTAACCTAAGCAAACCTTTAGCCATTGTTTGCCCTTTATTTACCAAAGAAACAAATCTGTCCCTAGGTGCAGCTGTTTTGGTCACACCAGTCTCTGATGCAACCCTTCGTACAAGCTTAAAGGATGCATTGATGTTTGTAGAGGTACTTATGATATTTTGTTTCAAGCTTTCGCTCCGGTTTCGATAAATACAAGTACACCCGAGGTCCTCCTAAGAGCTGCAAGCGTATATCTCAAACTATAAAGCATAATTTATTAGGCCCTATGCCTTAACAGACGGCATATTAATCCGTTTTATGTTATTTAGTTGACTGTGAATATTTAGAATATTTAAGATTTACCTATTCAAACGCTCTCGAAAATCTCAGTTTTACATATTTTTATTTTTTAACTGAAGGATGTGAAGAGATTATATTTAATTTTTATACCTTTCATTAACTTGAAGTGTTATTATAACTTTGGTCCGATGTTTGTAAGTATGAGAAGAAGAAGAGATAGACCCACCAATAAGTATACCGAAATGATCAGGGCGATGAGCTGAGTCGATTTAGCCATCTGTCCGTTTGTCTGTCTGAATACAAAATAGTCCCTCAGTTTTTGAGATATCTTGATGAAATTTGGTATGGGGTCGCCATTTTGTAAAACATTTATCATTTGTCGGAACCAGCAAGATCGGACCAATACAACGCATAGCTCCCATATAATCGATTGTTCCGATAAACAGGTTTTTGCCTATAACTCTTGCAATTAAAAAGCTAGGAACGTAAAATTTTGCAGGTTTGGTACATATTATATATGTAATGTGTGTAGTCAAAATCCCCTAGATGGGACCAACATAACATATAGCTTCCCTACAATCGATTGTTCCGATAAATGGGGTTTGGGCTATGTATTTTTGAAATAACAATTTTCCAGAGTTTGTACTAATTGTAAGTAAGGATCGGACACTTATAACCGTGATGCGTATTCATGAAAGGTATATAGTCTTCGGCACAGTCGAAGCAGCCCTTTCCTTACTTGATTTTTTTTCAATTATGTAAGTAATTAAGAAATAGTGTCGAAGTCTGGCTTCCCATTGGAATATAATAGGACAAGGTAGATATAAAGTTACTATTATAAGTCAGGAGTAGCAATAAAAGGAGTTTCAAAAATGAATCTCTAATATCACTGATATAAAGCTTTATTGTAGAGATTATATAAATCTCCCCTAAATGTGGATTACTCAATTCATATGCAAATCCATTGACGACAGCGTACTCATGCCAAAAGCTTACGTAGAAATAAAAATGTGAGAGTAAGCCTGCGAATTGTGGTACATGAGCAAATACACTTGTGTACTCATGAACAAACAATGCACATACATTTGCTTAGCCAGGGACAATATTTATGTGCAATATGTACATATTTGAATTTGTCTTCAACGATTTGTTCAAATTACAAACGCTATGATGTTGCTCTTATTATATTTGCTAATAGTTTTAGTACAGTTAATAGAGCTAACATGGAATTTGAATTACATTAACTGTGTACAAGCAATCAAAATACTTAATCAATTCAATTAAGTTGCAAGATAAAGGTATTATATGTAAAGAGATTATGCACATACAGATATAGGTACACTGTGCTTAAGTACACATAGGTAAATGGTGATTAGTTAATTGGAGTTCTAAGTTAAAACGCAGGTTGATGAGTTTAGTTTACATACTTTATTTGTATATTCAAAGGTGATGGTAGCATTTTAAGTAAAACATATAATAATACATTTAAAATTACGTAATAATGATTAGCTTAGTTAAGATTTCGAAGTTTCTTTCTATCCCGAAATGATTAATAGTTCTCATCGACAAGCATTGTCAGCAAAGAAATGCGTCTTTCTAAAGGAGGTCGGTTCACGCGAAGTCTAAAGGACAGACTCACTTCGAGGAACCCTCGTTTAAACGCCTAAGCCTCAATTATTGAAATAATTATTCTAGTTTTGTTAACCTGGATTTTTTCTTAATAATTTTTCGTTTTTTAATTTTATTATTTGTTTCTATTTTGTTATTTATTTAGATTATACTTAAGTTTTTTCAAAGAACCTATTTTAAGGTTTTTTATGTCTTTCATGCTTTCATTTGTTAATTTTTATTAAAGTTAATGTTTAGTTTATTTTTGTTTTAGTTACTTTTTCCGTTTGAAAACAATTTATTTATTTGTTCAACGTGTTTTGAGTCGTTTTGAAGTTGAAGTTTTTTTTTTTGTTTTTTTTCTAACTGGGTTTTTTTGTTCAAGTTTTTTTAAAGCATTTTTTTATTTTCTTTCGATTTTTCTATAATATATAATCTTCCTTTTTTTTGTTTATAATATATTTATATTCTTACTTAATTTTTTTTTTAATCCGGTTTAAGTTTGTTCATTTGTCGCTTTTAAGTTGTTTTTATTTTCTATACGCGTATTCTTTTACCATGTGTAAATTTTTTTTTATATCCATCATTGTTTTTTCCCCTTTTTTTATTCAAATTATTTTTTAGATTATTTAAAATTTTTCTATTTTCTGATTTACTACTTTTAGTTATGAGCAAAAAATGTTTTTTTTTGGAAGTACATTTTTTGTATAATTTTAAATGTTTATCCTGTTCTTATTTCTTAATGCTTTAAATTATTTCTTATTTCTTAATGCTTTAAATTATTTTATTTATTTAAATTTTTTTACTGTTGCTATTGAAAACCTTAAAATTGATTTCTCCGATAAAAACATTTTTAGCCAAGTTTAAAAATTAAAAAAAAAAATTAACTTTTAAATTAGAAGGATAAAAGCAAAAAGTTAATTACAATAAAATAAAGATTAGATTTCAAAAATTAAAAAAAAAAGATATTAAAAAAAAATAGGGGATGTTTTCTGTGGGGATGTGTGTTTATTGAATACTGAAAAAAATCAAAAATAATCAAAAAAAATGGAAAAGAATCAAAAGTAATTAAAACAAAAAATTTTTTTTTTTGATTATTTTTGATTGTTTTTAATAGTCTTAAAAAATCATGATTTTTTTGATTATTATTTTAATGAATTGGAAAATAATCATCAAAAATTGAAAGTAAGGGTAATCAATCATTAAATGGATTCTCAAGAAAAGATTTAATCAAACCGGTAATCATTACGATTAGTAATCATTATTTAAGAGGTCTGCATAAATAATAAAGTTTAAAAATTAAAAAAAAAAAATCAACTTTTAAATTAGAAGGATAAAAGCAAAAAGTTAATTACAATAAAATAAAGATTAGATTTCAAAAATTAAAAAAAAAAGATATTAAAAAAAAATAGGGGATGTTTTCTCAATAACACACATCCCCACAGAAAAAAAAAGATATTAAAAAAAAATAGGGGATGTTTTCTCAATAAACACACATCCCCACAGAAAACATCCCCTATTTTTTTTAATATCTTTTTTTTTTAATTTTTGAAATCTAATCTTTATTTTATTGTAATTAACTTTTTGCTTTTATCCTTCTAATTTAAAAGTTGATTTTTTTTTTTTAATTTTTAAACTTTATTATTTATGCAGACCTCTTAAATAATGATTACTAATCGTAATGATTACCGGTTTGATTAAATCTTTTCTTGAGAATCCATTTAATGATTGATTACCCTTACTTTAAATTTTTGATGATTATTTTCCAATTCATTAAAATAATAATCAAAAAAATCATGATTTTTTAAGACTATTAAAAACAATCAAAAATAATCAAAAAAAAAAATTTTTTGTTTTGATTACTTTTGATTATTTTCCATTTTTTTGATTATTTTTGATTTTTTTCAGTATTGTTGTAAGAGCACATAAATATACACATCAATAATATTGAAAAAAATCAAAAAACGAATTATTTTTTATTTTTTTCTAATCGCAATCAATTAATAATTTACTTTTTTTGAAAAACAATTAAAATTATGATTACCAATTAAAAAAGCCTTTGAACTTTTTAAAAGCATTATTTTTTTAATTGTAAATTTTTTTTTCTTTACTTCCTTTTATTTCTCTCTCTTTCAAGTTTTAAATTTTCTTGATTTTTTTTTTTTAGTTGCAAAATTTTATTTTTTTAGCTAAACAATTTGCTCCAAAACTGCTTCACCTCCATACATTATTACATTTGTATATTTTATTAAAAATATGACTTATTTAATTTAAATTCTTCCAATACCCCCGCATGCCCTATCTATTAGCTGTCAACAGCTTACATTAAATACAATGCACTGCATGGAACTGTCAAAATGCCATGTTTAAAATTGCCAACGGCAACGAAAATGGCTGTCAGAGCCATAACTGCTATTTGCATTGTAAGTGCCTTTTAATGTTAGAAGAATAGCAGCAAGGACTACGACTCTTAGGAACTGGTATTTACAAAGCTTCGCTATATTGGAAGAACATAAAATGCAATTAAGTGCCAAACGCTTTTTGTATAAACAGAAGTAAAGGAAAGAAAAAGAAAAAAAGTGTTTTAATCAAATAAACCCAAAAATAGATGAAGACTAGAATAAGCTAAACTCTTTAAATAATTTCTCTGCCCTCTTTTTTTGTTATTGAACTAAAATGTTCGTGCTTGTTTTCATTTCAATTGCCCTCTTTCAATTACAGACATTGCCTGCGGAATTGTGAATACAACAATGAAAGCTCCTTTTGCTTTTTGTTGTATTTCTGATGCATTTTTTGCATTAAACAAAAAGACTTGCTAGTTTTACATTGGTACAAATACAAAAGTGGGGTTGTGATGTTCCCCAGCGACTCTGTCATTGTTATTTTGCATTCCCTAAAAATGTAGTTTTTTGTTTTTGGTACAAAGTACTTTATTTTGTCCTTCAGTTGAATCATTTTATATATTCAATTTTGGTGTTATCTAACTTCTATACCGAATTGTTGGCAAACCGTGAGGAAAGTAAGTACCGATTTCCACACACTAACTATTTAAAACTATTTAGCCTCAGTAAATATATGTGTAGGAATATCTTAAACTGCAATGACATTTCCACCATTGTTAAATACCCACCAAACATCTAAAATATATTTCTCCAACCTTAGATAAGTTTATACTAATTCTCAGGTTGATGGCCAACATTACTCTTGCAAATATTCTGAAACCCAAAAAAAAGAAAAAACAGAAAAGAAACAAAAGGAAAAAAAACAACAAAAAAAATTAAAAAACAAAGGAAAAACAGGGGGGAAAAAACAAAGTAAAAAAGGGAAAAAAGAAGAAATATAGAGAAATCAAGAATAATAACTGAATAACCATTATTATCAACTGGTCTCGAGCTCGAGCAAAAACTTTCAAAAATATATAAAATCGACAGATCGTAAAACCAACACCAAAAACAAAGAAAACAAAAAGTAAAAAAAAAAACAAAAAAAAAAACCACAAAACCAAAAGGGGGAAAAAATTACGACAGTTGTGCTAAATAAAATTTAGGAAGAATGCATTCATGCCATTTTAAATATTTTTTATTATATTTTTAGTTTCATAGTTGGGTATAACTTGGGAAGAAGGGTTTTCTCAATTAGAGAAAAAGCAATTTTTAGCCATACCAAAAAAAAAAAAAAAAAAAAAAAAAACAAAAACATTTTTTTGAGAACCCAATCATTCTCAAATTGGTTAGATGTTGGAAAACAACCATTGAGAATTATGTTGGTTCTCAACTTCAGATCTAATGGGAAACAAGCCTGAATTTTTAATGATTATAATATGTGGCTATTATTTACGATCTGTAATTTTTCAACTGATTTCTGGAATCTGATATCGTCCTTCGGTACCCTGTCATATATCTTCCATTTTATTGCCCATTATTATAAAAACATCCATCTGTACTTTGATGATAAGTTTATTTACTATCTAAAAAAGCGCAGCTCAATATATAACCTAATACCTATCACTCCAGATATTCACTTAGATCAACTATAACTTGAATTTCATAAAATTTTTTAATATATTATATGTATTATCAGCGATCCAGAATATCAATGCTAATTGTCAATTGTGACACGTTACATTTATATGTATTAAGAGAAACAACAACAAACCGAAGCAGAGCTGTTGTTAAAGCGATCGAAGATCAAAGTAGAAGTGCGGGTCCGAATCCCACGACCGGGAAAACGTTTCAAACCTTCTCTCAAAAATGTTATCAACTTGAAGTATTGTTTTAAAGCAAACCGTTAATAAAGTTTAATAAGCAGTTCAAAATCGAACCTCGATTCCGACCAAGAATCGGTTTACAGAACAGGAATAACTGTACTGAGATACTTAAAACTGTTGTCATCTAAGCCACAATATAAATAATTGGCCAGCCATAGACCAGGGCAAGGCAAGCAAGTTGAGAGAGAAAATAACAGAATAAAGAAAAGAAAGAAATTAATATGAATATGTTCGCATAACATTAAACATTACTATTCTATGCGTCTGAAACGTGAGCGAAATATTTAGATGGCTGAGTAGAGGACTACAAAATTTCGACCAGCTACAAAAACAAAAAAATACCTACTGACACGTAACCAGAAAAAAATGTTATGCCTAGAAATTAAGAAAAAGAAAAGGATCAAGCAACAGTCTGATAGACCGGCAGAAGGGAAGCAAGTCAAAATGACATAACAAAAACAAAACATGGAAAGCAATATGTTGGCAGTTAGTAGCGACACCAATGCCAAAGGTTGCCGGAATTTTTCTTAGAAAAAAAAAAAAAAACAAGTAGGAAAAGAAAAAAAACAAAAAAAAAACGAGGCACAAACAGGAAGCACGCAGCACTCAAAATTGACAGGAGACATAGCAGAAGCGCTTACATAGATACGTGGCATCAAGACGGCAAATATTTATGTAGGTGTAGATGTGGGAGAGCTTATAAACATAACAAATGAAATAGATGAGAAAAAAGAGAAAAAAAAGAAGAAAAAAAAAAAGAAAATTGTTCAAACACGCTCGTCTCCACATCAGAGCAGAAGCTAGCTAATGGTTGCGGATGCGAAACGGAAAGTTGTAATGTGAAAAAATGTCGTTGATACGTGACATTTTTGTTTGCAATACGAAATAGTTAAGTCGACAGGGCAAAAGATGGACGACTACGAGTCGAGTTGACGACGACGTAATGACACTAGATACGCGCGGTAGCAAGCTATTATTGCCAATGCTAAATGCGGCAGAGGGGAGGAGCAGGAGCAGGAAGGCTAGCTGCGCTATGGAATAGATAAATAGTGTTACTATAGTCATCTCATCTACAAAGTATAGTATTATGCTCATTGTAAAACTTTACGTGAGCAAGTCGCATGTTAGATATGTGCGCGGATATGATTGTTGTATGTTTAACTTTTATTCTACGAACGCTTTAGTACTAAAGTGTCGTGAAGTTCGAATGGCACATGTTGCATGAAGCTTTTCCATGTTTGTTGAAGGGAAATTCAAAAGTTAAGTTTTCCCCTAGTTTGCTAAGGTCTGAAAGATGTTAATGATGACATGGTATTTATGCGTTCAGAGAAAATTATTGATTGACATAATTAGAAATTGTAGCAGATACATTAATACAAGGTGGCGCAAAAGTAAGCTTCCGATGTTCAGCATATCGGTTGTGGCACGTTCAGTGTGTGCTGTTGCACCGTCTTGTTGGAACCACATGTTTTCCAATCCCAATTCATCAAGTTGCGGCAAAAAGAACTCGTTGATCATTGTTACCATTCACAGTAACCGTTTGGCCCCGACCGATTATTAAATAGTCAGCAATATTCCGCGTTCTGGAGCAGTGTAGCGTAACATTGTTTATTAACGTGTATTTCGCATGTGTTTACTACACAAATGTCAAAACAGAACTGACTTTAGGGGCCAATCGCAAAATTTATAGCATTTTCTGATAGGAGGATTACTTTTGCGCAGTAACCGTTTTTCACCGACCGAAATAAATAGTCAGCAATATTCCGCGTTCTGGAGCAGTGTAGCGTAACATTGTTTATTAACGTGTATTTCGCATGTGTTTACTACACAAATGTCAAAACAGAACTGACCTTAGGGGCCACTCGCAAAATTTATAGCATTTTCTGATAGGAGGATTACTTTTGCGCCACCCTGTAGAAATGACTGCAAGACAAACTTTGAAAGTAATAGGAAAAGAGGTTTTTTTTTTTAAATTAAACCATCAACTACACCAAGTACGCAGCAAGAGAAAAGATACCTGCAGAGAGCTACTGCAGAAAACTTTTAATGCACAACCCCGGCGGGTTAGGGGTTTAGAATATGCCCGAGGTAGGCATACCGGTCGTAAGAGGCGACTTTTTTTTTTTACAGTCAGCCGTCGATATGTTATAAAACATCTTCTATTCGTAAAATATATATAATATGCCATATAAAGATCCGAATTGTTTCCTTATTTTCTCACATGGTTAACTTTAAAAAGCTTTCCAAATCATTACTTTTACAAGGTTTGTTTTTTAGAAAAAAATGTTCGCATTTATATTTTCCTATTCACAGAATAATGCATGTGCATTTTTACAATACCCTTTTTTAAATTTCCGAAAACATTTCCTATAACTTCACTGCTGGTTATTAATTGAAATTGCAATTTTTAACCCCACGAATATTGTTCTTTTTTACACTAAACAAAATTGCTGACTTGCCGCCAAATGCGCCGCATATGTAATCAACACAATGACCCTTTAATTTGTTTTTATGTTGTTTTAGCAAAAGGCTTGCTTTTATTTTAATTACTTATAATTTTTTATTGGAAATGTATACAACTGAATGATTTTGTTTATTTTTCAAATGAAAAGTAATTTATTTTATTCATTCCAAAAGTAAATATGAATATGTACAAGATTCTATTTTGAGTAGCAGACAACACTAATTAAAGCTTTTTTTTCTAGGAAATCCTTTTTCCACTGTTTAATAGTTTCAGCCGTCATACTAATAGGCTGCTTAACCTTTTTTCCCCCTTGCAAATCCTCGAGTCTCCATACACGAATAAGATAGCTTAAGCAGCATTTTAAAACTTTTGGTGTGTTACTACTAAAGTCTTGGAAGCTCGCAGGAGGCCTTGTCACAGAAAAAATATGTCCTCTAGTGTATATTCTACACTGAGCTTATATTCTGCTGCTCCCACATACTATCAGCCCAGACAAACTTCTATATGTTCAAGAGTCTTCAACAACTAAACCTATTTAGCGTTACGCATAAAACCATTAAAATGTGCGCCTAAAATCCCACTATATAATTATCAAGACAGCGTAACATTTAATGTGAAAATAATGATTGCTTCACAAAAGGCAAACTAATTGCTACCTAACTGCGCAAATTCTGCTGAAACTAATTTTCTTTGGTGCCACCACAATAGCAAATTGAAAGCATGGCGCCATATACGAATATTGATTGCCTACTTTGAGGCTACAAAGGAGTTGGAAGTTGAAGAATACAATGCTAGTTTGTGCAGTTAAAAAACCAACAATCAAGGTCAAAATTACTATAATGATGATCACGTCACAAAAGCGTAAACCAATTGAATCAAAACGCTTAAAGAACGCCCATGGCGTGAATACTGGTGTTTGTGAGGCGCCTAAAAGACGACTACAAAAAATTGCATGACAGTTGTCAAATGACTAATGTACTATTTAGATATATTGTGTATTGTGTGTATGATTATACAAAAGAAATATATGCAAAAAGAAAGTAACATGACTTTGGTAATAAAAAAATAAAAATTACAAAAAAACCATGCACGGCATAGCTAAAGCGGTGTTGGCATGGAAAAATTCCATTAACAATCGTCCACACAACATCAAGAATTTTTCTAATTTTTTGGTGAGTTTATACCACCGCAAGGGCTATTAGTGTTTCAAGCAGCGATAATGGACTAATCATACAAAAGGAAAAAAAAAAAATAAAAGAAAAAAAGAATAAAAAGGAAAAAAATTAAATTAAAAAACAAGAACTAGAAAAAAAGAAAAAAAAAGAATAAGTTGAAAGAAAACATAAAAGAAATTGCAAGTAATTTTTTAAGCCTTCGCATTTTTGTTAAGGGGGGAAGAGCACACAATAAAAGCTAACAATTCAAATAGAAATACATATTTTGGCTTCAAACTAGGGAATGAAAGAAATCACTTGCGTTTTATATAGGACTAGAAAATTTAACGAATGAAAAAACTAATTTTAGTTCTTAAACCGTACAAAACATCTTTCTGAAGTATAAGTGCACTAACTGCTACAGATTAAGACTGATTCAGCTATCTTATCAAGTGGAAAATTAACTCCCCTAATCAGATACTAAGGCTTTCATTCGAATCAGCAACCTCCCTTGGGCAAACCAACATTTGAATCATACATAAGCACAATTTTTTTCCTTTTTGCCTATAAAAACTACACGATACGAAAAGATTATACGAATACGAAAAAGCTCATCTCAATAAAATGAAACCATAAAATCTCTACAAATATGCCACAAATTAAGTTGTAAGCAGCAGTTGCCATGGGACGCTATAAGACAATTTATTTTAATGAGGGTATTCATAACGTATTGAATTTCTTGTCGCTGGTTAAAGTTTTAGGACCAATGACTTTGTAGAACAAATTTATGAAACCTTTTTCCAAAATTTCAACACATTAGTTTTCAAACAAATTGTCCAAGTATTTATTAAAAATTCTAGTAAAATTAAAGTAAATTGGGCATAGGCGAATTAAAACAACATAAAACTTTACAAAAATTTTAAGCTCTAACAAAAACTTCCTAGCCTCAGAACTTTTTAAAATTTCATAAAAATTGTATGAAAATATATATCTAAAAAAATTTTTAATTTTTGCAAGCAAAATTTAATATTGAATTTGCATGTTATTTTTAAAAACATTTCTTTATGTTATAACCGCAATAACCTATTCCATAAACAAAACAAACAAAACACATGCATTTTATGTTTTTAATTTACTTTCTGCACCACACATATCTTAACCAAAGATTTATATACATAAGACTGACTAACAATAAACATATTTACATATATACATATTTACGTGTTTATATATGCACATGCAGACATACAAAAAACTACAAATAACTAGAGATAGTCAAGTCAACTGACGCAATTATGTTGTTAAGAAAGCGCGTGCCTTGTCATTTGTACGAGACTGTGATGTTACGTATACGACATGGTGGGCATAATTCGACGTATGGTTTATTTTGTTTGCAATTTTCACCAATTTTGACTTCAATGAATTTATTCTATATAAAAATAATACGAGACTATAAATTTTGTTTTAAAAATGTACGCAAAATTCGCGAAATTTATTTTTTCTTTTTATATACATTTTTTTTTTCTTTTTTTACATTTTCTTATTTTTTTCCTTTTTTTATATATTCTAATTTTTTATATATTCTTATTTTTTATATATTCTTATTTTTTATATATTCTTATTTTTTATATATTCTTATTTTTTATATATTCTTATTTTTTATATATTCTTATTTTTTATATATTCTTATTTTTTATATATTCTTATTTTTTATATATTCTTTTTTTTAGTGTAGTAAATTATTTACTTTTTACGTTTTCCTTATGTTTTTTATTTACATTTTCTCATTTCTTATATTTTGTTATTTTCATAAAATTTTAAAAAAAATTTGTAAAACTTTCGGATATATTTATACATTGTTTTATATATTTATTGTTTGTAGTTTTAATTTTTGGTTTTTTCTAATTAGTGCGGCGCCGTGGTGTGAAGGTAGTGTTGCCGGCCTACCACACCGAAGGTCCATGGTTCGAGCCCTGGTACAGGTAACATCAAAAGTGATTTGAAAAAAGTTTTTCAAAACGGGGTCGCCCCTCGGCAGTGGTTTGGCAAACTCTCCGAGTGTATTTCTGCCATGACAGGCTTCTCAGCAAAAGTTCGTCTCCTTTTTCGATGCCGTTCGGAGTCGGCAAAAAACTGTAGGTCCCACCAATTTGTAGGGAAAATTCAAATCGGCACACCACAAATAGGAAGAGAAGCTTAGCGCAAAAATCTCTTAGGAGGTTAATGATGATATACCTGTTGTATATCGCGCCATAGAGAGAGAGTTTTACTAATTAAATTTTGTAAAGAATTTATTACAACTTATTTTAAGTTTTTCTTCTTTTTTTTTAATTTTTATATTTTTTGTTGCAACTATTAACTTTTTTTTTAATTGTTTTAATAATTGTAATATTCATAACTAGACAATTTTAGTTATCTTTTTCATTGAAAAAATTTTTTTTTTCCTTATTTGTCTACTTTAAAACTATCGAAATACACAAATCATGGAAGTACATATAGTGTACATATAAATAGCAAAGTAAAACAAATTTTGTATGGAGTCAAAAACAGTAAAACATTTTTTTTTTTTTTGTTTGAAAAAAGTAAAATTTTTTTCTTTTTTAAATGTCTTAAGTGCAACATTTTTTTTAAGTGCAACATTTTTGTGTTTTTTTAAGTGCAAATTTTTTTTTTTTTTTTTTGGAAGTAAATTTTTTTTTAAAGTAAAAGATTTTTTTTGTTTTTTTTTTGTAAGTAAATTTTTTTTGTTTGAAAAAAGTTAACCAATATTTTTTTTTTGTGGAAACCAAGAATAAAATTTTTTTTTTTAATTTTTATTTGCATGCCAAGATAAAGTTGATGCTACTGTCGTTAATTAGTTATAATTGTTTCCTATGTCTGCGAATTTTCCAAAATTTGCTGTCATATGCTGTAAAACACTTTAAAAAAGCGAAGCTCTCCCTTGGACCAATACACAGTGACAAATATTTCTTAAAAAATTACAATTGTTTTTCCACTGGGAATGTTCATAGATTGCACATTCACATTTTTGTTTTTGTAACCATTACCGCTGAAGTGCACAGAATCTCAGCGCAGATCTAAAAACATTATCGTCTTCATGTTCATCGTAGTACATATGTACATGCGTTCTTGAAATTGTTTCCCTGTGCTGGTATGTCCAGCAGTGCGTATGAGTAATCAATTCCAACAAATTCATCACCATCCAAAACTAACGAAGTAGAAACGGTAGTTAACGAAGCAATGCAAAAGAAAAATTAGTGCGTGGTGTCTAAAAGCAAACAGCGTGCGTAGGAGATGGAAAGAATATTTTGTAGTCTCATTTGACCTTCAACAGCAAAGCAGCCATTACGTTTAGTGAAGCAAACAAAACCAGCACTCGCTGTTGAAGGTATTAAGTGTGTGACTGCACTGAAAGATTGTCACTGATACCACCAACTAGTAACTAATATGAATGGCCATGTGTGCGATTGCTAACTTACTTTAGTTGTAATTAGAGCGCAGCAGTAGACGCAGTTTTAATGCAACAAACTGAAGATGTTTTCAAGTGGTTTCTATGCACTCTTTAATGTTGTTTGTCTTTGATATTCTCATTGCACATTGCACGTACGCTTGGTGCACGTCACAGAGTGCATATAATTGAAATTCTGGTAAAGGCAACGGTTTGTTGCAAAATATGGATGATGAGGTCAAGGTTTAGCAATGCTAAAATAACTGTATAACTAAGCATTTTCTGCGCTTTGCGAATGTGACGAGCAAAAATTCAATACGTCGGTAAAAGTCACAAAAAAACCTGTTTGCAGCAAAACGGCAGAAGTCGAAGCATATTGTATAATAGCCTATAGAAATATGTAATATTTGAAACGGATGGGAAAACACCTAGTTAAAATCAGACAAAACCGTTACAAAATTGAAATGGAATCGATTAGCAGGAAACGGCGGATAATATTTAGAGTTTTTGTTTAAGTACTCGCAAATTTTTTTTATGTGACTTTTTTTCAATCTATTATTTTATTTATTTTTATTTCAAATTTTTTTTTTGTCATTTGATTTGTTTTATTATTTTAATTTTCTTTCCCTCGTATTTTTTTTTTCTAAATTAAAATTTTTTTATTTTGTCCAACTTTTTATATTTTTTTATTTCTTATTTTTCAGTTTTTTTAATTTATTTTTCAATAATGTTAAATTTAATTCCAATGTTTTGTGTGATTTTCTTGTTGTTTCTATTTTCTATATTTGATTTGATTTTACTTTTTTTTTGTTTATTCTATTTGTTTTTTTTTTAATTTTTTTTCTTCGTAAATTTTTATTTTTAAGTTTTTATTTTTCCAACTTTTTTATGTAATTCAATTATTATTTTTCCTTTTAACTATTTTATATTGTTAAATTTTTTTATTCCAATTTTATTTTTTAAATTTGGCAAATATCTTTTTTATTCTTTCAAATTTTTAATTATTTTTTTGGTTTAAGTTTTTTTTAATGTTATTGATTTTTTCCAATGTATTAGGGGATTTTCTTATTTTTCTAATTTTTTTGTTGTATGTTACATATTTTAAAATTTTTTTTTTCTGTGTTTTTTCACAGTGTTTAAACTTCGCTTTCTATTGTTTGAACTTTTTTTCTTCGTAAATTTTTATTTTGAATTCTTTATTTTTTTCAGTTTCCACTTTTTTATAAAATTTTTTTTGTTACAGTTTTTCCAAATTTTTCAGTTTTTCCAAATTTTTATTGCTTTTTTCAAATTTTTTTAATATTACTTACATTTTTTTCGATCAAAATTTTTGTAATAAATTTTTTTTTTAATTAATAATTTTTTTTTATTGAATAATGTTTGGGTTTATTATTATTTTTGCAAGTTTTGTTTTTTGCTTTTTTTAATTTTTCCCAATTTTTTAATTATTTTTCCGTTTTTTTTATTTTCATGAATTTTTTCTGTGAATAAAATTAGAAACAAACCCATAGCTAAACACTTAACAACGAGCTTTTGGCGCTATGCCTACCTGCTAATATTTCACATCTCTAGTTTTTATTCTTTTATTTTGCTTCGTTTTTTTTTTATTTAATTTTATTCATTTATATTACTTATTTATTTTTTATGTTATTTATTTATTTTTATATTTAAAATTTTTTATTTTACTGCTTTTTTATACCAAAAATTTTGTTGATTTACGGCCTGTACATTTTCAATTATTCATGAAACGAGCTCAAGGCCAAGAATAATAATTTTTCACTTTTTGCATTTTTATGAAAATTATTATCGTTTTTTATTTTTTTTTTTTAATATTTTATAAAAATTGAAAAAGTAAAAAATTATTATTCTTGGCCTTGAGCTCGTTTCATGAATACTTTTTATTTTACTTTTTGAATGTTATTGTTTTCAACATTTAATTAATTTTTTTTACTTTTTTTAACTATAATTTAACAACTTTTTTGATTTTATTTCATTACATTTTTTTATCAAATCCTAGCCCGAATTGTCTGCTTGACTGACATTCAAAGCTTAATTCTGAATAAGAAAAATTTTAACTTTGAAATCTATCAATTTTCTATTCATTCTCAATATGCTAAAATTAGCTATTAATTTTAAAATTTCATAAACGCATAAATAGCTGCGAGAACGGTTTTTCATTTGCATAGCCTACTTTTAGAACTATAAATCTCGTTTATTGTCCGAATTCCCTAAAGCATTGCAAAATTAATGTTAACAAAATTTATCAGGCTACTGCATTATTTATACGCTTTAATGTATTTGATGTGCTAATATATATCGCTATATATACATATGTGCGATATGTTGACCACGGCAAAAGTGCAAAAATATATATTTTCAAATAATTTTGGCAGCATTCATCAATATTGTCTTCTCTCTCATTCTACTCTCTTTCTCTCACACATACACAGTGTTTTTCTGCCCGAACAATCATTATTAATGCGATTCACTTTATTGAAGGCTCGCTCACACTTGTTTGTAATTTTCAGCCATGAAATATTCCAGCACATACAAGGCATGCATGGAGGCATAATAATGTGGCAGGTCTCTGATTGTTTTATTGACTACGCCAGTGTGGCGAATAAACACAAAAATTGAGCATGGATCAAATAATTACGAGTATTTGTTAGCCTGAGGGAAGGCAAAGGAAATACTAATTATGAAAATCAATACTGTGGGTGGCAAATAATTTACTGTGATTAAATAGATTTTTTGGAGTTTTGGAATGGGTGTAATTAAAGCTTATTTTTTATGGTTAAGTATTTTTTATTTCAATGAACTATAGATAACTTTACTTCACAGTTGCCATTAGTTGTTTTTCATGTCAATGTTCAAATAGATATTTATTGTTTATGTGAATTTTTTCCCAATTATTTTTATATTAAAATATTTTTTCATATTACATTAATTATTCGAATTTAAATCGGTTTTTATTGTTTTTGTAAATTTTTGTTTTTTCCCAACTTCTTTCAAAATATTAAATCTTTTCTAATTTCTTTTTGTTTTTTTTTTATTTTCATAATGACACGGCAGCCGATTTTTTATATCATTAAAGTTTTTACAATTCCTTTTTTATTTTCTTATTTTTTTTCTAATTCTTTCTTTGTAATTTTTTTTTATTTTTTCTTTTTTTTTATTTTTTCTTTTTTTTTATTGTTAAGTTTTTTTATTTTCTAACTTTTTATATTTTTTTTTTTAATTTTTTATTTTTAAATTTTTTATATTTTTGAATTTCTTATACTTAAAAATTTTTTGAGTTTTTATTTTTGAGCTCGTTTCATGAATACTTGAATTTTTTTATTATTTTTTTTGATGGAGTGAAAGGTTTTCTAACCTTCAGTTAGACATCAAACCACACATACGTAAAAATTTCATAAAATAATATGCAGCACATGTGAGTCAGATATTTTTTTAAGAAAACTTCTACGAATTAAAAAAAGTTTTAAATAAAAAAATTTTAAAAAGTATGTAAACATTTTTGGACTATTTCATGATTTTTTTAGTTTTTTCAAACAAATTGAAAAGAATCATTCAATTGTTCGTAATTAATTATTAAATGAATTCTCAAGAAAATAATAAATTAAACCAAACTAGTAATCCTTTCGATTAACAATCACTATCTAACTGGACTGTCTCTTTCTAAACAAATTACTCTTCTTCAATCTATTTTTTCGCCCTAGCAAAATTATGATATTCAAAAATAATAACAAAAAGTTTGAAAAAGCAGTCAAAAGTAATCAAACATATTTTTGGATTACTATCGATATACTCGTATATAATCATAAAAACACATAATTTTTTTTTTTTTAATAAAATCCAAAACAATTATTAAAAATGGAAACTAATGGCAATCAAAAAAAATAATCTCTAGAAAATAATGAATTAAACCTGTAATCATTGCGATTAATAACAATTACTTAATTGGTCTGTCTTTGTCTACACAAAACAATTAAATAATTATTTATTACTTTATTTTTTTCAGCACCTATGTACCTGCTTCACACGCCATCTCCAAATATCCTTGAAATTCAAGGTCTCCTTACATCCTAACACGTCAATAACACAACCACAGAGAACACCCAACACCAAAAAAACACGTTTTAGCATATGACTCATCGTCATCGCCATCGCAATAATCATCATCAGCGGTCGCCTTGGCACCATATGCCTCTCTCTCCACATTAGCATTACAACACGATAATGTATATAAATTTGTTATAGCCTAATTGTTGGCGTTGAAGCGGTCGTCGCCAATTGCTTACAATATATCCCTCCTCTATTGTCTTTTGCTCTTTTTGTTTAACTTTATTATACGACTATCTGGTATAACAGCAATGGTTCATTGTATTCGTGTGCGCGTGCATTGTAAATTCATATTTGTTGCAAAGTGTTGTTTTTATTTTTGCCATAAAAATATTGCGTGACGGTTGTGGCTTTTGTTTTTTGCCCTTTTGCCATAAGTTAGAGTTCGCTTTAAACTTTCATACCACAAAGATTATCGTAAATAGCAGCACAAACAGAACAATATTGAAATTGTTGAAAAATACAGAAACATTCAGAGAACAACAATGCGATATGAAGTTGCATTGATTAAAGTTTTAATTACAAAAACTTGAAACAAAATAAGTATTCACCAATGCGGTGAAAAATTGACAGCAGCGGAAAGTTTGCTACAACGTCGGATAAAATGTGCTTGCGATTGGTATAAAAATCGAAGTAGAAAATAATGGCGTGAAGTTTTTGAGCTTAATTCAAATAAAATATGTATATATATTTTTTTTTTATAATCCAAAAATTATCTATTATTGGGGCGAGTTATCTGGTTAAAAAATACACTAAAGAAAAATAATTGTTTAACCGGATAACTCGATAACAGACGTGAATGCCCCAAATGCCTTCAACGAGCATTTTGATGGCTACACAAAATGTGATTCAGCGAAAATTCAATAGTTTCCATAAATCGGCATTATTAATTAATCAATCAAGTTAAGGTTAGTGGAAATTTTCTACTATTTCGTTCGATTAATTGATAAATGGAACCCGATTAACTGAACAAAATGTGAATAATCGGAAATTTAATCAGTTGCACATATCGCTTGATGGAATCGATTAAATTTCTGATTAATCACATTTTGTGTAGTTAATCATAATGTGATGATTCGGAATTTGATCGTTTCCATTATTCGATAAAGATTATTAATTAATTTGATTGATTAGTAAATTTAAATGATTAGTCATTTTCAGTAAAGGCATTAATCTCCGAATTTTATGGGTTGAGAAAACGCTTGTTTTTTTATATTCAATGATTTATTTGCTATCGAAAGAAATGAGCAAAGTTATTGAGATTTCAATAATTTTTTTTTTGGGTAAGCAATAATTACTCGGGAATTGATTAAGGCCAATGACGATTATTGCAACTTTAGTCGCAGGTACTTTACTAATGAGATTTAAAAGAAAATATAGTTAAAGTAATCGATTGACAAATGTAATCAATAACAGAGATAGTCCTCTTAGTCCAGCTTTGGTATAAAATAGTATATCTTAGTTTTGGATAGCGTTGAAGGGCAGGTGACGAAGCTGTATTAATCTATAACATGCCATGATCTGGCCTAAACAAAAAAGGCAAATGCTGATGGAAGCCTTAAAGAGAATACTCTTTCCCACAAAACTCATCCACGCTTTCTTCCGACCTGGTACTTATATAAATATCTACCAAATTTTTATTTTGACAGCTGATTTTTTCTGGACTAAAAACTCGAATTGATTTTGTTTATAATTTTAAAATTGCTCAACGGAGTCTTTGCTCAATTTCGCAAGAGCTTTTCGTGGTTGTATGCTAAATTTGTAACCGATAGGTGGCGCTGCCGTCAGTAAGGAGGAGAGCGAGCCATCCAAAGGAGAGAAGGAGGGGTTGAGACATTATTTTCCACGTTGCTGACCTTGCAAGAGTCTGTAGCGAGTCTGGGGAAATCTCATCGAGATATCTTCGATTATTTTTTATGGCTATAATGTTATAAAAAGACATTTTTCTTTCTGCACCCGACAGGATCGCCGTAGGTTCCTATATTCATACCAGCAGGCGACGATATTTGGCACAGATAGATAATTACTTTCCGACGGGAAACCTGATTAAAGGCAGACCTGTTAAAAATGATTATTAATCGTTATGATTGCCGGTTTGATTCATTACTTTCTTAAGAATCCATTTAATGATTGATTACCACTTTTTGCATTTTTATTGATTATTTTCCAATTAATTAAGAAAAACCAAACAAAAGCATTATTTTTGACAATTTTTAAAAAAATAAAAAATAATAAAAAAATGTTTTGACTATTTTAGTATTGGTGGAAAAGCACATAAATATACACATCAACAATACTGAAAAAAATCAAAAATAATACAAAAAAATCAAAAGTAATCAAAATCGAAAATAATAAAAAAAAAATCAAAAGTAATCAAATAACTTTATTTTGATTATTTTATATTATTTTTTTTTCTAATCGTAATCAATTAATAATTGCCTTTTATTGGAAAACAAATAAAACAATCATTACTAATTAAAAAATCCGTTAAATTAGTTGATTACAAATTACTTATCAAATTTAACAGGTGTCATTAAAAGTATAATGGAATGAAGTGAAATTTTTAATGAAATTTTTTTTTCGGTTGCTATTTCTAAGATTCAAAAAAAAATTATTTTACCCAACGCGCACTGCTATAAATGTTTTTAAAAATAACTTAAAGTAAACTTGCTTTAATAAGCGATATATGTATAAGCGTTCAAAGTATTAATTTATTTGATGATATAAACTTCAAGAACAAAAATGTTTATAAATCAATTAGTTTTAAAAGCGGGATGCAGATGTTTAAAAAAAATTCAAAAAAAGTAATTGTTAATATATTTTTAAGTTTGAAATATTTGAAATGCTTTTCTAAAAGTTTGTGCATGAGAATGGTGACGAAAAAGCAGTTTGCTAAAAAATTTTTTAAAATTTCAGCATTCAACGGTCTTTTTTCGTCATTTCGAAACTAGCTAAAATTTTGTCTTTGAAAGCAACAAAAGAAATAAAAATTTAAAAAAAATTGTGTTTAATTCATTCGTTATTTTTATTTTATTCATAAGTCGCTTACAAAAAAAATCTACTTTTAAACGTTCTTTACACGCTTAATATTTCTAAGCTTAATATTTGTTTCAGTAAGCTTTTTTAAAAATTACTTCAAGTTTACTTTACTTGTTTAATATTTGAAAGTACCTTAAGTAGTGCGAATAAGTAATACAAAACTAAGTTGCAGAACACTCGTTGAATTTTCGAGGCATTTGCGAAAGATTTTTTTAAGCCTTTCAACCAAAGAGGATAAGACTCAATGTTTGAAAGCTTTCGTCTCTATATATAATAAAATTGTAACATTACAGATAACAAAAAAAAAATGATAGGAGGGATCATTACTGGGACAATAGAATCCCAAACAACGGTTTTTAGAATTTTTGTCTGTCTGTTTGTTCGCACATCACTCAAAAACGGCTGAAAATAATTGAATACAACTTTCATCGCTACATAACTAGACGTCTAACTTAAAATGAAACATATCCCTTATGTCGATATCTTGACCGGTTTAGAAGTTATCGATTAATATGTGGACCAAGCTAACCCAAAATATTGAAGTACAAAATGGGTATCAAACGAAAGGTGCTAATGAGTGCTGCAATAGGCAATCTGACTAATTTAAATGTCTCAACTGATGATGGAGATATAATGATTAAAATAGGACTCAGTTCATTACAAGTTCTGAGGCGCAGTGAAGGCTGAATTTTCTAGTTCATAATAGAATCTGAGTAGGCAGTCCGCTTTTATTTTGCTTCTTTTTTTTTTTTGTTCAAAATTGTCATAGAAAAATAATGAGATAAAATTTAATCAAAACACCCTCGCTTCTAACCATTTTCCCACAACTAACGAATGGTTTTTGCATAACAAAATCTCTCATTAAAAACATATTTCACTTACCAGCTGGCAAAATAGGTGCCCGGCATGTATGACAGAAGCACTGCATTACCGAATCGCGCACTAATCCAATCAACATGATGACGACTAACTGTGACGCTGACGCTAACGACGAAGCTGACTAAGTTACCAGAAAAATGTATTGATTTTAAACGTGACTTGGATTGATTTACAACAAACAGGCGATGGCTGTTGCTGCAGTGACGTTGACGTTGATGATGATGATGATTATAGCCGGGTGGTTACAGAGATGTTGAGTTTATGTGATATATCGTTTGTGATAAAAGCCGGAGGAATTTTATTTTACAGCAAAATTTGTTTTTATTGTGCTTTTTATAGATGTATAGGAGATTGAGAACCTTTGGTATATGGGCGACGGGCGGGCGGGCAGCTATTTTGTTATTGATATTGTGTGCTCTAGTGTTCAAACATACATTTACGTACTTGAACAAACACTCGCACGTATGTTGTTGGACTTAATTGGATTACAAAGAACACTAAGCAGACAGAGTGTGAGTGTGTTATTTACACGGTCTGTTGGTTTTGATTGTTTAAGGTTCTTTAGTCGGTTTATGTGATTTTTCGACCGACGCGTGTGGTAAGCAAAACCCAATTTTTTTTTTACTTTTTAATTTTAAGGATATGTTTTTGAAGCTTTAAAAGATTATTTCGCACTTTGCTATTGAATTTGCTAGGATTTCGAAATTTTTGTAAAAGTATTTTGTTTTTTTAAATTTTGAAAAACAAATTTTTTTTTTATTTATATTTTTTTTTTTTTTTTTTTTTCTTTATGAAATCAAAACTTCGAATTCGCTAAATATTTCCCTTTTTTAAATATTTACTTTACGAAAGTTCACTGCTGCTATGTAACGCCTAAAAGTATGCACAGCTTTTGGTTAGAATTTCGTAAACTTTTTTTTATACACTACACAATTTGTTTTTCGCCTATGTTGAAATATTTACTATCCGTCTGTGGCGCTACAAGTTGGATGGTTGATTTTTTCTATTTTCAATAAGGACTATTCTCAATAAGGACTAAAAAGTGTTCTCAAAAGTACTGCTTGACGGCTCTCTTTATACGGCACAGCAAGTTATAAATGCTTGCTGTAACAACAGTCTTTCGTTATATATTTGTCTAAGCTTAATCTTTGCCAACGCTCTGGCACTACGTTTTATTTATTTATGATAATTTTTTTAGCCAAAAATTCCCTTGACGTTCTTTTATTTAAATTATATATTTATAAATATTTTCCAACGCTTTTAACGTAGTAACAACGTTACGACCACAACGAACGACAAAGACAAACTGAATTGAAAATCTGCCGCGATTTGTATGGATACAGCAGTGCAGAAGGCTACTTTGGACAGCGCAGGCAGCAGGATAACTAATAGAGAGCAATAATCCAAAGGCAATAACGACTGTGTGTGAACTTCGAAAATAATTTTGACTCCTTGCGCTTTACGTTGCGAGAATCAATGCTTTGCGAAACAAATTTGTTGTTGCTGCAGTTGTTGTTGTTTTTGCATTGGCGCCGCAACTGAGCAATGCAAGGACACTCACGCAATGGCTGGTGTCTGGGTGAGAAAAAAAAAACCGCCACCATCGTTGGCATCTAGCAAAAAACTTAAAATAACAAAAAAGGAAGGCAACAGAAAGCAGCGAAATTACAACAAAAATCATAAAAAACAAGAACAACCAGCAGAGCACCACAGCTAAACACAACAACTCAAACTCTACCTTTTTGTTGTTTGTGAAAAAAATAAAAAATTTCGAAGCCAAAAAACCTGCCTTTGCGCCTAAAAGCACGCCAAGAAAATTTCAAAATTCGGCGAAAGTTGAGTTATTGCACAGCTTAGAAAGGTTTTTTTATTGTTTTTTTTTTTTAGTAAAATATAAAAAAAATTTTTTTTGCCAAATTTTAATTTATTGCACTCTCAGCCATCAAACACAATTTCTCTATTACGAATACAAAACTTTTTAAAACGTGCAAATATTTGCGTATTTTCTAGTTACAAATTCCTTTAGGGGGGTTGTAAAGCGTACTCTTCGCGCTGACGCTCATCTGCTGGGCATGCGCAATAACTATTTCGAAATTAATGGTGGTGGTTCGATTTGAAATAATATTTTTTTTTAGAATTTTGTTGTTGCTTTCTATTAACATGTTTTTCTTGTATACTCGAAAAGGTCAAACGAGGTCCTCGGTTTCCTGACGGTATTATGTTCGTTATGCAAGTAAATTTTTTGTTTTGTTCAACTCAAAAGCCGGCTTGTTTCGTAGTAGTGAAATATAAGCTCGATTTCGCGAGTAATGAAGCCGTATAGCGAGTTGTGCAGGTGTTTCAAAAGTGTTCAAAAATTTAGGCAAAATACAATTATATGTGGAGCGTTCGCTCGAAACAAGCAGGCAAGGAGAGTCGGAAAGGTGATGAATATGCTCAGTTTGGCCTAATAAAAATCGTATGTGTTTTAAGGTGCCATCTAGGGCCATAGGAGTTAGTATGGTATTTTCATGAGACAATCGACTGTTGTTCTAACGAGTTCTTGATAAACATTCAGATCTCGAAAGTTCCGGATACTTATCGCATGGGTTTAAGTCAAGTCAAAGTTGCCTTTGGTGGGTGACTTCCATGAGAATTTTTAGGTATCTTTGGATGAGAACATAAAATGGAACAGCTCATTCTTCTGGTGGTAGCCAGGCAACAAATTTTTGCGAGAATTGACAGAACATTCAAATGTAGATAGGATGGTCTGCAATGCAGTTTATTGTTAGTAAGATTCGTAGTTATACCACCATAAGAAGGTCTACGATAAGGAAGAATATTTGCGGGAATAATTTTTCAAAAGCAACTCAATCTTAAGAGAGAAGAAACACTATAAATGAAAACGAAAAACGTGTAAAACTTTTATTAAAGCCTTTCAAGTTAATTCAAGAGAACTTGGCTAGCTCAGAAACTTGATCTGTCACGGCGAAACTTATTTGGAACTAGAAAACCCGGTCACGCTTCGCTCTCAGAAATTATAATAGAGTCCGATTTCAATCATCATATCTCCAAAACCAGTCGATATATGGAACTTAATCATACCGCTTATTGCAGCACTCATTAGCACCTTTCGTTTAATAGCCATATTGTATTAACACATTTTGAGTCACCCTGACCCACATATTGATCGATAACTCCGAACCCTGTCAAGTTATCGAAATAAGTGATATCTTTGCCGTTATTTTAGACGTCTAGTAATGCAACGGTGAAAGTTGCATTTAATTATATTCAGCAGTTTTTGACTGATGCGCGAACAAACATACAGACAGACAGACAGACAAAACTTCTAAAAACTGTTGTTTTGCATTTGCAAGACCAAAACGTGAAGATTTCAAAGCTTTAGCATAAATGCACTATTATCTAAGGCAATAAAAGCCCTTTGACTTAAACTAAATATAAAAGCAATCTTATAAATTCGAAACTAAGATTTCTGTTACATCTGGTAATACTTTTTCGAACAATCTCAGAGATGCGAAAAAATTTCGAAGACATTTTCTCTCCAACCACAACCACCCACTATAACCTCTCTCCTATTAAGCACCCACTCTCACATTTTCCAATTTATCATCAACTCTCAAAACCAATAAATCGCTGCTTCTCTTTAATCATGCCTTTCTCATTAAACGAATTGAATGTTGAATATTCGTACGAAAATCTAAGTATTACCTACGTAATAGCTCAACAACAACTACATGTTACAATTGGATTAGTCATAGTTCAGTGCGATATGGAGGCAATAACTATGAAGTAAGGAAGTAAGGAGTTGCTAAAACAATACGGCATGAGTAGGGTATACATATACGTTTTTTTTTTTTAAATTTGTATGTTTGTCAAAGTCATATACTAATCGCTGTGCATTATTGTGCACTTAAAAGACATGAATATATTTAATAGAAAGGAGAGAGTGAAAAAGAAAATGATGAGAAATAAATTAAATGTTTTAGAACTTAAAATGAGGGAATGTTCGATTAAGAAGTTTTAAAGAAGAGCAAACGATGAGAGCTTAAAAAGTTTTGTTAGTTAAAATTAGTTTTGATAAAGCTCATATGGTCAGAAGTGAACTGACTTAGCCTCTTATGATAGGACTACCATTGACCGAAGACGTTCTGCTCTGAAGACTTATTTCAACACCTGCAGTGGAAATAATATTTTCTGAGTTGGAAAGACTTTTCAAGCCAGAATTTTTAAGGAATTCAATCATCAACAAGCCTAGGTGGCACTTTAAATACTCCATAATAATAATAATAGTTTATTGAGGTATTGCACTGCGACCATGGGACCCTCATAACCACAAAACACGTCATCTAGGCCGATTATGTACAGGAAATCCAGAATTGTGGTCAGTTTTAGTTCAAGTGCTTCTGTCTTCTCCACGAGAGTGGCCCGTGAGAACTCCCGTTATGATTTTGACATTATTCTTGAATAGGTTTATTATTGCTTTGTATTATATCCCCCCATCCACGCCTTCGCCTGACGTTGTCCGACAGTCGGACATCAGTAAGCCTACTTCAACTGAGTATCTTCCTTCATGAGACTCCCCTAATGGTGTTAGAGCATATTGACAGAAATTGTTCTTCAACAGTGGGCTTAAATGCCCTGGAACTCTGGTCATTCGTTCGTTGTTGCACGACGCCATGCAATTTATTCTCTCCATGCACTCCTGTACTAATGAGGATTGTATCTCATAGAAGGATATAGCCTTGGGAGCGGCTTTGCTGTCTCTTAATGTTATGGTGATACTCTCATTTGTGTAGCCACGTTGCAGGTTTATCTCTGCACACCGACTTATAGCGACTACTTCCACCTGGTAGATGTTCTGGTACTCTCTCAGCGGTATAGACAGCATGATGCGCGAGAAAAAGATGCCCGCATCAATCCCTTCGGATATTTTCGAGCCACCTGTTTTCCTATGAGAAATGTTCTTGCAGTACTAGGGATTTCGTATTATTTGGACCGCCCAAAAATCAAAAGCGGGGCATTGACGCAGGTACAATAGAAGGCTCTCAATTGAGAATTATGAAGCAAAACGAAAGTGGTTTTACGGGATGGGCGACGTTTCCAAAATTTGCGTTAGTTTCGTAGTCCATGGACACACGGTTGGTGCGACGCCAACAATTATAGTACATTCGCCATTTTTTCATTCCCAACCAAAAACAAGGAAGAGCTTAAAAATATTTTTACTTGCATGTTGACCTTTAAACCACCGAATTTAGACGAAACAGGGAAAAAAGAAGAACAATTAAGTTCAAAAGGAAGTGGTAAAAAACTATTTTAAAGCCTAATAATTAATACAGAAAATCCTAAACACTTGAATTCTGCTCGTGAGCCTACAAAACCCCCAACTTTATTGAAACACAAGAGAGAGCTAAGTGGGTTCTTTGCTCTATCGATACTCAATTAACTAGGGAAACGTTTCAATAGATAGCTAATATATGAGCTGATGAAAGTAAGCAGCAAACACAAGCCAATAATACCTGACGGGGTAAGAAAAAATAAAAATAAAAAAATTCAAAAGTGGCGCCAACAACAGAACCGCATGTACCAACCGCCAGCCAACACTATGCCAAACAAGAAGAAAAAATTAAAACTTACTACCAAATTGCCGGCAGGAAGCAGTCACTGACAAAGGGCACACGCCAAACAGCAGTACCAAAGGACTGGCAGTAACTGACTGATTTGGATGAATCATACATTGGACTACGTCAATGCAAACGAACAAAAAAGGATATAAAAAATGAAATAACAAAAACAACCTTGTTGGTAAATAAGGTAGCTTTTCCAGACAAAAGGCAGCGATTTACAATAGCTGAGGAAACAAAAACCACGAAAATGAAAAAAAAGAAACAAATAACGAAAGAACTGAAAGATAGTCAAGTCACTCTGGATAATGCCATTGTGTGGGCAGTAAGTATCTATCTAATATGAGTTAACACAGAGCGATTACCAACTGACAACTACTGACTATTACTTCCATAACAACAACAACACACATAGCAAAGAAATTTCTTGAGTAAATGGCATACAACTGACTGACTGTCAAAGAACGCCTGCAGCGCTGCAAGTTATGAGTGAGGGAGGTGCGCGCTTAAAACGTCAACAAAGGTCCGACTTTGATTTCCACATGAGCGGTAGCAAACAAAAAAAGAAGCGAATGGGAAAAACGGCAAGAAATTATGACGCTGAGTGGCTCACTATAGTGCGAAGTACAGTTTTGTGCAATACAATGGCAGCACAAAGTCAAATTTGTAACTAATTTTTTGTTTTACTAAATTATAACTTGAAAAAAAGAAAACATTTCCAATTTTTTTTCTTATAAACAAATATAGTACGCAATTTTCTAAAATGTTATTTTTGTTTCGGCTTTTTTTTCTAAATTTTATAGTTCAAATTTTTTTAACAATTTTTAATTATATTTTTTTTCTTTAGATTTTTTATTTGGAATACATTTTTTTTTTTTCCAATACCTTAGTTCCAACTTTCTTTTTGTTTTTGCTTTGCCGAAACAACTCCTAATTATTATTTTCTTAGCTTCGAAAAAGTTGCATTTTTGTTTTACTATATTTTTCAATTTCGTAATATTTTCGGCCTTTATTAATAAATAATATTGAATTTTCGAGCTCTAGGCCACCAATGTTTTTTTACACAATAAATAAAACCAATTGCAAATAGCTTTATATATGTATATATATTTCGTCGATATTTCGAATTTATTATAAATTCATCTTCAGGACTGAAACAAAACAAAGCATCAAAGAGAACAGGTACTTCAAACTGAATAATAAAATATACAAACAGCGTTCTGGGATGCCTATTGGGTCACCCGTTATAGCAGATATAGTGATGGAAGGCCTGTTAAGGAAGTTCGAAGAAGATTCGCCAAACAAACCCTGTATGCTAACCAAATATGTCGACGATCTGTTTGCTATCGTTAGAACTGACTCCGTAGAAGATATGTTGATTGCCTTAAACGGTTACAACAAATCTATTAAATTTACTCATGAGGTGCCCTTTCTAGATACGGTAGTAATCAGAAGGCATAATAAATTATCATTTGATTGGTACAAAAAGCCCACAGTGTCGGGCAGATTGATTATTTTTATTCCAAGCACAACAAATCAACTATAGTTAACACTGCAAAAAATTTTGTAAGAAGAGTTCTCACCATCAGTGACGTAATTTATCACAAGAAAAATAAAGAAACTATTAAAAATATACTTATAAACAATGACTTCCCGATACATCTAATAAAAAGTTATATAAGGGATTATTTTGCCAACTCCACAATGTATGAAAAAACGTCTAACAATAATAAAGTATACAAAACATCCACATATGTCCACGGCCTATCCAATAGAATGAAATATTCGAACATGTATGACCATGAAAGATTCCAGTTAGCCTTCACATACAACAACACGGTTCAACAAATTTTTAGTAACAATAAGGACAAAATCGAAAAACTTGAGAAATCTGACGTAATATATAAAATTCCATGCAACGGCGACGGGTCCCACATATGCAACAAAGTATATGTGGGTACTACAAAATCGAAATTAAAGAGAGTCCGGACACTCTCCTGATCTAAAAAACGTCGCTATAATACAACACGAGAAACACTACAACACTATACACTAGAGATGTTACACATAATCAACACACCAAGAGACCAACGGATGAATTTTAAAGCAGATGTAGAGAGATGTGCCTCTGCTTATAGGAAATTGATCAACAACAAACACACGGGCTCATGTTATGCTGTCCCAACTTCACTTGCTGTTCATTATTTCATATATTGTTGTTAATGTAAAAATTTGTTTACAATAACGGTTTTTTATTGTTTATTTTGTCTTGTTTATTATTTTTGCTTCTCGTCAATAATGTTAATTTTGATAAATCAGTCGACCAGGTGCACTCAAGAGTGTAAGTAGGTGGTTATGATTGTTATGTTTTGGTTTGACATACTTTGTTTTGTTTCAGTCCTGAAGATGAATTTAGAATAAATTCGAAATATCGACGAAATATATATACATATATAAAGCTATTTGCAATTGGTTTTATTTATTGTGTAAAAACACATTGGTGGCCTAGAGCTCGAAAATTCAATATTATATATTTTTTAATAAAAAAATCTTTAATATTTTCTAAATTTTTCTTTTTTTGTGTTAGAAACAAATTATAACCCACGATTTTTAAATTCTTTAACATTTTAAAATTTTTAATTTGTTTTGGAAACACATTTTCAAACTTTAAAAAAATTTTTTTTTTTTAACTGTAGATAACTTTTTTTAAAGAACAAAAATTAAAAAAAAACAAATAAAAAAATTAAAAAATAAATAAAAAAAATTATATAAATAAGTATGAAAAATATAATTTTTCACTTTCATTTTTCACAAGAATAATAATTTTCACTTTTTGAATTTTTATGAAAATTATTATTGTTTTTATTTTTTAATAATCATTTTTAATTAATTATTAAAAATTTTTTGATTGAATAGAGTAGGAAAAATGTTTAGAGACAACCGCCATAGATTTTCTTATAGATCCATTTCAGAAGCTGCTAAGCTTCTGAATCAGAGAAATTTTGGCACGCATTGCTAAGCATTAAGCTAACAATACGCTGCTTTTGATGCCATCTAAACTCCTAGTTCTATTCTTCTTTACCATATGCATGAACCACTTCCGCCATTTGACAGTTAGTAGTGTGATCATGATGGATTTTTTGACAGATCTGTGTTATCAGCAGAACTGCCCTACCGCGTGCTTTCGGTTTTGTTATTGTTTTTTTGTACCAAAAAATATCCATATAAAAGAAGAGATATAATATAAATATAAAAAAAATTATATATAAAATTAAAAACAAAACTTAGCAAAACTAAATATTTTTTGTCATATAATTTTCATTTGTTATACAGGGTGGCGCAAAAGTAATCCTCCTATCAGAAAATGCTATAAATTTTGCGATTGGCCCCTAAAGTCAGTTCTGTTTTGACATTTGTGTAGTAAACACATGCGAAATACACGTTAATAAACAATGTTACGCTACACTGCTCCAGAACGCGGAATATTGCTGACTATTTATTTCGGTCGGTGAAAAACGGTTACTGCGCAAAAGTAATCCTCCTATCAGAAAATGCTATAAATTTTGCGATTGGCCCCTAAAGTCAGTTCTGTTTTGACATTTGTGTAGTAAACACATGCGAAATGCACGTTAATAAACAATGTTACGCTACACTGCTCCAGAACGCGGAATATTGCTGACTATTTATTTGACCAATAATCGGTCGGGGCCAAACGGTTACTGTGAATGGTGAGCGCTACAGAGCAATGATCAACGAGTTCTTTTTGCCGCAACTTGATGAATTGGGATTGAAAAACATGTGGTTCCAACAAGACGGTGCAACAGCACACACTGCACGTGCCACAACCGATATGCTGAACATCGGAAGCTTACTTTTGCGCCACCTTGTATAACAAAATATTCTTGAAAAAAGGTTACTGCTAAATTTGAAATATTAAACTATTGTTTAACAACTTTTAAATTTTAAAATTAAAACCATTTTGTTAGTTTCACTTCTGTTTAGCTCACCTTTTTTCGAATGAATTTTTATTCTAAAAAAAAAAATATTTTTAACTATCACAATTTTTTATTTTCAGAGGACTAACGGTTTTTGGTGAAAGTTTGACATTCTGAATAATATACTATTAATATTTTTCTTTTGTCTATTATTTTCATAATTTCTAAAAAAAATTAAATTTATTTGATTTTGGAAACTTTGTCATAATTTTTGTTTTTTTCTAACAATACGAGTACACGTTCTTGAATTTAAGACATCATTACTTAAGTTTTCATACAAAACGAAGTTCAACTTAGTCAAAATAAAAAAATATATTTTTTTTGCGCTACTGTTATATTGCACAACACTGTATATATGCAAAGTGTGTGTTCGCATATATTCATACACACATATGTTCAATTTATTTTAGGAGTATGCGTTTGGCGTCAACATGGAGCCCAACGGCGCCGCTTACAGCAATCGAAAACGAATGATATTACTCATACAGCACGTACGCACACACCAGCAAACAGATACATCCACAACATGTGCACATAGATATACTCGTACAGCTAAAATGACAGCGGTAAGAGTACGAATCGATTTAACTGGAAATAAGCCGGTTTAGCGAAAAAAGGAGAGCAGGCGGGCAAACAAACAAATGAACCAGCAGATAGCTACATGAGTAAGGCAAGGATTCAATATCCTTGCGGTTAATGTATGCATGTACAGGGTGTTTTTTTTACGGGTTTGTTTTTCGAATAGAGATAAAACTGGCATTTTGTGGTCAAATCTGGCAACTCTAATGTCATTTATGTTCAGTTTGGTTTGCCATTTCATCATGAACAGGGTGACAAAAGAACAACGCTTGCAAATCGTGCAAATTTATTTCGAAAATAATGGTTCAGTTCGCGAAGTTTACCGTGAGCTCCGTCCATTTTATGGTCGACATAATCGTCCATCAGAGCAATTAATTCGGTTAACCATGGATCGTTTTCGCACTACGTTTACTCTATGTGATAATACGCATCCGCAGAGACGTCGAACAGTGCGCACCGAAGAAACAATTGCCGCTGTAGAGCAAAGTGTTGAAGAGGACCCGAATGAATCGATTCGCCACCGTGCACAGCAATTGGAGCTTTGTCCATCAACTTTATGGAAGATTTTGCGCAAAGATCTTGGCTTGCGACCTTACAAGATCCAGCTTGTGCAAGAATTAAAGCCGCGAGACCATGCAATGCGTCGTGATTTTGGTGTATGGGCCGAAAATGAGATTGATTTCGATGCTGATTTTCATCGCAAAAATTTGTTCAGTAATGAGGCTCATTTTTGGTTGAATGGCTACGTCAACAAGCAAAATTGCCGCATTTGGAGTGAAGAGAATCCACATGAGACCCTTGAAACGCCATTACATCCACAAAAACTGACTGTTTGGTGTGCTCTATGGGCTGGTGGAGTCATTGGGCCATACTTCTTCCGCAATAATGCTGGAGAGGCAGCTACCGTTAATGGAGACCGGTATAGAGCCATGATAACCGACTATTTTGTTCCCGAATTGGATGGCATGAATGTGGATGAGTTGTGGTTCCAACAAGACGGCGCTACATGCCACACAGCGCACGTCACAATCGATTTATTGAAGGAAACATTCGATGAGCGCATAATTTCGCGGGATGGACCTGTCAATTGGCCACCAAGGTCGTGTGATTTGACACCATTGGATTATTTTCTTTGGGGATATGTGAAGTCGCTCGTCTACACCAACAAACCAGAAACGTTAGGGGAATTGGAAGCCAACATTCGTGGCGTTATTGCCGACATACGGCCCCATATGCTCGAAAAAGTGGTTGAAAATTGGACCTGTAGAATTGGCTTTATTCGAGCCAGCCGCGGCGGCCACATGCCCGAAGTCATATTTAAACATTAATGGCATAAAATTATCCTTCCAATAAAGCCAAATTGATGGACCTTAAAACGATTTTCTTGTGTTTTATTTCAATTCGAAGTTCTATACCCCTAAAAAAAACACCCTTTATAACAAACATTCTTCTATGTAAGGGTTTTGCCCACTACACCGCAAAGAGATTCAGTTGTGATTACAAAAGAACACTTTAAAGTGCAATGAGAAAGCTTATTTGAATGAAAGTTGAGAGGTGGTGAAAAATAAATGTGTGTGACTAATGTCAATGAATTTTGTCATACATATATATACATACATAAGGATTGATATACAAAATCATGTTTTCATGCTCTTTAACACTTCATTAAAGTCTTGTGCACTTACCAAAGCTCACGAAGAGATTTATTTGACTTTCAAAGTGGTATTCGTAGAGTACTTTCGGTTATTTGCAGTTGTCACTTACCTGAAAAGGAAATAAAAAAATCGGTTGGATTAAGATGTGTTATAAGGGTTTGCAAGTGATTTGCTGTAGAAAACTTATTAATTATGTATACTCTCCATGAGCATTAAATGGTATTATAACTTTGGTTCGATGTTTCTAAATCGCATTTTGTATTCGACAAAGCCGAGGACAGCGCTTTCTTTACTTGTTGGTTTTAATTTGGGAATGATTGAAAGGTATGGGAATGTTATGGTAATGGTAATAATAATTAAATGATATTGCAATAGTAATTGCACGGCAATGGTATGATTATGTTATGGTAATTGTAATTTAATGGTATGGAAATTTTAATTTAATGGTATGATAGTGGTACGGTATGACAATGGTATGGTAATGTTTTGGTATTGAAATGGTAATGATATGGTAATGGTATGGCAATGGTTTGGAAATTATATGGTAATGTTATGGTATGATAATGTTATGGTAATATGGCAATGGTATGGTAAAATGGTAATGGTATAGTAATGTTATGGTGATGGTATAGTAATGTTATGGTGATGGTATAGTAATGTTATGGTAATGGTATAGTAATGGTATGGTAATATGGTAATGGTGTCGTAAAATAGTAATGGTATGATAATGGTATGGTGATGGTAAAGTAATGGTATTTTAATGACGTGGTAATGGTAAGGTGATGGTAAAGTAATGGTATGCCAATACCGTACTATTTCGGCACTATATCTTCTGTATATTTGTTTTGACTCAATCTGTACCTGTGAAGTGTATCCTCTTCGGGTATAATGTCCACATATGTGGACACAAGTTTTCTTTGTAAAATAACTGTCAATATTTCATTATTTTTCTCAAACAATATAACAATTTATTGGGAACATATGCGCTCGCTTTTCTACATTTTTAGTTTCTCTCTTTACTTCTTCTGTCGCGTTCATTTCATACGATATTTTCAAATGGACTGAAATATGCAAGATTGGATCATATTTTGTCACAAGTGAGTCAATATTTTTTTTGTGTACACATAAACACTTTTACTTTTTTTAATATATATTTATTTATTTTTAATAGAAAAACATTAAAATAGCTTTTTCTTTTTATTACATAAGAAGATTTTGTTTTATTTTGCAGTTATATTAAAAATTAAAAATTTCGAAAAACTGCTTTTTAGTATAAAAAAAAAAAATTACAAGAAAAATTTTCTTTGAAATAAACTCTTCAGACACCAGTTATTAAGAATAAGTCATAAACAATTATTTTTTCGAGCGTATTTTCGGTGCGGGATTGAAGAGGGTATTTATTTGCGCAAGATACACGCGGTTCCAGCTAGTTTTGTATATTACTTGTACGGAGATTTCAGCCTGAGAGCTCTTCACAGGCTAATAGTACAATAGACAAGAATTTTTAAAAAAGAACATTGTCAGAACATAAAAGTATGCAATTATGCAAGCATGGCTATCATGTAAGAGATATGGTACTATATGTTGCATGCTTTTAGACGCGAGTAATATAATCTCTAATGTTTCTGCGACTTCCATAATCTTTGCTTTTTGTGTACTTTTCGTAACCAACCGATAATATTCCCCATTATAGTCCAGTTTTACCTACTTACTGAAAGTCGCTCAAGTAGAATAATGTTGTTAAAAGTCCTTATGTTGGAAAATGTTCTTTCGTATACCGTATAGTGATATAAGCATACCCATGCATTGTATGTAGATTCATTTTTATCAGCAAAACCCTACGGCGCGACAATAAACTCTTAAATGCACTTTATGTTTTTAGTGCGCAGTAAGCATTTTCATTGTTTTCGTTAAACCTATTATTATATTAAGTAAATATTACAAACATATCATTTTGTATTATAAGTTGTTTTTGTGTGGTAATATGCTCGATTTTCCATCGAATATGCAACGTGGATACCATCAAATGTCATTGTCTCTTGGAAAAATTACTCGTACACAGAAATACTTCGTAGTTTATATACAACGGCTGATCGTAGCACTACAAACAGCGTTGAGTTGATAACCCGTTGTGTGTCCTCAATTTTGCGCTTCGTCCTTTCCTTCTTTAAACACTTCCTTACTGCCGCGCTACATTCCTTTCACCACTTTTAGGGTTTTGCATACCGGAACTTCATGGTTTTGTGGTGTAATGAACCTTCAAATACATATTTTGTAAATAGGCGTATGAATCTGTATGTATTTGTTATATTTGCTTATATCATTTTTTTAAGTATACAACAAATTTAGCACACATACAGTGAGTAGCAAATTAATGGGACAGTGGCTTTTAAAAAAACACTATACAAAATATTTCTCCAATAACAAATGTTGGAACTGATAATAATACAAATTAGTACACAAGGTGATTCTTTTTATTACAAATCGGCCGCTGAATAGAAGAGCTTATCAGTACGACTTCAGACCTGGCTAGTATACTACAATTCGCCAGATGGTGAGGCCCATAAATAGAGGATCGCTACATACTACCAGAGCAGCTCTTATTCACGTCATATGTCCTTGAGCAATACCTACAGCTCTACAAGGATTGGGAAAGACCCTCCTAGTCGTTTCGTTACCATATAAGTCAGACAAGATGGCTTAATAGCGTGCGACTTCTTCAACTTGGTGCTGGAAAAGATAATCCGAGCACCGAAGCATTGATTTAACGATCTAAACACACGAGTTCTGTAAGGTCTGCATTCTTCGGACTAGATAAGGAGGCAAAGCAATTGTAAAAAACTACGTTAATGTATTTTACATTTTTTTTAAACAAATTATGACTTTTATTTTATAAGATACTGATGGCAGTGGTCCTGAGAGCAATCAAAAAACTGAAAAATCTATATTTCAAGATAGAACTGGAGCAATAAATCGACGAATAAACTATTTAATCCCATGTGGTAGTTATTCAGTGGGTGCAGACATATGTATGTACATACAGACTGGAAGAAATAAAAAAAAATGTTTTCTTTTGCCATCACTGTGTACAACAAGAACACAGCATATCCGCGCGGCAAAATGGAATCTAAACTTTAAGTTGGGCATCTACCAATGTTTCGGTGTAAATCACATTCAAATCTAAACAGCGGGTTTTTAGTGATGCGCGAACAAACATACATTCTGACAGAAAAAGACAGAGTTTCCAAAGTTTTTTTGAAGTTAGCTTCTTAGTCGGCGATGGAAAGTTAAAGGTATTTTTGAGTAGATCGAAATCTTATTGGGATGCAACGAAAATAAAAATATAGGTAATAAGGATTAAAGAAACACCTAATTGTAGCACATTTAGGCAGGGTTCGAATCATTTTCACATGGTTCTCGGGACTTATTACGCGGTGATTTTGGGATTGCTTCGAGACTATTTCCACATCATTGCAGGACTGTTTGCTTGACTTTTTCCGGATCATTTAGGGACTTTTTCAGGAATAGTTTTCGAGACTTTTTGGGATCATTTCAGGACTTTTCAGGAGAAATTCGGGATTGTTGTCGCATCCTTTCAGGATTGATTTCGCCAATTTCTTGACGAAAATTTCGGGTCTTTTTTTATATCATATTTGGGATCATTTTGGGACTGTTTCGGGACTTTTTGCGATCAGTTCGGGATTTTTGTGCTGTTTTTGGTATGATTTGGAATTGTTTTTGGAACTTTTTCGGGACTGTTTCGAGACTTTTTCTTGATCATATCAAGATCATTTCTTGATTGTTTAAGGGAATTTTCCAGATTATTTGTCACCATTTCGGGATTGTCCCGACAACAGTCCCGAAATAATCCTAAAGTGATCCCGAAAAACAATAGTGGTTTACAACTATTTATTTAATTTTTTGTTTTGTTTTCAAAATACAAAATGTTGTTTCGGCATTCTTTTTTACTACCTTTAATGTAAAGAAATTGGCTTATTGAAATTTTATTATTATTTTAAAAAGTTTTTTTTATACATTTAAAAAAAAAAGTATTTTCAATAATGTTTCAGTTAAATTTTTTTTCTTTGAATTACAAAATTTCAACTTTTTTCCGAAAATTTTTTTTATTTTTTTATGCATTTAAAAAAAGATATTTTGAATTACAAAATTTTAAATTTTTCAAAAAATGTTTATGACTTATTTCTGTACATTTTTTGGAAAGTTTGAAATGTTAATTTCTTTCAAATTTTCAAAACAAACCTAGCCACAAAACTCTTTTAACATTGCTCCATTTGGACTTGAAGGCAATATACTTGGAACATATCTACATACATATCTACATACATATACAATAGCTATGTAGTGACTGAACTATGCAATTTTGCTGTTGTCATTGTGACTACTGCCACAACAATAAAAATATAAATGCGAAATATGCACTCGAGCACTGCTGCTGAGTACTGTTATATTGGTGCATTCTCAACATTTTGTGGCTGCAACAACGCACGAATGTGGCAAAAATGTTCTTTACTACAACACTTAACAATAGTGTGCCACAACAACAACAGCAACAATACAAAACTTTTACCAACACAACATATATGTATCTAAGATCCATGCTATCCTCATATTTTACATATTTCAGAAGCCAACGCTTTACGCTTCAGTAAATATTGCCCTACAAAATCATGGCAATGTAAGTATGTATGTATGTGTATCTGGTATGTAAATATATAGAATTGTACTTTGTACTCAAGGCCTTTACAACTCGCTTATCTCTTTAACCAACTCGACGACGAACTACTCAGGCGTTGCACGTCTTTGGTGTGAAAATGCATTTCCCGCTGTGCGATTTCTCAGAAATTATTACATACCAGAATTTATAGTGCATTACATATAAGCTTACATATTTCCATACATATATATGCGATACAAAGCAACTTATGCACATACTTACAATCGGATGATACAAATCGTACATACTTTCATATGTATCTGTGCTATATGCGCTTGCCTTCGGGAACCAAGGTAAATCAAAAGACGCAAATGACTGCTGCCTCCAGGCGTCAAAAGCAGCTGTTCCACATATGTGCCGATTAATGTGCTGAAATATATTTATATGTACCCATATGATTGTGTGGTTTTACGCTTCTGCATATATGGAGATATGAATTTTACCCGCAAGCAAGCAAGAAAAAAGAAATTAATATGAAATTATTTGAATATTTCTTGTGATATTAATTGATTTTACTCTGAAGCTAAAGTGATTAAATTGCTGTGTGCAAAGGCATTGACTTTAGCTGAGCCTGCCCCAACGAAAATCGTAAACTTTTTAAATCTGTGAAGTACTTAATTCTTTATATTTTAGGAATGTTGTTGCATATCAAGTGATTTGAAAATCAGCGCCACCTAAGGTGATGAAACGGCATTCGATGGCTGAGTGGAAGAACGATTGAAAAACTAGCTATATCACAATTTGTTTTAAAACCGACCTGTCTCAACTCAAATTCAATGCATTTTCAGCTAAGATAGGGCGATTTTGAAAAAAAAAAAAATTAAGAGAAAATTAGTTTTAGAATTTTTGTCCGTCTGCTTGTATGTTTGTTCGTGCATCACTGACAAGCCGCTGTATAGAAATGTATGCAATTTTCACGGAATTGTTGACAGATGTTCAACTTAAGGTTTGGGATCTATTATACCGCTGTACACAGTGGTGGCACTAAAAGTTTGCTTCAAATATTTTTACACATATTGTGAATTTGGAACAGGTTAATGTATGTTCGGATATAAAGAAAATATGAATACTTGAGGTCTTAATTAGAGTAAGCGAAGCCGAAACAATGAGTTTTAGAATTTTTGTCCGTCTGTTTGTATGTTTGTCCGCGCATCACTGACAAGCCGCTTTATATAAATGTATACAATTTGCACCGAAGTTTTGACAGTTGTCGAACTTTAAGTTTTAGATCCGCTGGACACAGTGGTGGCAATGAATATATTTGTATACATATTTATAGTACATATTGTGAAATTGTAACAGGCCGATGTCTGTGCAGATATCAAAGAAATATGCATAAATAGACTCTTCCTTAGAGTAAGTGAGGCCCAAAAGATAGGTTTTAATATTTTTGTCTTTCTGTCTGTATGTTTGTTCTCGCATCATTCAAAAACTACTGCATGGAATTGAATGCAAGTTCACCGAAGTATTGCTATATGTTTACCTTAAAGTGTAGAAGTCTTTTTGTGGTAGATAATTATTTAATTTTAGCAGAAAACAGTGGTGGCGATAATAGTAGGCTAAAATGTATTTTAACCCTCGTAAGCATCAATTGCAACTTTCCTTGCATAATTTGTATAGTATTTTATTACTTCATTTACACTTTCTCTACTTAAAACGGTCACCTCAATACCGCATGATAAACTTCTGCGTGCAACCACACATCATTTATTGCTATTATTGATTTCTCTTTTCGTTTTCATTGCCTATTCTTGCTTCTAATGCATTTCACTTCATTTGCAAATACTTTTCGCAATTCCTTACGCAAATTTTTACTCAGCGCCCAACCTCTCTTCGCCAAAGATCTTTTCATTTCAATCAACTATAATGCTTTTGTTATTTTCGTAGTTTTCTTACGATGGCTTTCTTTAGTTGTCTGCTTGGTGTTGGTGTTGCTTTTGTTCTTGTTGTTTGTTGCTTATTGCCAGGCGTGTCAGCAAGTCGACGTCTTTTTATTTGCACACCAAAGTCGCATCACGCCCATTTCTTACCGTTTCCTACCCCGACTCATTTGCATGACTCTTTTCTCTTCAAGTCAGTCGTCGTTTGGCCTTTTCGTCTTTGCTTGCATGCCATTTGCGTTTTGTTAGCATTTTTCGTTTTTCATGCCATGTTTAGACACATGTGAAAACGTATTTTCTTGGTCTCTGCACATTGCAATTTATTGAATTTTAGTTTAGACAATTTTTGCAAAAGTACAATAATATAATATATACGCGATACGGTTGAGTTGATTGCTAGAAGAGCCACCACCACCTTCAGCACTCCATCCGGATTGCTTGTGACCCAACAACGGTTGTTTAATGCGCCCTTTCCCAACTTAGTCGCTTGCATGTTAGGTACGCTTCACACATTATTTGTTGTTTTTGTTTTTGATTATTTTTTTAAGTCTTCTCCATTTTTCCGTCTTTAATTTCAGTATTCATTTCCACACCGTACTGCGCACCCAAAGTTTGCCGGCCGTCATGAGTTTGTTGGTAGCCGAGCTTACAAACAACTCCGTCGTCGTCATCGCCTTTAGCCTGCCGCTTGTTGACTCCATTGGCTCTTCCAAATATATTTACTTGTTGTTGTTGTTGAGTCGTAACACCATTCGCAAATGGCATTGTTTGTGTCCAAATTGAATTTTCTTTCATTTCTTTTCAGTATTTCATTTCTTCTAGTTATTACGTATGTTTATTTTTGTACTTTTATTTGTTTTTTCTACTTTTACTGCCTTATTTGGTTGTTCTTTTGTAAGCTGCTCCCTCTCTTCCCATCTCTTGGGAGCCCCATTCTCCTAACCAAGTTGGACTTGATGTGTGCGCCTATGCGTGTTGGTGTCTTCTCTACCAGCCCAATCATCTCACACTCACTTAACAATAGTAGTTCCTTGAAATTTTTGTTCCTTTTATGTGTTCAAGAAATCCGTCTCTTTACTTTGCCTCTAGCGTCTGTACGTCAGCCTTTGCTGTAGGCCGTTCAGCCAAAGTACTCGTCGTCTAGGTCGTTTTGTCTTTTGTAGGCGCATAACTTGCGTCCAACGACTTGTTCGACTGGTTTGTAACGTCTTTTCGAATATCTTCAGTTCGGCAACACTTATTCTTATTGCTTTCTTGTGGGCGTTTATCTCTGGTTGATGACTTTTACATTCGCAATGGACAATTGTTTTTAGTTGTATATCTTCTTTTTTTACTTCAACAAATCATGCTACGTTGTGGCAATTCTTCTGCTCGTTAAGATGAAGCATTCAGAGTAAATCGAAGTGACGGCTATAGAGTGGGATGACGGTAGGAGTACAGTACAGTTACAAAATTAAACGTCAAAATCCGAATCAATTATATTGAAAAAGATTTGCAATTAGTTTTTGAAATCCGAGTTGGCTGTTAAAGCTTGAAGTTGTAAGGCAAATCTAGATTTTCTACTCATAGGTACTTCGATATACGACTAGTAGTGTGTATTACAGGGCTAGCCAGACTCAGCATCATTAAAGCGCAGTCTCTACTTAAAGTACTACCAGAGGATGTAACCTGATTGAGTGACAAATTCTGACTCACAAACGATTCCAAAGCCTAAAGGCGGCATCCATCTGAGTTGTTAGCCGTTAAGAAAATATTTACACGAAACTGTCTCTTAAGGTATTGGAAGATAGCCTAGCCGCAACGGGTAAAGATGTAAAACCCAGTCGCTGATTTAGGTGTATTATTCCTTGAACCTCTGAATACCGAATTAACTTAGGAAAGTGAGACGATCCGGAGGTTCGATGGGGTCCAACAAATTGATTCTGCTACCGTCACGCTGAACCAGAAGGTGGTAGTACCGGAGGGCACTGCATAAGAGTAACCTCATCAGTAACGCGCGATGGAACTGAATTATTTTGAAACTGTATTCCGTCCTCCCTTGTCAATTTTTTTTAGTAGACAATCCGGTTGTGGCGTTGTGCCATCTTCAGTGTTAATTATCTTTCCCTTCGGGGAGTGTATTAGTTGTTACAACCGATAACTGCCAACTCTTGAAAAGTTTTGGGAATTATATAACACTGTCCTTGTTTTATTTGTCATATCGATGCTAGATAAAATATTTCGTGCTCGCTTAAAAAATTTTTGAGTTGAAAGCAACAAAAAAAAAAGAAGGAAAAATTATAAGCGCGCACATTTTTGGCTGCTATCTTAGAAGTTTACATTCGATTTTCAAAATAAAAGCAAAATTTCGTAAAAAAAAGTTTATTTTGCTATTTTATTCACAACTCGCTAAATGCTTACGAAACAAAATCGGCTAATATCGTACAACTGTAAATGAACTATTCTTGCATATTCACTATTATCTCTCAAACGGCTCAACCAAATTAAATAAAACATACAGTATCCTACATTCTTAGGTTTTCTACCTAGGTGCTGCCACTGTAAATGTGTATACAGGGTATTTGAATTTTTTTGAAATTATGTACGTTATGCCAATATCAAACGGTGGTATTTTACGTCATATTTCAACAAAACTATTTCTGAGTAGAGTTATTAGCTGGAGTTGCCACCTAAAGAAATGTATAAATAATTTTTTTTGCATATTCAATAACGACAGTTGGATAATTATTTTTTGGATATAGATAATATGCTACATTTCAAGTCTCCTACGTAAATGTTGCCACATACAATTTTTGTACAGGGTTGCCACCCATTGGAGATTTTTTTTTATTTGGAATGAGATACACCAAATTATCATAAGGAAAATTACTTGTCATATTTCTTTTGTAAAAAGGTTATTTGCTCCAACATAAGCTCTCTAACTTAAGGGTTGCCACTTAGGCTTAATTTACATGGCTGCCACATATCTGACATTAATTCGAAAAATTAAATGAGATTTGTCATTATAGATATAAAACGATAAGTTTTTGCGGCCTATTTAAAACAGGAAAAAATATTTCTAAGTAGGCTTAACAGAAGGGGTTGACTACCAATCCTTTTATAAATTTTTTGGCATACCCGCTATTACCTCAATAAAGACATTTCAATGAACTTTTGAATATATGTAGGTAATATGCTACATTTCAAGCTTTTCTACTTCAGTGCTACCATATGACATGTTTTTATAGGGTTGCCGCCCATCTGAAATTTTTTTAAATGAGATACTCAAATTCCTCTATTATCTGTGAATCAATTGCAGGATTTCTTTGATTTGTATAAGGGTTATTTGTCGTGATATAAGCTCTCTAACTTAAGTGTTGCCAGTTAGATTTTTTTCGTGGTTGCCACATATTTGAAATTCATTTAAAATTTTAAATGAGATATGGCATTGTGGGTATCAAACAAAAGGTAATTTACATCGTATTTCAAAAATGATATTTCCACGATCACAACCTATGGTTGTCACCTAATTGTGTTACATATTTTTTATATATACTCTTGGTATAAATTTACCGTTAATGTGGAACAAAAAACGAAAAAAAAAATCCATAATAACAGTGATCATGATATCTAATTGTGGGGAGACACCCAAATTAGTCAGCAAAACTGAAATGGAAGTCAACACAAAAAGGAAAAGAGATTCACCCTAAAAGTAGTTAAAATTGAATCTGCACTGATTCATAAACAAAAACTGACTGACGTCATGCGTCTTTAAATCTATGGTTTTATGAAAGACAAACAAATAAATAAATTCCTACATTTTAGTGTGGCGTATGTTTGGCCCAGGAAATGCACAACACGCATTCATTTCATCTTGTTCGTAAAACAAACCCAAAACACACAAGAACAAACCATAAATTACGGCCAGCTTCCTATTTGGCTGTATTTGTGGCATCTCTGCTGCTAACAGTTGCCGGCAAGTCGGACGGCAATGACTTCATACCAGTAACCCCCCCCACTAGTGCATGGAAATTCACTTGTTCTTAAATTTTATTTTCATGTTCAAGAGTGTTTGTCATGTTTTTTGTTTTGTTTGTTTATTGAATTTTGCCACTTCCTTCATTACAACAAACGAGTACAAATTACTGTTGTTGTTTCGGTTTCTCATTTTTCCCACTTCGTTTTGTTTACTTGATTCGACAATATGAGTCATACAAAATATTTTTAGCCTCCACTTTAAAGGAAAATCACTACAACTACAAAAAAAAAAATGTTGGAACAACAAAAGTTATGAGTGAAATAACGGAGAAAAAAAACTACTAGCCGGTGATGACGAAATCAAGTAAAAATGTCCACACATTTCACCCCAGAAGAAGTGCAGGCAACGTTTATTACTTGAAGTGCTTGTTGGAGAGGGTGGAATGCATGGGCGAAGGATATCAGAACATATTTGTAAATATATTTATAAATTTTTACTCACATATTTACCAATAAATATGTAACCTTAGACCGCATCTAAAAATAAAAAAGGTTTGGTTTACACTGATCATTAGTAGTACCGATTACGAACGAAAAAAATCGATACTTAAAATAAATATCGATAACATGAAGAAAAAAAAATTGTGTTTAATAAAAACCCATTCGAAGTCGAAGGATACATAGAGCAACTTGGAGCAAAGGCCTTTCGGTAGTGAAGAATTTGAAAGACCGTTTCGACTTAAAGAGTGTAAAATTAAAAAATTTAACGACTACGGAGGAAGGAGAGAATAGAAAGGAGCGCCGAAAGCTCCGAATAATGTGGAATTAAATTGATATCGTGTTGGGAATTGAAATCATCAAAAATTGAAGTCGGTATGATGGGTGCAACCTTCTAGGTCATGTCACCCCTCCTAACGTAAGGCAGGAGAGATGCGTAATGAGAAGTGAGAGGCATCATATCCGTGGATCAACCATCGAGCATATTAGTCCCCTCTTACGACCGGTATGCCTACTTCGGGCATATTCTAAGCCCCTAACCCGCAGGGGTGTCATTACCTTTTTTCATTTTAGTCGCCCATTACGAGAAGAATACCTACCTCAGGCATATTCTAACCTTCTAGACAGTTTCAGCCTTGTAAATTACGTAGCCGAGTACCTTTGAGTTCTCTTAATACTGGAGTTCAATATAGCCACATGCAACATATTCTTGAAAATTCAAATTCGAAAACTTCATTCAAAACAAATCGATATAAAACTTTCCATGAAAAATATCGTTATCGAGTTGCTAAATTGGCTATATTGTCCCTGCAGTAAAATTATGTAAATCAGTTTTCAGAAAGTGAAATCTTAGAGCTGTTCATTTATTAGTAACTAGTTATGTACCTTTTACAAAAACGATAGTTAAAAGAACTTTGAAGTATCGGATATCGATAACGATACATCCACAACCAGAAATATCTAAACCCCTGCAGGGAAATCAGTTAACTATAAGTCGACTATTAGTTCACTATTTTTCAGCTAGCTTTGTCTTTCCCTCAACTACTTTACATTGCTTTTAGCTGACTACTTTTACATGGCGATGGCGCCGAAAAAGTGAGGGGGTTTTCAGTTGACTACAAGTTGACTACTTTTATGTTAACTTGTAGCCAGGTCAATACTAGGCAATTTTTGGTACTTTTGGTTCCTATATACCATAGTTAATAAATATATATATTTTAACTATATTATGGTTAATGTGTGTTTATGTGTATCATTCATAAACATGTGGATGTCCTGCTCTCAAAACATGGTCAGAAACCAATGTCTTAAGCCATAACCATGTTGCGGCATGCAAATTTTCAATAAAATAGAAATATAAAATTTATTGATTCTAATGAAAAACAGTGACACATAGAAAAATACAATGAAGTTTTTTTGTTAGAAAATATTTTTTTATTTGATATTCAAGTGTTAAATACAATTTTTCGATTGAACACTGAATGGCTTTAAAACCAACTAATAGTTAGACACAATAAGGCGACTAAAAGTTAGCTAGTTTAGTAGTTCGCCACAGAATTCTCCATAGGGAACTATCCGAAATGTAACGGGTATAGTTAAAGCGAAGCTACATTAAAACTGTTCAAACTGGAACCGGGTGAAAACGGGTTGCTTAGTGAGGGCGTTACTCTGGTTCGGTATTTTAGTGCTGGGAGTGAGCAGTTGAAAGTATTTATTATGTACAAGAAAGACCGTCCATGCTTTGCTGCCTCTTACGACTGAGTCCGATTTTAATCATTATATCTTCGAAACGAATTGAGATATGGAACTTAGTCACACATTTTGGGTCACCCTGGTCGTTATATTGGTCGATAACTCCGAAACTGGTCGAGTTATCAAAATAATCGACATCTTTACTGTTATGTTAGACGTCGAGTAATGCAACGGTGAAAGTTGCATTCAATTCAATCAGAGGTTTTTGAGTGATGCGCAAACAAACCTACTCTCTCTCTCTATGGCGCGATATACAACAGGTATATCATCATAAACCTCCTAAGAGATTTTTGCGCCAAGCTTCTCTTCCAATTTGTGGTGTGCCGATTTGAATTTTCCCTACAAATTGGTGGAACCTACACACAGACAAAAATTCTAAAAACTGTTGATTTGGATTCTATTGCCTCAATTATTATCTCTCCTAGCAAGTTTGCGGCCGCCGTGGTGTGAAGGTAGTGTTGCCGGCCTACCACACCGAAGGTCCATGGTTCGAGCCCTGGTACAGGTAACATCAAAAGTGATTTGAAAAAAGTTTTTCAAAACGGGGTCGCCCCTCGGCAGTGGTTTGGCAAACTCTCCGAGTGTATTTCTGCCATGACAGGCTTCTCAGCAAAAATTCGTCTCCTTTGTAGATGCCGTTCGGAGTCGGCAAAAAACTGTAGGTCCCACCAATTTGTAGGGAAAATTCAAATCGGCACACCACAAATTGGAAGAGAAGCTTGGCGCAAAAATCTCTTAGGAGGTTTATGATGATATACCTGTTGTGTATCGCGCCATAGAGATAGAGATAGCAATTTTGCTTCAATATACAATATACACGACTATTACAATTTTATTATATGCAGAGAGAGATTTTCCGTCATCCCTTGTCAAATTTGGTTTTGAGACAAACCGGTTTCGGCGTTGTACCATCATCAGTGTCGATTTTCGTTCTGATCTGACCTTGACTGTTTTTTTGATGTTTCCGGGGGAGCATTTATTCTCCACCATGTGATTCGCAAAGTTGGACTTTGGCATGATGGTTGGATTCCGTGTCTTTTTGTTATAATCTCTAATGTGGTCTCTGAACCTCGTTCTTACTTGTCGTCCTGTTTGTCCTATGTAACTGTGCTGGCATTCACAAGTGAGCTTGTATACACCATGACTGCTAAACGGATCTTCTGAGTTAGTTTTGGTTCTTAGCTTCCGTCCTAAATTGTTCGATGTTTTGAGCGCCGTGTTGATGTTGTATTTTCTAAGGAAATTTGCTAATTTATGTGTTGCCCTTCCAGTATATGTCGTTGTCGTCCAGGTTTGTGTACTTTCTTCTCCATTGTTTCTTTTTGGTTCTCTAAGATTTCTCCTGAGTTTATCTACTAGTGCTTTCTTATATCCGTTGTTTGTAGCGATGTTATATATTATTCCAAGCTCTCTTCTATATGCTTCTCGTGTAAGAGGTGTTCTTTCCGATCTATGTACTAAGTGCCTTAGCGCTGCATTTTTATGTTGTTCGAGGTATTATGTATTATTGTGTCGGTGGCCGTTGGTTTCCTATATATGACGTAGTTGAATTTATTGGTAGCTTTATCAATACTTATTGTGCGTTCGAGATAATTGATTCCTCCGTCTTTTTCGGTTTCCATTGTGAATTTTATGTTCCCGTGCTGCTTGTTGAGGTACTCCAGCACTTGCTCTTCGTTGTTGGTAGTTAAAACGCATATATCATCCACGTACCTAGCGTAAAATACTTATTTGTCATAAGGTGTAGATCTAGGTTAGCTTTGAGCTATTTGAATTTCTTACAGGACAATTGTAAACAAAATCATATCTCCAGTTGCATGGCGAACTTTGCTATTTTCGATACGATCTAGTATATATATACACCTACATATGTTTCTATACTGCATTTTTTCATATAAGTTTCCAGCATTTCGAATGAAAAAAATACCAACAAATCGCAGTTACAATGCCAAAGTAAAATTGGAAAATTATTGAAGCGTGTTTGTTGGTTATTGCTCTTGTTGTTCGAAACAAATTACTAAAAACAACTAAATCTGTAATAAAATGTTCAAAGAAAATGTGATATTCGAGCGCAAAAGTTTTGCTATTGCAATGGACGAATTGAGCATCCCTCGATGCGAGCTGTCCATCTAAGAACTGAGCTGGAAATTATGGCCCACATTAAATGTGTGAAGTTTTAACATTTTTTATGCTGTTTTTGCATTTTTTTTGCTTTGTTTGCGGAGTTATTAATAGACAAAAAAGGATTGCATGTACTGGCTCAATTCGAAAATGCTGAACACTAGCGCTGTTTGTAGTTTTCTCTCGCAATGTAAAATTCATTTGAAATGCTACAATCTTTTTTGCTGAAGAATATGTTGTTTTTGTAATATTTTATTATATCCTGAGTTTGTTAATTGTGCTTTTAAATTGGGTCTTTATTCCGCCTCAAATTTTATTATTTTTTTAGGAGACATATGCACATCTCTGAAAAAACGCTTATTTATTATTTTTTGACCTCTAATTTCGAAGAATAAGTGGAAGACTGGAAAAAGGTGCACGAAAATTAAATGAAAAAAAAAATGAGAATACGCAGTCAGTGAGTCATGCTTTGTATCACAAGGTCACACAAAAGTCCTTATATTAGGCTTAACTGTTACTAAGGGCCCAAATTTGTAAAATTTTGGGCAAAAAATTTCCCCCCCTTTTTTTATGTTTCTAGTCGAGTTCAATAAGTTAAACACAAAATAAATCACTTTTAAGCACTAAAACATTTTTTATATGCTGGTAGAACGTTAAAACAAACATGCAAAAAAAATTGCGAGTGATCAAAATTTAGTCATTTTCTGCTTTAACTAATTCGACACGACTAGAAACTTGAAAAAATTAAAACAAAAGATATTTTTTGGCTAAAATTCAAAATTTCATGTTTAAAAAAAAAAAAAATATTTGAGTCCAAAATTTACTGCCAAACTTTAACTTTCACGATTTTGAAAAGCATTGACATTGGAACTTTTAAATTTCTTTTCCCAAAAAAATAAAAAAAAAATATAAAAAAATATAAAAAAAAAAATATTAAAAAATAAAAAATATTTTTTTTAGTACCCTCTTTGAAACTGTCAAAGTTTTTTTTATATACAGTAGTTTTCGAAATTTTGAAAAAAAAAGTAGATCTTACAAAACCAAAAAAAAAATTTGGATTTGCTTAATTTTAAAAAAAAAAAAAAATTTTTAATTTTTTTCTTAAATTTTTTTCTTAAACTTCGTTACCTTTTGCAAATAACTGTAAAATTCAGTACCAGATTATGACATGATAAGGTGCCTTTTATTCCTAAAACGTGGATTCCATCACTGTGTAAATGGAACAGAAAAAAATTATGTTTTTGTATTCCAATAAAATTTTTTTTTGTAAGTATACAAATTAATTTTAGTAAACCCTCTCTTATCCGCCAATTTTAACCAGACCTGTTAAATCTGATTAGTAATTATTATTGTTTTAATTGTTTTTCAAGAAAAGGCAATTATTAATTGATCACGATTAGAAAAAATCAAAAAAGGAAAATTTAAAAAAAAATCTCAAATAATCAAAAAAAAAGTTTCGATTCCTTTAATTTTTTTTTTTTTGATTATTTTTAATTTTTTTCAGTATTGTTGATGTGTATATTAATACGCTTCTCCAATTTTAACCAGACCTGTTAAATCGGATTAGTAATTATTATTTTAATTGTTTTTCAAGAAAAGGCAATTATTAATTGATTACGATTAGCAAAATCAAAAAAGGAAAATTAAAAAAAATCTCAAATAATCAAAAAAAAAAGTTGTTTTGATTCCTTACATTTTTTTGATTTTTTTCTTTTTGATTATTTTTAATTTTTTCAGTATTGTTGATGTGTATATTTATATGCTTCCACAAAAGCGAAAAAAATCAAATAAAATGAAAAATATCAAAAACTATCAAAAGTAATCAAAACAACTTTTTTTCGATTTTTTTAATAATCGTAAAAAATCATGATTTTTCTTGATAATTTTTTTAATTACTTGGAAAATAACCATTACAAATTGAAAGTAATGGTAATTCAATCATTAAATGGATTCCCAAAAAAATAATTAATCAAACCGGTAATCATTACGATTAGTAATCATTATTTAAGAGGCCTGATTTAAACTAATTTCTCATGGTTGAGCAATAATTTTTCAAATTCAATGCCTACGAGTAATGAACAACTTATTGAGAAACGAAATATAGGCAATGTGCAGCAATCATAAGGAGCCCCACATATAACTTGGGCATACCAGCTGCTTACAAGGTTTTAAGAAATAATTCAAATTTATTGATTACACAATATAATTACACTAGAATTATCAGTGAAATACTGATTGAAAATGCTACGCCAAGTTATCCTAATGCTTGCAGTCAAGCAACATGATTTTTACAAAAACAAAGCTGAATGATTAAACAATTTTCATAAGAAAATACTTGGCACGAGTGCAAAATGCACAAAATGCACGATACATAACAAATGAATATTTGAAAGTAGAATACACCTGAGCACTAGAGAGCTCATTCATACAATGTACGCATATCGATTAGGTAAAGGGTGTTTTTTTTAGGGGTATAGAACTTCGAATTGAAATAAAACACAAGAAAATCGTTTTAAGGTCCATCAATTTGGCTTTATTGGAAGGATAATTTTATGCCATTAATGTCTAAATATGATTTCGGGCATGTGGCCGCCGCGGCTGGCTCGAATAAAGCCAATTCTACAGGTCCAATTTTCAACCACTTTTTCGAGCATATGGGGCCGTATGTCGGCAATAACGCCACGAATGTTGGCTTCCAATTCCCCTAACGTTTCTGGTTTGTTGGTGTAGACGAGCGACTTCACATATCCCCAAAGAAAATAATCCAATGGTGTCAAATCACACGACCTTGGTGGCCAATTGACAGGTCCATTCCGCGAAATTATGCGCTCATCGAATGTTTCCTTCAATAAATCGATTGTGACGTGCGCTGTGTGGCATGTAGCGCCGTCTTGTTGGAACCACAACTCATCCACATTCATGCCATCCAATTCGGGAACAAAATAGTCGGTTATCATGGCTCTATACCGGTCTCCATTAACGGTAGCTGCCTCTCCAGCATTATTGCGGAAGAAGTATGGCCCAATGACTCCACCAGCCCATAGAGCACACCAAACAGTCAGTTTTTGTGGATGTAATGGCGTTTCAAGGGTCTCATGTGGATTCTCTTCACTCCAAATGCGGCAATTTTGCTTGTTGACGTGGCCATTCAACCAAAAATGAGCCTCATCACTGAACAAAATTTTGCGATGAAAATCAGCATCGAAATCAATCTCATTTTCGGCCCATACACCAAAATCACGACGCATTGCATGGTCTCGCGGCTTTAATTCTTGCACAAGCTGGATCTTGTAAGGTCGCAAGCCAAGATCTTTGCGCAAAATCTTCCATAAAGTTGATGGACAAAGCTCCAATTGCACGGTGGCGAATCGATTCATTCGGGTCCTCTTCAACACTTTGCTCTACAGCGGCAATTGTTTCTTCGGTGCGCACTGTTCGACGTCTCTGCGGATGCGTATTATCACATAGAGTAAACGTAGTGCGAAAACGATCCATGGTTAACCGAATTAATTGCTCTGATGGACGATTATGTCGACCATAAAATGGACGGAGCTCACGGTAAACTTCGCGAACTGAACCATTATTTTCGAAATAAATTTGCACGATTTGCAAGCGTTGTTCTTTTGTCAACCTGTTCATGATGAAATGGCAAACCAAACTGAACATAAATGACATTAGAGTTGCCAGATTTGACCACAAAATGCCAGTTTTATCTCTATTCGAAAAACAAACCTGTAAAAAAAACACCCTGTATAAGTAATATCACTTCCGACACATAAATTCTCATTTCAAATGAAAATTTGTATGAGCTGTGCAGTAAGTACTTCGTATTTATATGTATAAAGCGCTCAACGCGAATAATCACGTGCAATAGAATAAATCACGGAACGTTGAATAAGCATAACAAATGCGCGAATGTGTGCGAAATGATAGTAAATGTGCAAGGATTTCCAATAACCCAGCGAGTCACACACATGTGCAACACTTAAGTGAAAAGGTAATCTACAATATGGATTTGTACGCATGCCATATATTTCAATTTCTCAAACGAAGGTGGAGACATTCTTACAGCAAATAAAAGCTTATCCTTAAATACTTAAGACAGTGGCAATATTGAGCTTGCAATGCAACTTAAAACCCATTGATTTTTGTTGTTGTTGTTTTCCTGCACACATCCTGTAATACAGGGTGGCGCAAAAGTAATCCTCCTATCAGAAAATGCTATAAATTTTGCGATTGGCCCCTAAAGTCAGTTCTGTTTTGACATTTGTGTAGTAAACACATGCGAAATACACGTTAATAAACAATGTTACGCTACACTGCTCCAGAACGCGGAATATTGCTGACTATTTATTTGACCAATAATCGGTCGGGGCCAAACGGTTACTGTGAATGGTGAGCGCTACAGAGCAATGATCAACGAGTTCTTTTTGCCGCAACTTGATGAATTGGGATTGGAAAACATGTGGTTCCAACAAGACGGTGCAACAGCACACACTGCACGTGCCACAACCGATATGCTGAACATCGGAAGCTTACTTTTGCGCCACCTTGTACATACAGCTGTGTTCATTATAATAGTAGTAAAATGAAAATGGATATCGTTTGACGAAATAAGAAAAAGCTGTGATTTTATTAATTTTCATTTAAAATATAGCGAATTCCATAACAGAAACAACAGAATTTCAAAGCTTACACAAAGTTCAGGAAAGTTAATAAAACTTTTAAAAATCGTCAAGGGTGTTGAGTGATATGGTTTCTGTTATGGAATTCGCTGAATTTTGAATGAAAATTATTAAAAATAACTTCTTCTGATTTCGTTGAACGATACCCAACTTAATTTCACTCCTATTATATTGAACACAACTGTATATACCAAACATTACTTATACTGGCGTTAAAGAAAGCGAGTGCCGTGCGCTCAATAATTGCAAACGGCTACCAGATGACTGTACCATTGCGGTGGACTGACGCTCGCACACAGTTGGCTACATTTACCACTGCCGCATGTGCTGTGTGTTGCTACTTGCTATGCGGTCTGTGGTGTGCAGTGCAATGCGTGCGACGGCAGCAGCTGTGGTTGCAGCAATAAGTTGTAAAGAAGAAAGTAAGAAAGCAAGTTGCATGACGGGGGCAATATAGTCGGGTACCGAAAAAAGGGCGCAAAAAAAAACTTCAGACAGCGAAAATGTCTTGGGTCGTTGACGCTCCGGCAAAAAGTTTGTGCTGTCGCTGGTTGTTGGCAAAAGTTGCACAAGGAAACTTACGAAGATGTGCTACTATGAGAAATAATATGGAGTGGGGGGTTTGCTACCGGCAAAAGCGTCAAGAGCAAACGAAGGCCTACTAATTGCACAGCTCTTCATTATAGTCAATGGTTATGGTGATGGAAGAGACCTCATTAAACCCAAGAAAAAATGCAAATCAACTTAAAATAAGTGAGAGAATATACCCCGAAGCTTATGGGCAGTGGAAGTCTATGTAGACTAAATAGAAAAGACCAAAGTAAACCTATGGAGACTTAATTAAACCTGCGGTCAGTTAAGGACCATATAAAGATCTTAGTTAGCCCAAGAATAATGCAAAACTATGCACTCATTAGAAGATACGTCAGTAAATCTACATTTTCACTAAACCCATAGGTAGTGAAAGCCAATCTTTGATCAATAAAAAAAAGTCCAGTGAACACATGGCCAGCTCCAGTTCATGTAGAATCAATAGCCCATACGACGGTAAGTTCATGGGTAGTAGCATCAATGGGAAAAATCTTAATAAACCCATGTTCAGCGGAGGCCATGTAGAATTAATAGGAGGGACCACAGTAAATCGTATGGATAGCGGAAATCAATGTAGAATAAAGTGGATACACCTAAGTTAACACACAATAAGTACCAAACTACAAGTCAGCTAACAAAAGAGACCTTAGTAAAGCCATGTAAACTGCCGTAAGCTCATGAATACGAGCGACAATTGTAGACAGACCCTCACTAACATCCACACCGAGTCGGCAAACTCCTTTGTCCGGTAACGTCTGGTGAATGCTCATTCAGGCACAAGCAACAGTTGTTGCCGCAGAGAAGAGCGAGCTGCCGAGAGAGAAAAGAGTCACTCTGACCCAACTTCGATCTGAATAACGATTTTTGTAGTCCTACAAAGCCCGCCAATCGTTTCTTCTCTCTGCCAACGCAAATGCATTTCCACTTGGTCCTCCATCGGATTGGTGGTCTCCCTCTTCCCTTGCCTCTATCGGCAGGTACCAATAAGAATATTTTTTGGACTGGAGCATCTTTATTTATTCGCACATGGCCTAGCCAATGAATCCGCTGGGTTTTTATTCATTGATTAATGTCGATACCTGCATAGAGCTCATCATTAAATCTTCTTCGATACTCGTCAACGCCAACGCGTAGTGCTCCATAAATCTTTCGAAAAACCTCCACCTCCAATACTTCCAGAGCTGCCTCATCAGATGTTATCAGTGTCCAAGCTTCTGCACTATACAGCAGGAGGGGTACGATAAATGCCTTATAGTGTTATTTTTGTTAGTCGAAAGGGGACTTTACTTCTACTTACCTAATCAGTGCGATCTGGATACTACAACAGGCTAAACTCCTGCTTATCCAGACTGAGCGCTGACATGCCAAATCTTTCCCAAGAATTCCAATAGAAGTTCCTTTGAAGAAAAGTGGAATGCCTAATGGTTGCGGTGTTTCTAGAAATCTCGTATTGATAAGATAGAACTACACCAGTTAAATAATGATTACTAATCGTAATGATTACCGGTTTGATTATTTCTTGAGAATCCATTTAGTGATTGATTACTTTCAATTTGTAATAATTATTTTCCAATTAATTAAAAAAAATCGAAAAAAAAATCCAAAAAAAATTGTTTTAATTACTTTTGATTATTTCAGATTTTTTGACTTTTTTTATTATTTTTGATTTTTTGCAGTATTGTAGAAACGCATATATAAATATTCATATCAGCAATATTGAAAAAAATCAAAAATAATTAAAAAACTACCAAAAATAATCAAAAGTAATCAAAACAACATGGTACTTTACAACTTTTTTGGACTATTTTTGATTTTTTTTTTCTAATCGTAATCATTTAGTAATTGCCCTTTCTTGAAAAAAAAATTAAAATAATCATTACCAATTAAAAAAGCTGTCTAATTAATTGATTTCTAATTACTAACCAAATTGTACAGTCTTGGATAGAACATATACGAATTTAAGATGATAACAAAGACCGAGCTCTGATTTGAGAGATATTTCTGTAGCGGAAAAAGCTTCAAAGGCAGCGAAATACGGTCGTATGACCTTAATCATGGATGGGGAACGGATATATCATATGAACAATGGCATAGTTCAAGAGAGACTGGCCGAACCTGAGAAGCTATGGAGATAGTGCACATGTTATGAACTTTCGAACCGACTTGAAACGAGAACGAAGCGATACGGACGAACTTCCTAGTATCATAGATTCATACATATCTTGCACCACCGGGAAATGGTTAAATGCGTTCGGAAAACTCGAGTTATTTAAATTTTCAAAAGTTTTACACTTAAAAATGTATAAAAATTTGGTCACAACTATGCTCCTAGTTACACATTCCAATCCAAATGATACTTAACAAGCCCCTTCTTCACTATCAATCCCGCCATTACACAAATTCGAATTCTTACCCTAGCAAGCTAAATCCTGTTAATATAACTACCAACTATCTACCCTTCCAGCATTGTAACTTACCCATTTCTATCGCCTGCCTTGTGTGCATGACAGAACGGAAGTAAAGCGGATTTTTTTCCAATTTCCAGGATTCTTTTTCTTTTTTTATTTCGTTTTATTTCTTCACAGCCTTGCTACGAAGCTATCACGCCAGTTTTTGCAAACAACATCCTTACCACAACGTAGAAATTCGATCGCTGTACTCGGCAGTGGTTATGTGCGCTGAAGAGTGCGGTATGGTAGCAGTCGGTACTGCGAATCTTTCCAAATGCAGCAGTGGTTTCTTTAGCTTACAGCTACAGGGTGTTTTTTTACAGGTTTGTTTTTTGAATAGAGATAAAACTGGCATTTTGTGGTCAAATCTGGCAACTCTAATGTCATTTATGTTCAGTTTGGTTTGCCATTTCATCATGAACAGGTTGACAAAAGAACAACGCTTGCAAATCGTGCAAATTTATTTCGAAAATAATGGTTCAGTTCGCGAAGTTTACCGTGAGCTCCGTCCATTTTATGGTCGACATAATCGTCCATCAGAGCAATTAATTCGGTTAACCATGGATCGTTTTCGCACTACGTTTACTCTATGTGATAATACGCATCCGCAGAGACGTCGAACAGTGCGCACCGAAGAAACAATTGCCGCTGTAGAGCAAAGTGTTGAAGAGGACCCGAATGAATCGATTCGCCACCGTGCACAGCAATTGGAGCTTTGTCCATCAACTTTATGGAAGATTTTGCGCAAAGATCTTGGCTTGCGACCTTACAAGATCCAGCTTGTGCAAGAATTAAAGCCGCGAGACCATGCAATGCGTCGTGATTTTGGTGTATGGGCCGAAAATGAGATTGATTTCGATGCTGATTTTCATCGCAAAATTTTGTTCAGTGATGAGGCTCATTTTTGGTTGAATGGCTACGTCAACAAGCAAAATTGCCGCATTTGGAGTGAAGAGAATCCACATGAGACCCTTGAAACGCCATTACATCCACAAAAACTGACTGTTTGGTGTGCTCTATGGGCTGGTGGAGTCATTGGGCCATACTTCTTCCGCAATAATGCTGGAGAGGCAGCTACCGTTAATGGAGACCGGTATAGAGCCATGATAACCGACTATTTTGTTCCCGAATTGGATGGCATGAATGTGGATGAGTTGTGGTTCCAACAAGACGGCGCTACATGCCACACAGCGCACCTCACAATCGATTTATTGAAGGAAACATTCGATGAGCGCATAATTTCGCGGAATGGACCTGTCAATTGGCCACCAAGGTCGTGTGATTTGACACCATTGGATTATTTTCTTTGGGGATATGTGAAGTCGCTCGTCTACACCAACAAACCAGAAACGTTAGGGGAATTGGAAGCCAACATTCGTGGCGTTATTGCCGACATACGGCCCCATATGCTCGAAAAAGTGGTTGAAAATTGGACCTGTAGAATTGGCTTTATTCGAGCCAGCCGCGGCGGCCACATGCCCGAAATCATATTTACATAAACATTAATGGCATAAAATTATCCTTCCAATAAAGCCAAATTGATGGACCTTAAAACGATTTTCTTGTGTTTTATTTCAATTCGAAGTTCTATACCCCTAAAAAAACACCCTTTACAAGCAGCGTATTATTGCTTCTGCGCCAACGTTGTTTGTTGGCTTGCCTTCGGCGGTCGTTTAGTATTGCATTGTCATGTTTTATTTAACGCTATTTTATTTGCGTCAATCGTCTTGACGGCAGTAAAAGAAAGTTTCGTTAGGGTAACGCTAAAGGCAAAGTTACTTGAAATAGCAAGTTGAAAAGAACAAACGAATACGGGCAGAAAGTAGAAGAAATGGCGAATGTATAACTTTACAGCAAAAAGTATGTCTGTGTAGTTTTAAATTCACAACTATTTTTTTTTAGATATTACAGCTGTCAATATTAATATTTTAAATTTTGTTTGCTTATATATTGTTTTTGTAAATTTACAGTTGTGTTCAAAATAAAAGTAGTGAAATTAAATTGGATATCGTTCGACGAAATACAAAGAAGCTGTGTTTTTAATAATTTTTATTTAAAATATAGCGAACTCCATAACAGAAAGAACATAAAAAGAAATTTCAAAGTTTACACAAAGTTCCGGAAAGTTATATAAACTTTTAAAAATTTCCATCAAAATTTCAATATTTTTGGGAAGAATCTTTAGAAAAATTTTGAGTACAAATTAGAAGGACCTCAAAATTTCCCCTTTTTTGTCAAAGATGTTGGGTATTTTTTTCCATACAAAATTAAATTTTCTTCATGCGTTGTATGTAAGAAATCACTCAACACCCTTGACAAAAAAAAAACTATAAAAATTAAAAAAATTTTTAAAGGGAGTTCTAACTTGCACAATGTTATACTAAAACTTATTTGTCTACAAAACTGCGTACTCAAAAATTTTCTAGAAATTCTGCCAAAAAGTTTTAAAATTTTGTTGGTAATTTTATAAAGTTGAATTTACTTTCCTGAACTTCCTTTTTTGTGGTTTCGTTATGGAATGCGCTATATTTCAAATGAAAATTATTAAAATCACAGCTTCTTCTTACTTCGTCGAACGATATCCATTTTAATTAGACTACTATTTTATTGAACACAGCTGTGTATGGGTGTATGATTTGTAACGCCATCTAGCGCAGTGATCGGCAAATAGTTTCCTGAGAAACGAACTACGTTAGGCCTTCGTAAGAAATCAATCGGCTTTGTATTATACAATACGAACGTAATATTGTGATCTCTGTTTTTCATTACATTGCTCCAGTGGTACCACGTTTTGCTCCCGATAATATTGACTTCGACTTTGCAGATTTAATGGGACTCTTGAATTCTCATTGTCTTGCACTTAGCTAGAAATGATGTATATTATTGTACTCTTGGTCCCCTATTACCAAGTGCCTGCTCGGTGTTAAACTTAAGAGACCTGATTAATAAATGCTTATGTATAAACTTCAAACGGCGATTCCGTAGTCCCTACTAAAACAATGACTTAATATTAAATTGCCTTTTCATTAAAGCAAAACATTTACGAGTCTATTTGCGCTCTTCTTCAAAATGACGCTCGCATTCCACCCCCCCCTCACCCTGCCAAGCGCACATATCAATCAATTAATATTTGCAGTGCCGAAACTATTGTCCTTCCAATTGCACTGTTCACACTTCCCATTGATACGAGCTCATCATCATATTCGCTTTCTATTGCTACTTTATCCACACTGTTTACTCGAGTTGATTGTTATTAGTGCGGTCAGTCAGTCAATCTCTTCAATCATAATTGTAGTTGAGTGGATTGTCTGTAATTGTAATACATCATACAATCAACGCCATTGAATTATGTACACCCAGCAGTGAGAAGGAGTTAGAATGTCATGCTGATGCTGTAAACTTAACTGATGATTGTGGATAGAGATAGAGTTAAGAAACAGACGGATCGTATCAAAGATACTCATTTTATCTTGTCGGACTTGAAAAATTGATGAATGTGAAAACAGCAGAGTTCCGAGATGCGGTTTGTAATTACTGTATTTCATTCCACAAAGCAATTAAGCCTTTGGCCGCTATATTTCCGCTTTGTCCTTGCAAAGGCTAGGAAGCTAAGCGTAAAGTGACTCGTCGATTCCATCTCGTCATCTTCTATACATTTTACATAGCTGGGATTATCTACTGTGCCCAGGATCACCGGGATACCCCACCGCCATAAAGAGATGAGCCTTCTTTAACCCTAGAAAATCGGTCGACTAGTAGGACCTCGACACTCAGCAATAGAAGGTGTCAGACCAGAGCCACTCAGCAAGAACAGAAATGTACCACCTCCCCTTCTCATCTATTACTTTCTATTCCTCGCCGCTATTACGTCTTGTCTAGTTCTACTTCTTTTCCTACTTCTTTCACTCTTTGCTTCCGTTTTCTCTTACTCTTCCTAATCCTTGGGTTTATTGTTGTTGTCTTGTTGTTGTTGTGGTAACGACAAAAACACTCCCCTTCCGTAAGGAAGGATAGGATGGGTAATGAGAGGTGAGAGGCATCATATCCGTAGATCAACCATCGAGTTGCACGTCATTACCTTTGTGCATATTAGTAGCCTCTTACGACCGGTATGCCTACCTCGGGCATATTCTAAACCCCTAACCCGCAGGGGCATTGTTGTCTTCTTCCTATTCAAATGTGAGGACCACAATAGTCGCTAATACTACGATTTGAACGAAAATATTTCGTTCGGGATGTAAGATTAAGTCAAAGGAAGAGAAAGATGGCATTGAGAAAAACAACAACAAACCTAAGCAGGGTTGGGTGGTCGATGATGTATAAGCGGGGAAGAGATGTTTAGTGGTATCATCGAAACAGCTGTCGGTTTGTTCAGCTGCTGTATCCAGTTGTTATTTATTTCTCAAAAACTTAAACTAAACCACTTAAGGCTTGCAGTAAATCAAAACATACATTTTTCTGTGCCTAGAGCCATTGGTATATGTTTTTTCAATGATCAACTGAGTATGAAAAGAGAGAAAAATTAAATATGGGCTAGTGCATAATACTTCAATTAAAATTATTTTTTATTAAAATTTTACTTCAAAAATATTCCTGTATCCATGCGGCACGAATATGCTTGTTTTGAATTTGAATTAGCGAAATCGGCCTTAAAGAATGGCCGTTTTGCGCTTACAAAAATTCGGGTTTTAATTTTATGTTTTCTATAAACCAAAATGAATGTGTCTTTTATTGGCTTCCAAAGTACTTAACCCATCTTTATGAATTTTAGCTATATATAGTTTTAGAAAAGTGGGTGCTGCCACGCCCCCATGCTATATATATATATTTCCATCTTTTAATTTTCACAGTAGGTTTTTGGGTTCACGGTTACAGCGAAGGCTACACATAATTTTGGTAAAGTGGGCGGTGCCACGCCCCCACGCTATATAAAATTTCAAATCATCATAACTCTGAATTCATGTGGTTGAACTTAATTATATATGAATACTTATATGTATACTTTCATCAATATTTACACAATTTTGGAAAAGTGGCAGTTGCCACGCCCACATATTTTTGTGGATTTTTTGTTCTCTATTGACAGCTATACTTCATCACCGATCTTTATGAGAAAGATATAGCGATAAATAAAGAGGAAGCGAGAAACAGGGAGGGAACAGAGTATAAACTGTCAAATGTAGTTAAGTCAATAATTGGGCACCACAACTTCTGCTGGGTCTGCTAGGGTAGTATAAATAAATGGTATAGAACATAGATGAAAAGCTTTAGTTAACACAGACATGATTTCAAGTGGTATACGAAAAGTAAGTCGAAGAAGAACCGATGTTTTCATATACTTCTGGAAGAGACCCTAGTCTTCTTAGATTTTTTGGCCACTGGTTTCCTTATAACGTTTCCTTCTGTGTCAAATTTCCTTACAACCGCTGCTGCTAAAGTATACGAATTCTGCAACCCTAATTAAATGCATCAAGTTTACACAATTGCGGTTGCATTTCAACGCGCCACAAACAAATTATTTACTCCAATCTATTTACTTATCTCGCTTTGCCTCGTCTCTCCGTTTTCATTTCTCTCTATGTCAATTATAGCGTTTAAAGCGCACATTCCACACTAATTAAATTTGACGCGCTTAAAATAATAATTTTAGTTGCAACTGCTATTGCACTATTGTGCCATGGGGAGTTGGCGAGTTGAATGAATGAAATTAGTTTGAGATATTGAGTTGAGCTGAGGCCACAAAACAATGCCACAAAATACTACGAGTGCTTAACTCTAATAGAGAGCACACTTTTGCAATGTGGCTGTTGCAGCAATTAATGCGCAGTAATTAAGATGAATGAGTTGGTGAAATTAAATTGTGGTTGATAATTTTAAAAAAGAATTGCATATTAAATTAGCTAAATTAAATTTCAAATCTCAACAGAGCATGGAAATTGAAATAACAATGAGTACTATGCCACAATGTCATTTTGTTAAGAAAACTACTTAGACTGCAACAAAAGCATTTCCCTACTTAGTAAATAAAAATACAATATTGATAGAAATTTCGCAGTGTGCAATATATTTACTTAAGCTTTTGCTACACTAAATCGGGCTGCAGTAGTAAATGCAGTTGCTTATCTACATCTTATTCTTATGTACCTACAGGTATATTAAATCGGCTTCGCTCTTCTAGCTACAATAGTTATTTCCATATGGCTTGTAGAGCAGCTAAAGCGCATATTAAAGAGTCAATCCCTTTTGCCATATATAATCAGGGCATTCAACTGCTGCAGATGAGAAGAAACGAAGAGAGAAAAGTGAGAGAAAGTAGCTTAGTAGGCAGTGTATTGTGGGACAAAGTGTGATAAAGGCAGAAATGATAATAGTTCGGTTACTGTTAATTCGCCAACACTCCCCAAAACCTTCCGGGAGTGGTTTTATCGTTACCACAACAACAACAACAACAGGCACTGAGGTTATTTAAGTCACTAGAGCTCTTAAGAGTCTGCACTTGTCTATAAAATGGACTACATATCGGCAACTGAGCTGAAGATCACGCTGTTTGAGCTGTCGATTCAAGAACCGCCTCCTTTCGATATAATTTAAAAAAAAGTGTTACATATCGAACAATTTTATTCGCCCTGTCTAAGAATTCGGTCCTGTCTAAGGTTTCGGCTTTATATGTGACAATTATTAACTTAGTTGAAAATGCTTTGAATTTATACGTGGAAATAGATTGTTTTTGAAAAAATTCTGAGATAGGACATTCTTTTAAGGAGTTAGTAGATAGTTGGGGAGTATTTGAATAAAATTTTTAGAGAGGCGTTTTCAAACAAGCAGCCGCGAAACACTATGCAAAGATTTTAAGGAATATGAATCCAGTAAATACACGTCCTATCCCGACTATTGTTGGGAGCTTATAACAGATAAAATACTCCTCCCTAAAGGTTTCGACGAGAGGAGAGAGAGTGACAGTAACTTCTCGGAATGAGTCTTGGTTAATCTGTATTCTAACCAGGCCTGTTAAATGTGATTAGTAATTCGTAATCAATAAATAAGACGGCTTTTTTAATTGGTAATGATTATTTTAATTGTTTTTCAAGAAAAGGCAATTATTAATAGATTAAGGTTAGAAAAAATTAAAAAATAATCAAAAGTAAACAAAAACTTCTTTTTTTGATTATTTTTGATTTTTTTATTAATCGTAAAAATCATGATTTTCTTTTGATAATTTTTTTTTTAATTAATTAATTTTCTATTCCATTAAAAACTTTTAATAATTAAATAAATTATTAAAAAAATAAAAATAATAATAATTTTCGCTATAGAAAAATTATTAGTGGCCTTGAGCTCATTCATAGTCATGATATTAGAAAATAATCATTAAAAATTTCAAGTAATTAGTAATCAATTAATAAGACGGCTTTTTTAATTGGTAATGATTATTTTAATTGTTTTTCAAGAAAAGGCAATTATTAATAGATTAAGGTTAGAAAAAATAAAAAATAATCAAAAGTAAACAACAAAAACTTTTTTTTTAATTATTTATAATTTTTTTATTAATCGTAAAAAATCATGATTTTTTATTATTTTTTTTTTAATTAATTAGAAAATAATCATTAAAAATTTTAAGTAATTAGTAATCAATCATTAAATCGATTCTCAAGAAAATAATTAATCAAACCGGTAATCATTACGATTCGTAATCAATCTTAAACAGGTCCGATTCTAATCATCGTGAAGAAAAAGAAAAATGAAATGAAGTTTGAAATTCATCATATCCGAGAACATGTCATCGCGTAACGTTTGATGACCCATTCTGAAACTAATATCTCCTTATCATTTAACAAGGTCTCCACACAAGTTATGAGGCTTTAATCAGGATTACTTTAAACCACTCTATCAAGTAATATGCGCAAAGAGATACTGGCATGATCTCATAATATCTCTAGATATGTATATAAACTTGTCGATGTCTGAACATTGCAGATATTCAAGAAATATGGATAAAATTAAACATTACTGAGCCAATAGAAGAAAAAGCAACAGTTTTTAGAATTTTTGTATGTCTGTCTGTATGTTTGTGCGCGCATAACGCAAAAATTGCTGAATGGAATTGAATGAAACTTTCGTTGTTGCATTACTAGATGTCTAATGAGCTATCGACCAATATGGCCGAAAATGTGTTAGTACAATATGGGCTTCAAACGAAAGGTGCCAATGAGTGCTGCAGTAGGGGATGTGATATCTCAACTGGTTTCAGCGATAAAATAATCAAAATCGGACAAACCTAGTGTCACGGCAATAGTGTCTCTACTCCTCCAAAATTCGACTGATATCCATTAATTGTTGTATGGGCATTTGAGAGGTAAGGGAATGAGTCAAAACTATATTTATTACTAGAGATATCGACCATAATAGGTACTCCACCAACCCTAGAACGTTTTTGAGCAATATCAAAACTGTTGATTTGACCTTTAATAGGGGGTAATTTTTTGTTTCGATATCTAAAAAAGTTTCCGAAATATAGACAAAAATGGGACCTAGGGGTAGCCCAAAAATATATGTCTACAGTATAGGGATCACATGAAGTGTATTGGTAGCGATTAATATACGAAAGTTTTCAATTCAGAATCGCCTTGTCTTTGAGATATTACCCTCAATGTAGATTCGGTAAGGACAGGAAATCGAAGGCTTTGAGTTGGTTTCAGTGTTTCAAGCGATTGAGAAGTATATTCCTTTTCTTGAAAATAAATACTTTGACCACATCGAGTAAACGTAGCTTTTAAATTAAAACCGAATAACTACTTTATAAGAAGTATTTCGATAGGCGCAGCTGGTGTCGGGATAGAAGGAAGCGCTTGAGGCAGATGTAGTCTAGTAGCAGTGGGGAACTGTAAATGAAAAGTGGCGAAAAAGGTCAGAGAATGAGCTACCGAAACGATGTGAGACGTTAGAGAGAAGCAAAAGTCCCTCAAAACAATATATGTCGCGTAACATTTCATAGCTTATTTACAAGACCCACTTTAACCCCTTAGCAGCTGTAGAGGGTGTTTTCTAACAGTTGCCCACACTCGAAGTAAATTTCCTTGTTCGGAAACTCACATCATTTTTATTTGCGTGTGACCTGTGCTTCTAAAATATTTTAACAAATTTAAAACTAAAAACATTGAACTTTTATCAGACTCATCCTAAGCCCATAGCAGAATAGACAATTTGTAAACTACCGAGTGCAGCAGACGACATAAGACAAGTCGATGGCGTAGACTATTTAGTAGCTTATCATAGATACGAAACGGGGTACTCATTGAGGAGTGAAGAAAGAGAAAAAGAACAAATATACGAGTATTAAGCCATTGAACATCAAGTTGAGTCGGCAAGGTTTTTGCGCTCAACTTTAAGTTGACAGGAACAAATGTATTGGTTGTTCTATACTACACCACACTATTCTTAGTTGCAGAGCTAATCTGTACAAAAAAGGACTTAATATTAGCTCGATTATGTTGGCACATTATTATTATGAAATTTGTGCATGAAATCTGAGCACTTAGTCTTTCTTGCCATTTGCCTTCCATCAACTCTATTAAGCGATATTTTTTTTGCCAAAAGGCAGTAAGGAAGGGATTATATGAACAGCAAACTGATTTTATACCTATTTTATATTGGATGACTTTATTTCACTTTTTTTAAGTTTGCCCAAATGAAAGTTTACTGAATTTGAAGACCACCGAATTTGCGGATCAGTGAAAAGCAATAAAAGGAGGACTTTCTGTAGCTTAAGCATTTGAATGAAAAATATGAAGAGTACGAAGTAGGGCAAAAAAATAAATCAGCAGAAGTAAACTATCAAACGCTAAAGCAAATGAATTACAAATCTTTGTAACATTGCTGCAAGAAAAAGTGCGAAACTAGTAAAGTGAGAGTTGCAAAGGATCAAAGGGCAAAAATGGCGTTGCTCGTAAGTAGTTTTTGGCAAATCTGTAAACTTGAAAAAAAAAGTTGTCAGCCATATTTCTTGAATCCGTCGATTAAATGCAAACAAAAAATTAATAGAAAAATGTGGTAAAAATTTTGGATAAAGGTCAACAATTTGCCAAATGTCAAAATATGTATATCGTTGAACAAATTTAACAACACACACGCTTTCGGCCATATATCGACAAAGTAGTAAATAAATACTACACTTTTTCGAAATGGCTATGCAAAAATATACCAAAGCAAAAAAAAAATATGGCGAACTTACAAGACACAGACAAAAGGAAATTGTGTGTAAGAAAAATCATTAATCTTTCTTCGACAAAAAACAACAAAAACGATTTATTCACAAAGTAAGTAGTTACTTAAGTGTTGGTGCATATGTAATAGATATTATGTATGTATGTCTGCATTTTCAATTTGAGCACTTAGAAAGCAAACACCCAGTAAACAGCAGAAAAAAATCCAAAAGGTTTGATAAATGTTAATTTTCAAAATGATTTGCAGCACTGTTAGGCACTTGAGACTACACCTTTTCTTAACTCAAGTCCTTGAGTAGAGGCTGAGATGTACATGTATTCCATTTTGGTTAATTTTATTTTATTTATTTCGTTATGGTTTATTAATTTCTCTACAGCATATTTTTCATTTACTTGATTTTATTTTCTTTAAATTTATTTTTCAATTATTTTAATTTAATTTAATTCAGTTGGGGTATTCCTATGGAGCTTTTTTGGCCGTTAATTATAAGCGAAAAATAATTTTTTCCTCTTTCCTCCTACTAGTTTCGATGCATTTTGCATCTTCCTCAGGGAGTCTGCCTTTATTTCACAAAAAACATAAAACAATTAGTAAAACAATACATTTAGACGCATAATACACTTACTAAATGGTTAACAATTAAAATATAACATTACACCATTATTTTGAATATTTCACAAAACCAAACAACTTTTTTCAACATAAAACAATAAATTTTAACATCCATTCCGTCCTCTTGTTTGTTTTGTTATGGCTGTCAGGTAAGCGCTGTTTATAGTGTCCACATCTTCCTTGTAGTTTACAGCATCTTTTATTCGTTCCTGTATTCGTAAGCTTTCAAGTGTCAATCTTGTTTTGGTTCGTTTCTCCACATCTAATATTCTTATATTAGTGAAGTCAGCTGTATGGTTGTTGTTGCTGAGATGTTGGGCAAGTGCAGTGGTACCTCTGTTTTTTCGCGCGTCCGCTTTGTGCTCATTTATTCTAATACCCAACTGGCGCTTGCTTTGGCCGATGTAAACCTTGTTGCAGTCGTCTCCAAATTTTCCATTGCATTTTATTTCGTATATTACGTTGTGTTGTTGTTCTTTGTCCACTCTGTCTTTTGTTTTTGTAAATATTTTGTTGAGTGTACAGTGTGGGCGATGTGCAAATTTGACATTGTTGTTGTTTATGATTTTGTTTAAAGTTTTGTTGTCCGTTAATCCTGGTATGTATGTGACTCCCGTGTATATTTTGTTTTCTGGTTCATTATTTGTTTGTGTATTAATGTTCGGATATTTTATTTTGTTTGTTGCTGTTGTTATAAGCATCTCCGTAACAGCATTAGGGTACCCATTTTTATAAAGTATATTTTTTATTTTCTGTATGTTATCATTTCTGAACTCCTGTTCACTTAGTGTAAAAATTTTTCTTATTAGGTTCACTGCCGTATTCTTTTTCTGGGACCATGGGTGATTTGAGTTAAAGTTGATCATTCGGGATGATGCAATCGATTTCGAGTACCAATCCGTTTTTAAATTCATATTTTCTCGTATAATTTCAATGTCTAGGAAGGCCAATTTTCTATCTTTTTCTTTTTCTGTGGTGAATTGGATTTTCTTATGCTGAGTATTTAAGGTTTTTAAAATGTCTTCCACGTCCTTGGTCTTAACTATGGCTAATATATCATCTACATATTTGTCTATGTATTTGATATATATGTCCTTTGATTGCAGTTCAGCAATGCTGTCGTCAAGAATTTTGTCCAATACAATATCTGCCACAGTGGGGGATAGGGGATTTCCCATTGGCATACCATGGATCTGTTGGTAGATAGTGCCATCATAAATAAAATAATTATTATCTCGCAGACAGAAATCTAAAATTGATTTGAACTGTGTTCGAGTTAGGGATGTGTGTTCTTGTACTGTCTGCCATTTTTGCATAATGTTCTGGATGGCTAGTTGTGTTGGTATGTTGGTAAACAAGGACACTACATCGAAGGATATGAGGACTTCATCGTCGTTAATTTGTATTTTTTCAAGTTTTTCTTTCACTTGTATAGAATTTTGGACGTTATATTTTTTGGACGTGATTTTCTTTAGAATATGACCTATGTACTTCGACAGTTTATAACAAGGGACGTTTACGGACGATGAGATCGGACGTAGAGGTGTATTATTTTTATGTATTTTGGGTAGTCCATAGAGTCTCGGTGCTGTAGCTGCTGTGCAAGTGAGTTCTGTTTTTTGTCTCAGATCAATGTTCTTTTGTTTGTAGATGTCATTGACGATGGTGTTGTTTTTTCTGAGTAGTTGTTGTGTTGGGTCCGCTCTTGTTGTTTTGTAGGTGTTTTTGTCATTCAATAAGTTATTCATCTTCTGTTGGTAGTCCGTCTTATACATCATAACTGTTTTGTTGCCCTTATCTGCATTTGTAATGATAACCGAGTCCTTGTGTTGGGTTATGAATTTCTTAGTGTTCTCAAACATTTTTAATATGATTTTTTCCTTCGGTCCATTCTTAATTTTGTTTTTGAAAGTGTTAATTTTTGTAGCGATCCTGCATCTCGCGGTATCTTTTTCTCTCTCATCTTTCATCGTCTGGATGCTCTGTTCCAGATCTGCGATAATGTGTATAGGTGAAAAAGTATCTCTTGTAATGGGTAAAGCGAATTTTTTTCCTAACGATAATACCCAGCGGCAATCTTGTGGTACATCTAAATTGGTTCTGTTTATAAACCAGTCCTCATTGGCTCTCAGTCCAAATTTTTCAAAATTTTTGCTTATTTGTTTTTTTAATTTTTTATTTAGATTGGTTTCTGTGGCAGTCGTCATATTTTTGAAATATATTTTCTGGCTATCTAATATTTTCTTAATTTCTTCTTCTTCTAATTTTTGTTTAAGATTATCTTTAATATGTCCCATGGTAGTTTTTATTTGTTTAATTTGTATGTTGGCTTCTTTTATTTCGAGGTTTAATACTCTCGTCAGAAATTGCGATTCTAATTTTTCCATTTGTTTCCGGGTTGTATCGAGTTTGAAGCCGTGTTTGAATCTATTAGTCTTACCATTCAGATGGGGGGGCGTTATCCCATAGTCCTTGCAGTTTAGTAAATATTTTAGTCTTTGTTGTTGTTTAGCCAGCCTTTGATTGTTTTTGTTATATTCTTTAATTATGTAGCAGGTGTCTTTGTCATACTTAAATCTAATATGCTGAAAAAAGTGCTTCATGGTGAATTGTTGTATGTTCTTAGCTTTGGTTGCGTCGGTTGAGCTCTCCGATAAAATTTATATGATAATATTTGTTGGGCCAATATTTAATTTATAATGGGGTATTCCTATGGAGCTTTTTTGGCCGTTAATTATAAGCGAAAAATAATTTTTTCCTCTTTCCTCCTACTAGTTTCGATGCATTTTGCATCTTCCTCAGGGAGTCTGCCTTTATTTCACAAAAAACATAAAACAATTAGTAAAACAATACATTTAGACGCATAATACACTTACTAAATGGTTAACAATTAAAATATAATATTACACCATTATTTTGAATATTTCACAAAACCAAACAACTTTTTTCAACATAAAACAATAAATTTTAACATCCATTCCGTCCTCTTGTTTGTTTTGTTATGGCTGTCAGGTAAGCGCTGTTTATAGTGTCCACATCTTCCTTGTAGTTTACAGCATCTTTTATTCGTTCCTGTATTCGTAAGCTTTCAAGTGTCAATCTTGTTTTGGTTCGTTTCTCCACATCTAATATTCTTATATTAGTGAAGTCAGCTGTATGGTTGTTGTTGCTGAGATGTTGGGCAAGTGCAGTGGTACCTCTGTTTTTTCGCGCGTCCGCTTTGTGCTCATTTATTCTAATACCCAACTGGCGCTTGCTTTGGCCGATGTAAACCTTGTTGCAGTCGTCTCCAAAATTTCCATTGCATTTTATTTCGTATATTACGTTGTGTTGTTGTTCTTTGTCCACTCTGTCTTTTGTTTTTGTAAATATTTTGTTGAGTGTACAGTGTGGGCGATGTGCAAATTTGACATTGTTGTTGTTTATGATTTTGTTTAAAGTTTTGTTGTCCGTTAATCCTGGTATGTATGTGACTCCCGTGTATATTTTGTTTTCTGGTTCATTATTTGTTTGTGTATTAATGTTCGGATATTTTATTTTGTTTGTTGCTGTTGTTATAAGCATCTCCGTAACAGCATTAGGGTACCCATTTTTATAAAGTATATTTTTTATTTTCTGTATGTTATCATTTCTGAACTCCTGTTCACTTAGTGTAAAAATTTTTCTTATTAGGTTCACTGCCGTATTCTTTTTCTGGGACCATGGGTGATTTGAGTTAAAGTTGATCATTCGGGATGATGCAATCGATTTCGAGTACCAATCCGTTTTTAAATTCATATTTTCTCGTATAATTTCAATGTCTAGGAAGGCCAATTTTCTATCTTTTTCTTTTTCTGTGGTGAATTGGATTTTCTTATGCTGAGTATTTAAGGTTTTTAAAATGTCTTCCACGTCCTTGGTCTTAACTATGGCTAATATATCATCTACATATTTGTCTATGTATTTGATATATATGTCCTTTGATTGCAGTTCAGCAATGCTGTCGTCATTCAGTTTAGTTTATTTTATTTCATTTCATTTCATTTCATTTTATTTTATTTTATTTTATTTTATTTTATTTTATTTTATTTTATTTTATATTTTATTTTATTTTATTTTATTTTATTTTATTTTATTTTATTTTATTTTATTTTATTTTATTTTATTTTATTTTATTTTATTTTATTTTATTGTATTTTATTTTATTTAATATTGCTTAATTTTATTTAATTTAATTTTAATTTATTTAGTTTAATTTAATTTTATTTTATTTTACTTCTTATTTATTTCGTTTTATTTTATATCATTTTATTGTATTTTATTTCATTTGATTTCATTCTATTTTATTTTATTTGATTTCATTCTATTTTATTTTATTTTTATCATTTTATTTTATTTTACCTTAATTTATTATATTTCATTTCATTTCATTATTTTATTTTATTTAATTTAATTTTATTTTATTTTATTTTATTATTTTATTTTATTTTATCCTATTTTATTATTTTATTTTATTTTATCCTATTTTACATTGTATTATTTTATTTTGTTTTATTATTTTATTTTATTTTACTTTATTTTATTTCATTTCATTTCATTTGATTTCAGTTTATTTTATTTTATTTAATTTTATTTTATTTTATTATTCTATTTTATTTTATTTCATTTAATTTTATTTTATTTTATTTTAATTTATCTAGTTTTATTTAATTTTTATCATTCTATTTTATTTTATTTTTATCATTTTATTTTATTTTAGCTTAATTTAATAGGTATATTTTATTTCATATTTTATTTTATTTAACCTTATTTGATTTTCTTTTATTTTATTTTGTTTTATAATTTTATTTAATTTTATCCTATTTTACATTATATTATTTTATTTTGTTTTATTTTTTTATTTTATTTTATTCAGCTTAGTGTTTCCAACAAAGAGCCTCTCACCCTGGGCATCGTATGTCTGCGATTAATACAACAACTCCAGCATGCATGCATGACATGTTCACTCACAAAACAACGGCTGGTATTGGTAGTAGTGTCACTAATTTTTTCATATTATTATTAAGTTTTTCGAATTTTTTTTTTAATTGACGATACTGGAGCTTGAGCAGAGCTATCGAAACATATATGTATAATTGTTTATACTTTAGATGCATAGTTTGACCGTAAAGCGGGACAAACCTTTTTCAACTTGCGCATTTATATTATGGATTTATTAATAAGGTTAGTTCCCAAATGGTTCTTAAAACGAGATTGAAAAAGAATGTGTGCTGTGCATTCACTAAAAGTATGGGCCAAAGTTGGTTACATCACAAACAGCTGCACATTTGTGCTCTACAAGCTGATTAAATGAGGACATAGAACAAAGTTCGGAAGTGGAATATATCGTCTATGCAATATATAGGCTTATATGTAAGTCTCTGTCTGATGTGTAAGTGTAAACTATTTAATATAGGACGAACATTATTCATCCTTATTAATGTTTATAGTGCCATGCATATTAATTGAAGTGTGGGTTTTTTTTTTTTTTTTTTTTTTTGAAGGAGATAAAAAATCAATAGCGCATGGATTCTTGTAAAACATATCAAGTTTGAAGAACACTTGCTTTGTAAAAACTGATGAGCTGTCAAAGTGGGGTTTCTTGAGATCAAAGTAGCAAAAGTCAATGTTCCTATTCAAAGTGTTGACAACACAAAAAGGACAAGGAAATGCAAAGCGGAGCTGTGGAACCTCTTCAAATGTAGCAAAGATATTAAATGGTTTGATTAACTAGACAAATGTTTGCTCTTCTGAGATTTGTTAGGCAGAATCTGAGAATTTTTTTCGAATTTCGATAAGTAACTGGGGCTTGAAGTGTGATTGGATTAGCAATTTACATTAGGATTGTGCGATTAATCAATTAATCGAACATGCCAATTACCTAAATTTGATTCATTAATTACTTTTGCTTAATTAAAATCTAAATTAGACTCTGATTAATCATTGAATGAAAATTTATTAATTAAAAATTGTGTAACTGATTAAACGCACACACCTAAGTAATTTTAGCAAAGTCAGTATTTGTAAATCTATACTTTAATGTATGGGACCAAAAGAATGAGAAAACTGAAGCAGAAATGTAAGAAAACCTACTCATTAAGTGGCGAAACATTGGAAAGAGCCACTAAGCTGATTTGTGCAAGGTATTGTCGGCTTGGTTTAAAAAATGTTCTACATTTTCTAGAGCGCAACAAGAACAGAGTTAATGATTTTTTTCTTTTTCATTGTTTTCGATTTTACCTTTCAACACAATTTCTTACTCTTGGATCTTACCTGAAAAATAGAGAAAAAAATTGTGTTACTAAACTGAAAAAATTTAATTATGAATATCTATTGTGTAAATTTACAATGTACGAAGACATATCTGAAAACTCTCATAATCAGAATACAAAAGAAAACTGCATTATACTTGAGAAACCTAACAATTGTAGACCTTACCGCTTCCCTTACTAGGTATGCTGTGAGTCAAAATCCAACTTAATACTTGGCTTACCGAGAATCTCTGATTTCAGGCCTAAGTCAACAAGTGGTAAACATCATTCTATACCTTACCGCTTCCCTTACCGGCTAAGCTATGATTTCAGGTGTACCTTACCACTTGGCATACCAAGAAAGTCCTATTTTCAGAAAACAGTTACCCTAGAACATTTAAACCCTTTATTGACCTTTCAAATTTGATTTATTCAGAATCTCAAAAGAAAGCACCATGTCGAATTTCATGGCACACAATTTTCTATAAAAGCGCTCGTGATAAAATTGGTCAAATCTGTAGCCAAGCAGTTTCGCTTTTTCTAAAAAATTATTCATATTTTGTTTATTAAATATATTAGATTGTTTCGAAAAAGCAAAAAGTTACTCATACGGCATTAGTCTAGCTAAAATAAGTAGACGCGGAAATTTGGCTTGGATCTTTTCTACTATGAGTGCCAGCTTTAACGATACACACATACGTTAAACTGAGCCAATAAAGAAACTTTTTTTTTTGTTTTAATTATATGGATACAAGCTTTTTGAATTGCGAAAAAAAGTACTGTAAAATTTTCAGACCCTAATATTAATTTTTAGTGATCTATCATAGCTATTTCCTCTTTTTTCGGAGTGATTTTATTTTTTAAAACTACCAAACTATTGAAATAAAACAAACTATGTGCAGGGAATTCAGTTTACTAAAAAATGCAGCTTAATTTTTTTAATTCAATGGTTGAAAATTTTCAAGCAAACATGGCATCAATATTAAGAAAATCTGAACTAACCATCATAGACCTCTAAAAATTAATATTATTATTATTATAAATTTTTGCCATTCTGAAAAATAATATACCATTTTTTTTAATTTAGTTCGTATAATTGGTGCTATTAAGCTTTTTCAAAAAAATTTTATTTTTAGCAATTTTTTTTTGTTTTTGGACAGTCTAATGTATACATATAAGTATGAAAATTCTGTACATTTCTTATTTGTAGTTGGCTTAACCTGAAACTAGCCATGTCTGCCAAAAAATATCAGCACAAGTGTGCGAACAGCACAGCATCTATTCTATATTAGGCAGGACCTTACTGTCTCTCTCATGTTACTAGGGATGCGAATACCGGGAAGTAGGGATCCCGTGCTTTTTTAAGTCGCGTTAATTCCGGGACTTCCTATTACAATCTCGGAATTTTAAATATAATTAGCTTCGATTACATTTTCTTTAGCAAGGGCTGTATTTCAAATCAAGTTTAAAAGTTCAAAAGGGTATGCACGAACTTTCATTTTAAACAAAAAATCTCGCCAAAACTATTTTCTTTCTTATTTAAAATCTAGTTGGTGTTGGCGGCCACCGTGGTTTAGCGGCAGTGTTGCTGGCCTACGAAGGTCCAAAGTTCGAGCCCTGGTACAGGTAACATCAAAAGTGATTTGATAACGTTTTTTCAAAACAGAGTCGCCCCTCGACAGTGGTTTCGCAAACTCTCCGAGTGTATTTCTGCCATTCATTTGCTTTGCAGATGCCGTTCGGAATCGGCAAAAAACTGTAGGTCCCGCCAATTGAAAAAATAGGAAAAATTAAAAGCAGCATACCACAAATTGGTAGAGAAATCTCCTCAGGAGGTATATATCGCGCCAATTATTTATTTTTATTTTAGTTAGTATTTCGAATATTCCTGTTATTGTTTTCAAGCCAAACTGTTGCAGTATAAAGAATGCCAAAATCCCGGGCCTAATCTCGGTATTCCGGAATTGTTATATCAAACTTCAAAAATTCCGGAATTTTCAAAATAGCAAAAATTGGCATCTCTTAATTTAACCTACACATCTCCTTCTCTATGTCGGCGATAGAAAAACACAGTTATTCCAGCAGTTGCGTGATATTTTATGAAACCAGCAAAAATGCGCAATTTCTCGTTAGAACATTCATCTCCGCTTTTGTGTGCCGCAAAATGTATTGTTGAACTCGCAGTTAGTAAAACATGCACACTTTCTGAATTTATGCAGTGCAAAAATATGCGTGAATATGCCATGATTTGTATACGTTTGTGAGTTTACGAGCCAAATATAGCAACTTGGAAAATGCTACAAATGTGTGAAAAAAGAATTTTGTGCTTTTACTACGTTCCTCGCGAAATTTTATATGCCGTTGGGAAATTTATGATTTTTTATACATAACGATAAAGATTTATGTTGGTGCGACTGTATATTATAGTTTGGTACAGCTGTGTTCAGTATAATAGTAGTGAAGTTAAAATGGATATCGAATTCCATAACAGAAACTATATAAATAAAAATTTCAAAGTTTACACAAGTTCAGGAAGGTTAATTAAACTTTAAAAATGGCTATCAAAATCTTAAAATTTTTTGGCAGAATTTCTAGAAAATTTTTGAGTCTGCAGTTTTGTAGACAAATCAATTTTAGTATAACATTGTACAAGTTTGAACTCGCTCGAAAATTTTCCTGAATTTTTAGAATTTTTTTCATCAAGGGTGTTAATTGAAGGAAACTTAATGTTGTATGAAAAAAATACGCATATCCTTGACAACAAAAATCTAAAAATTCAGAGGAAGTTTTGCGGTACTTTTGACGCTAAAATTAAATGAGCTGAGTACTCAAAAGTTTTCTTAAAATTCTGCCCAAAAATATTGAAATTTAGATGTAAATTTTTAAAAGTGTAATTAACTCTCCTAAACTTTGTTGTGGTTTCTGTTATAGAATTCGCTATATTTTAAATGAAAATTATTAAAAACACAGCTTCTTTTTATTTCGTGGAACGATATCCAATTTAATTTCACTACTATTATATTAAACACAACTGTATGTATGAGCACATTTTCGCATGCATTCAAATATAAGGCCTTGTAGACATAGGCGTATAGGGGGGCATACGCTAACCTTCAAATAAATTGGGCGTTTCTTGATATCAAAGAACTGCGTGAAGCGATGAAGGTGAGCTGGCAGACTTCAATGTACATCTATAGCTCCCTTTCTTTCCACCGATGACGTCAATGGCACACGTTGGATTATCTCGGAACCCTTCATTAAGTTCATCAGGGATTTAGTGCGAAATACCTTAGCCTTCTTCTTCCATAAGTTGGGCAGCTGTCCAAGAAAGCACTGCACTCCAGAATGCACAACTTGCCTAAGCCAGACTTGGTCAACTTTTACCCAACCGTCCGCCAAGCAAAAACCATACTAAATTTACGGTGTACTTCTACTCACCTATGAAGCAGACACCTCGTTAAATCCTCCAAAATTGGCCGTCTTGACGTAGCAAAATATCCACCCAGCTTTTCACTATGACTTTAATCGCCGAAGGAATGAGTGCTAGGACTCGATGTGAGTCCAGGAAAGCCTGTTCAGAGCACACTCCAGTCTCAATACCACCTGACCTTACAGCTTAAGTAGAGGAAGCTCGCTATGATTAAGCACATAATAAAGGCACCTTTTAATGCAAAGAAGTAATTTTAAAGTAGATTAAAGACTGGCCAACGAATTTAGAGCAGTTAGGCCGTCACTGTAATTTCACTGCGGAAAATTTTAGGTTCAGCTGGTTTAAATTTCTTCCTAAATTAGAGCGACCTACAGTTCTTAGGCCGACTTCGTGCAAAACTATACTGCGAAGGCTTTGCTATCTTATCTACCACTATACTATAGTGATCTCCTCCTTCCAAGAAGGTCAACAAGAATCCACTACAGTTCTTTTTCTACACTCGCCCTAGCCGTGAGCCTTTTTCAAAACATTCATCATCATCTACTAATGTAACCATCAACAAAATAAGTAAATATGATTTGCCAAAAATAAATACAGCCACGTCTCAACAAATACACTAAATTCGAGGCGGAGACAGTCAGACAAATAGCTGTGTACTTTTATCTCAAAAAAACAACAACAACGCACGCTTTTAAAAAGTAAATAAAATATTCATTGGTAAGGTAAGGTGAAAAGTTAAAACTCTCAAGGAAGTCAAAAGGAAGGGACGCATGAAAAATTACAAAGCTGAACATTTATGACAGTCAGAGTGTCTCTGAGTTGTCCTTTTTTCATGTCGCGCATAAACTCCTTCGAACGATGGACTAAAAAATTAAATAAACAAAAACACACAAGAATACTAGTGACATTTCGAGGAAAAGCATCAAAGGTAAATGTAATATAAAGAAATGAACATTACAAACGCACTGCGTACGTGTAATATGACCTTTTATGTTTTTTAATAAATTTTTTATATTCACATTTATGCTTTATGTACAACAGCATAGGTGATGAATCAACGTAAACAGCATAGAAGAAAAAGAAAAAAACAAAGTTTTGTTTAAAGTCAAGCAGTCAGCATTTTATAAAAAACGAGAAAAAAACCTACAAAAAAAGAACTTTAAAAGCAACAACCGTAGTAGCATAGCTGTGTAAATAAAGAAAAAACCAAGCGCCATAAAGTATGCAACAGGAAAGGACAACAGGGTGATCACAAAACTGCTATTTACTATTATTTTACTTTTAAAAACTTGTCTTTCGGCCCAGATATTTCTGCTGTACGGAAAGTAGAAATTCATCACATTGGCGCTTCGTTTTTTCTTTTTTATTGGTTTTCATAAATGTTTGCATTGGCTATCGAATGTCGTTTGTTGTTGGTGGTGCAGCGCACATTTTTTGCTGATAAGAGACAAACTTTTTCTTTTTCCTATGCACTTATACCTCCATGAATTTTGAGAAAACACATTTTCTATGTAGGGATAATGTTGATTGAATAGATGTCTAATAATGCCCTTGGAGGAACAAATAAAAGGATAAGGGAAATAGATATTGTAAACAGATTTATATTTTAATACGTTCAATGCGCTGAGGTATGCGATTTGAGAAATATGTTCGACTAAGGTTCAACAGAGCCACACTTAAACGACTGACTTCACAAAACATTAGAAAAGCCGAATTTTAAGGCAAGCTAAGCTTATAATACGATTAAGCAATTAATAGCAATGCAATTGTTTATTTTTAATACGGAAGGTTGGGATATCGTCCATGAAAACTGTGATCACAGGGTGACGAATTAGACAGGGTGATGAATATACAAATCAACAGTGGTTTGAACCAACACACTCCAAACCACATGACGGCACTTGATCTATCAAAAGCCTTTGATACTGTCAATCATGCCACACTCCTATAATATCTTGAAGAATCACCGCTCCCTGCCGGTCTAAAACAGGTAGACCGCTATTTACCTAAATGGTCGGCCAGTATAGTTCATATTAAGGGACACATCACAGGCTAGCAGAATTACACAGGGGATACCACATGGTTGTGTCCTATCATATATTTTCTAGAATTTTTATATATCGTGGCTTACTCCCCTTAAAAACACCGCTATCAAAGCTGCCAAAAGAATGCCTTTTCATGTGATCTGGTCCTTACTTCATTAAAACTATAATGCTTAATATTCGAGAGCACGCGGAACTGTTGACCAGACAGTTTTAATGAACTGCCATAAACCCAGTAAACTCAGGTCTATTGGATGAAGTTCCGCCTCCTAGAGACATACGTAAGCATCTGCATAAGCACTATGATGAGATCCGGCCCCACATTGCCCATCCGTTATATCTGCGGAACCACTGGCGGCTCTAAACGACCGCCACAACTAGTCGGTAGCTACCTATCTTAGATCTCGGCCTATGTACTCCGTTATTGACCTCCAACCACTTGAAATAGCTGAAGGGGAAGCGTCCCCCCTTGGAGACTGTTGAAACTGCCTGTGTCGTTGGACTTCCGTTGGAAGAGCTTTATGACGATCTTCAGAGTGATCGTGCCTATTAAGCAGTACTCAAAAATTTTCTAGAAATTCTGCCCAAAAATATAGAAATGTTGATGTTTTAAAAAGTTGAATCAACTTTTTGTGCTTTGTGTAAACTTTGAAATTTCCTTTTAAAGGGTGTTTTTTTTAGGGGTATAGAACTTCGAATTGAAATATAACACAAGAAAATCGTTTTAAGGTCCATCAATTTGGCTTTTATGCCATTAATGTTTAAATATGATTTCGGGCATGTGGCCGTCGTGGCTGGCTCGAATAAAGCCAATTCTACAGGTCCAATTTTCAACCACTTTTTCGAGCATATGGGGCCGTATGTCGGCAATAACGCCACGAATGTTGGCTTCCAATTCCCCTAACGTTTCTGGTTTGTTGGTGTAGACGAGCGACTTCACATATGCCCAAAGAAAATAATCCAGTGGTGTCAAATCACACGACCTTGGTGCCCAATTGACACGTCCATTCCGCGAAATTATGCGCTCATCGAATGTTTCCTTCAATAAATCGATTGTGACGTGCGCTGTGTGGCATGTAGCGCCGTCTTGTTGGAACCACAACTCATCCACATTCATGCCATCCAATTCGGGAACAAAATAGTCGGTTATCATGGCTCTATACCGGTCTCCATTAACGGTAGCTGCCTCTCCAGCATTATTGCGGAAGAAGTATGGCCCAATGACTCCACCAGCCCATAGAGCACACCAAACAGTCAGTTTTTGTGGATGTAATGGCGTTTCAAGGGTCTCATGTGGATTCTCTTCACTCCAAATGCGGCAATTTTGCTTGTTGACGTAGCCATTCAACCAAAAATGAGCCTCATCACTGAACAAAATTTTGCGATGAAAATCAGCATCGAAATCAATCTCATTTTCGGCCCATACACCAAAATCACGACGCATTGCATGGTCTCGCGGCTTTAATTCTTGCACAAGCTGGATCTTGTAAGGTCGCAAGCCAAGATCTTTGCGCAAAATCTTCCATAAAGTTGATGGACAAAGCTCCAATTGCTGTGCACGGTGGCGAATCGATTCATTCGGGTCCTCTTCAACACTTTGCTCTACAGCGGCAATTGTTTCTTCGGTGCGCACTGTTCGACGTCTCTGCGGATGCGTATTATCACATAGAGTAAACGTAGTGCGAAAACGATCCATGGTTAACCGAATTAATTGCTCTGATGGACGATTATGTCGACCATAAAATGGACGGAGCTCTAGGTAAACTTCGCGAACTGAACCATTATTTTCGAAATAATTTTGCACGATTTGCAAGCGTTGTTCTTTTGTCAACCTGTTCATGATGAAATGGCAAACCAAACTGAACATAAATGACATTAGAGTTGCCAGATTTGACCACAAAATGTCAGTTTTATCTCTATTCGAAAAACAAACCTGTAAAAAAAACACCCTGTATATGGTTGTTGTTATGGAATTCGCTATATTTCGAACGATATCCAATTTAATTTCACTACTATTATATTGAACACAACTGTAATGTAGCATTGCTCATGAGAGAGTTTTGTTTATGTTTGGCTTATGCACACTTGAATATTGTTATATTTTTTTGCCTATACAAAGAATTAGAATGCCAAATTATAATTTTTGTGAATTTTTTTTTTTAAGCAATTATTAAAAGTATGGTAATGTTTAATTTTTATTAACATGCAGGCTATTTTTGTTAGGAGAAGTAATTTTATTGCGTGAAAATTGTTATATGATAGATCCCAAGCTCTGCGCAAAACATTCTGCAGTCTGAGCTTATGAGTGCCCGTTTGGGAAATCACTACTTCCAAGGCAGTGAGAGCTTATGATATAGGCTTTCGTTCTATTCGTTAGATGAGAGCTGAGTTTAGCCTGGGAGTATTTAGAGGTTATGCAGAAGATACTTAAGCACCTGCACAAAACCAGTTCAGATCAGAGATTACCGTGAACAACTTGATCCTTCCAACCTACTGCAAGGCAGTTATTCCACAGCATTTGGAAAAACGTTCTTAATCTCAATAAATTTTCGCATTACTTAAAGTATTCGAAGATGTTAATTGCGCACTTTTGCCCCTTTTATCAAACGCAAACTTTATCTACACCCCTTGCGCGCCAACACAATTTACGACTTTTACTTCTTAAGCATGCAACAACAATATCTAACTTGCAACTTTATCATACTTGCAATTAATTCTTTTTATGCCAAAGTTCTACAAAGCGACTGATTTATAATTTATTTATAATGCGTTCAAAAGCAACTTAACTACCCTCTTGTGGGGCGAGCACAGACTTCAAGTAAAAATTCAGCAAATAAAAAGAGGGATACAAGTGCTTGCAACCCCTAAAAGCGCCAGAAAGTTAACAACCAGCTACACATATGTATGTATTCCATAAGTACTTAATCTATTTACACAAAATTGTGCTTGAAAAAAAAAAAATCATGCAACATGACCACTTTAAATAAGTCGAATAATTGGGAGATAAAACAAAAAAAATAAAAGCGTATGTATGCAAGTGTGGCGAAAAAGGGGGGTGGGAGCGAGTGACTGAACCTTGTACATGCAGTGTGAAATGTGACGTGCATATTGCACACATATCATCATTAATGCATTTGCTATCCATTGAATATTTGAGTATGTAGCGCAGCCCGCAAGCACAAAGGTGTGCTACCCCCACAAGGCTGCGCGTTGTACAACCATTAAAAGTGGCCAAGAGAACACGCTCTGGGGAACACCAACCTATTGACAATCATTACTTACGGCAATACGAAATTCATGTGAGAGAAAAGGTTGGTTTATAAAATGGAGTAAAAATTTGAAATTGTTAATGGCATGCGACAGCTTTTCAGGTGTGGATCGAACAACCCCCAAACTTCTTTTATTTTACAAACAACGCAAGTGTATTGCTAACAACGAAAATCATTTGGCTAGAACACAATAACCGTGTTAAGAGGACAATTGGATATTCATGACAGCAGCAGATTACTAGTGTTCATCTCTACTGCGCTAGGAGGCGCTACCTACAGCAATGGTTCCTCTCAACCCGCTTGGGCTATGCAGTTACCCACTGAACGCTATTCAAAAGGGAGTTGGGTATGCGTGTTGTTGACATTTACATTCGTTATGGTCAATATATTTGTATCTGATGATTGGTAGGTCATCGGCTCGTGCTCGTATGTTTTCCAGAGAGCTTTTAAGCGTTTAAGTTTGTATTTTTCCAGTTTCGACACAGTCGATTTTATGTAAAATTTATTGCGAAAACAGACAATGCACATGAAGAGGTTTGGACTGTTTGAAAATATATAAAAAGCACACTTTTGTAAAACATGGCATTTTAGGTTATTGTACAGCGGTGGTCACAATAATAGTAACACGAGGGTAGTTTTGGAGATGTTTCGAACAGATCAACAAAATTTGGGGCACGCTATATAAAACTAAGTGGACATTGATAACTGAAAAATTTTAAACATCTTTACTGAGACGCTAACCAATGCAACCATAACACCAATACCAAGCTGAGTAATAGGGAGGATACAGTCAAGGCCACATACAACCCGACGCAAGAGTAACCAATCATCGAGCTCTAGTCCGATGAAGAAACAACATCAATAGAGGCGGAAGAGCGGAAAATCATTTTCCCACCGGGAACAAGCGGCATCGCACTGTATAAAGCGAACCTCGATTCGGTGGAAGGCAGGCTTTAGTTGACAGATATGTACGATAATTGATGCAGGGGCAAAGGGCCTCGAAATCGAACACGGCCAGCAAGGTATCACTCTTAACCCACTGGTGATTTGGCAGAGAGTCCATAGAGTGATAGGTCTAATACAGCAAATATTTACAGAGTAGATGGCTTTATAACAGCTACAACCGGCAAGACCACAGCAGCCACTCGTTACGACCACGACCATTACGCCTACTCGAGCGAGTGAACGCGCAGAAAGGAGCATAACCATCTCCGCTGCGGATGCGGAAGGCCGTAACTTGACCAAGTCCTGGATCATGAGCCGCAAAGAAAAATAAAAACTCGAGATTTCCACATTTTTTGAGATGCGGTGAACAACCGTTCTTGTGGGAGTCTCTAACTCGGTGACTTATCAAAACTAGCAATTTTAACTTAACCAATTCAGTTACTATAAGTTCCTATAGCATAGCTGAAGGAATCCTGATCATCGCTGTCCCGACGACTTCTCATCGTAGACTGATGTTACATAAATTTTGAGATTTTATTTTTCGAAAGAAACCAAACACAAGTTATTCTGCAAAATTTCAACGTTGGCGTGGTCCTTTCGATCTTGAAACAATGCATTTTCAGACACAAACAGTTGTGAAACACGATAAATTTCCGAAATATATTTCCAATTAAATTTTCGAAATATAAATACATCAACATCGAGTTTGTGGTTTGAGACGTACTGTAAGATGCCAGTGATTGTCAAACGCTACACTTGGCGTGAATGTTCCAGCACTTTTCTTTCTTAAAACTTCTATCAGAACTGTCGACACTTGGCTTAAGTATGAACGATATTAGTGAATCAAGATAATTCAAATAATTGACTTCATGCTGGATGAACCCAAATTTCTCGGAAATAATGACACTTGGCTTAAGTATGAACGATATTAGTGAATCAAGATAATTCAAATAATTGACTTCATGCTGGATGAACCCAATATTCTCGGAAATAATGAATTTTGAAACACAATAAATTTCCAAACGCAAAAAATGTTGTAACTGTCAGCTGCAAAATGTAAAAGAGAAAGTTTAAAAAAGAAAAGCAATCAGAAATTGACAAAGAAAAAAAGTTCTATAACGCTTAATTTTTTTTCAATCATCTTATATCAAATTCAAAATATAAACGCATTCAGATACATTTATGCCTCGTTTGTGGTTTGAGTGGTAGAGTATGATTCCAGTGTTTGTCAAACGCTATGCTTGGCCTGAATGATCCACACTCTTCATGTATGAACGATACTAAAACTTGTTCTCAATAAGCTTAGTCGTTTATGACTATACAGTGAACAGTTCAAAGAATAAAAAATAAAATAAACGTTTAAGGAAAATTACTTGAGACAACTCTTTTTATGCCTTATACAGCTGCAACAAAATTGGACGAACCCATTAAACATTCGCGAAGCGCTTAAAATTGTTGAATATGAGCCCGACATTTTTTAGAAATATTAGTATCTAAAATATTATCAGATAGCTTTCCGATTGCCGATGTGTGCGGACTAAAATTTACTTTTACCCACAAGAAAAAAAATGTCCTAGAAATAGTTTAGTTCCCAGTTTGTCATAAACATTGTGCTACCAGCAAAATGCACGCCACTGTATTCACCAAGTATTTGAGTGTACTACATTAACATCACTTACATGATTTTACAAATGGGAAAGCAATCATTTCTGATTGACTATTACAACGCAAAATACTTTTGGACATGTGAATGAAAGCAAATGACCTGTTTATTGTACGCCATGGCACGAATTTAAATATTTCGAACGTTTACGTAAAAACAATTTTTATTAACCCAAAACTGTAACACAAAAAAATTTATTTGCATAAAGGGTATAAAAGGATTGCTTCAAAATTTATTGACCAAACTTTGTTAGCAATCGAAGTACCTTTAACCGTACATGCTCTTGTACAAGCTCTTGTAAATTATATTCATATTTCTCTATAAAATTTCAACTTTATTACTCTCAGTTAAGCCATTAAAGCGAAATATTTCAAATCTCACCCACAACACTTTTAACACTTTGACGGCCAATTAGGGTGCACTTAATTTCAATTTCTGTGCACATTTAATAATTTCGTATGCACACAATTCCCTCAACATTGTCTAGACATACTGCTTACATACATACTAGAATAAGGGAGTTAATGTTGGCGTATTTCAATTGGTAGCCAATAGATTGGGGCGCCTGGTGCGCAAGGGTTGATATGGCGGTCATTTCTTCGAAGATGAATGTGCAAAAAAATAAGAATTAACAAATAAGGAAAGGACTGTCTTCGACTGTGCCGAAGACTTTATACCTTTCATGAATACGCATCACGGTTTTAATTGTCCGATCCTTACTCACACCAACTCTACAAAATTTATTAAAAGATACATAGCTATATGTTATGTTGGTCCGATCTGGCTGATTTTCACTACACACATTACATATATAATATGTACCAAACCTGCAAAATTTTACGTTCCTAGGTTTTTAATTGCAACATTTATAGCCCAAACCCCATTCATCGAAGCTATCGATTATGTGGGAGCTACGCATTGTATTGGTCCGATCTTGCTGATTCCGACGAATGATTAATGCTTTACAAAATGGCTGCCTCTTACCAAATTTCATCGAGATATCTCTAAAACTGAGGAACTAGTTTGCGTTCAAACAGACAGCCGGACAGACGGACGGACAGACAGACATGGCTAAAACAACTTAGCTCATCGCCCTGATCATTTCGGTATACTTATTGGTGGGTCTATCTCTTCATCTTCTCATACTTACAAACATCGGACCAAAGTTATAATACCATTTCATGTTCATGAAAGGTATAAAAACAAAACAAATCAAGAACTTTATTCGAGTAGCAAAGTAGACATTAATTGAGAGAATAACCTTTAATGGTGTTTTATTACCGATTAAAACAAAAAAAGCAGAAGAGCAAAGCAAAAATTTATTGATGCTGCTGCAATATAACTTTCCCAGAAAAGGTGTATTTAATTTCCATACTCAAATTCCACCTTTCAGGTAGTTTACGCACTCAAATCAGTCTTCTGAATGCTTTCCTTTAAGCCCTAACAAGTCTCCAGCCTACTGGGCCGGATGGTATAATTTCTGTGCAACTCCAATGATTCTTGTTGATTCCCTGTAGGTGGTTTCATATTATCAAAGCTTGGAACGTGGTCAAGATGGCCTTTGTTCGAAGCTCTCACGTTTATCATAAGAGCCGTCCTTCTCTTTTCTTTTGAAATCGGTACTTTTTACTGCGATAGCTGGGAATGTTGACCAGATAGTCCGAATTTTGTGAACCGGCTGTCAACACACGTAAAACGGAGCTGCTTCTGTTCACGAGGAAGTTTATAACTCAATAATCATCTCGGCAATAAGGGAGTCAAATATCTAAGGGTTGTCTTCAATCTGTCCATGCCCAGATTTGTCATTCCCGAAAAATGGAAGCAGGTAAGTATGGTCCCCCTAATAAGTCCTGATAAACCAGCTAACGGAGGGAAGTCTACCGATATCTCTTCACTCGCAAGTAGTGAAGACATTGAATAGAATTCTACTCACTTATTACACTGCCAAACTGGGGATAGCCGATTATCAGCTTGGATTCCGTAAAATGCACAGCGTAAACACTCAGATAAATGACGGCCTTAACTGGACAGGACGGTATTAGTGTCGCTTGACTTTCCAAATTTTTTGACACAGTCAATCATGATAGTAACCAATTTGGAGGACCATTCTCTCCCTTCGTGTCTCAAAACCTGGAGCGCCAATTAGCTGACTGTCGTCTGTGAGGTTCAAAAACGAAAGATCAAAACCCCCAAGGCAGGTGTGATATCCCCGATGCTGTTTGACTACTCCATCTCCAGGCTTCCGCTTCCACCAGAGGGTGCCACGATCTTAATTGTAAGAGACAGGGATAAGAGTCGGTTGTTTAGTAGTGTTGCGGATAGCGATCAGCAAGCGTTGTGAGCTTTCTCCGAAGGTGGTACATTGGATGTATGATATGGTAGTCGATCCGATTATGTTCGCTGTGAAGAGGATTGAAACCGTACAGTGCAAGGCATTGGTGGGTATTAGCGTCACTCTTCGCAGGAGGCTCTGAGTGTAATCCTAACTGAAACTGCACTCGCTTGACGTCGCCGGCAAAATTACCACGCACCTGGCTGCTATTAGGCTTCCTGACTCGAGATATCTACTCGCAAAGCATAGGGAACTCCAGCATCCTAATCAACTCCGACTCATCTCTAGCAAGACAGATAAGTGTGCGCTAGTTTCCCGCACTAGCTTCATCACTCTTATACCCCCTAGGAATAAGTGGCATGGGATAGTAGCTTGCTGAACTTCTTTACGGATGGACCCAGCTGGACGGATAGGTTGTGGCTGGGTTTTCTGTCAAAAGCTTGCAAAGTCGAAAATTTTGCCTGCGTCATCAAGGCAGAGTCTTCCAGGCGGAGGTTGCTATAAAGGACGTAGTTAATGAGATCCTATCAAGCGCAGTCAGGTTATTTAATATATATTCGGACATTTAAGCGGCAATAAACTTATTTCAGACTTTATGAGGTGGAGGATTGTTGGAGAATCACCGTCTTCTCTAGTTGTTGCTTCGGACTTCTTCAAATTAAAATTGACACGCATATCTCTAGCTCCTGCCGGATGTAGGATAACGATGTGGAATCATGGAGTCACTTCGTCCTTAGTTGCCTAAACTGTGCAGAGACAAGGCGGGTCTGTCTGCCCGTATTTCATTCTATAAAATTGTTGGTTATCACGGAGTTGAGGAACTTTCCAAGCTGCTTCGCGAAGATCTATGAAATTTTGCATAATTCCCAGCCCATCGCAGCTGAAAATAATAGAAAAGCAAAGAAACTCTTTACTGAGACGTGCCAGGTCTTGATGTCAACATATCTTGGGTGGTATGTGACCAGCATTCAGCCTGAAATCAAAGCTTCAGTTCATTCTCACTTCAGGTGTAAAAACAACCAAACAACCCCAAAATTGGCAACAGCAAACAAAAAAAAAAAACGAACCTTAACAAACATCCTACCCAGCGAACTAATTAAAATTCTAATTACCTACGAATAACTAGGTGATAAAAAGGAGGCTGGCTTCCTGGCGACCGACCTGCTTTTCAGCCAACACTATGTACCTTGGCAACCGTAAAATATGTCACACAACAAGGCTGAGGTACATACGAATAAGAGACATAAGGGAGGACCGTACCAAAACCAACAAATCACCATTCATGCAGACCAAAATATGAAATCCTTAGTTTCATATAAGAATTCCACAAGAACGAGCAAGCATAGATTGAAAACACATTCATCCCATGAGAGGGTGCAATGCAACAGTCGCTGAAAGGGAGAGTGAGTGCATCAAGCGTTGTGTGGCTGGGGTGTACGTAAAACCGACAAGTGCATTTTGTAGTAACCGCACTCGAATGCGGCACGCCAATGAACTCTAACCACACGATTATCAGCAGGAAACAGCAGCAAAGCTGCCAAGCCAAATCGATTTGTACCGGAGAGAGAGCGAGTGTGTGTGTGCTGCAATGAAATCTGTGGTGCAGTAATGGCAGGGCAGCTGTTGTAAAAGTACCATTAAGCAAAACAAAATTGTTGGAGACGTTAGGAGAGCAGCGGTACAATTTTGAAATTGATTTCTTTTTGCATCTCTTGTGTTTTGCTCCCACCACAGCAGTCACTCGTATGGGAACCAAGCATAAAACCGCTAATGATGATGTTGTTGTGGCTGTGATGTACTGTTGTTGTGGTGGTGGAGGCGCACAATAGCGTGCACAGGTGCTGAAAAGGTGCATCTACACATATTTTAATCATGCTTCTACATATATTTAAAGCCTTTTCTGTTTCCCATTTATATCTAGCATCTGCTCTTGAAAATGTCTACCATATTCCATGCATCGCACTTGTACTTAGCACATCGACAGCAAATGGACAGTTTAACGCGAAAGGAGTTCCTCATACTCTTCCGCTCTGCCACATTTTTCACACGCGACCGCATTTCCTTTATTTTCCTTTACTCAGTTGCAAAGAGTGATGGCTCTGCTTGCGAAACAATTTCGCCATTTTTCTCCAAATGCAATTAGTCGAACGCAACAGACGGGCATGAACACAAACAACAACAGTTATGTCTGCACAGACTTTTCATTTCTTTTTATGCCTTTCATGAACATGAAATGGTATTATAACTTTGGTCCGATGTTTGTGAGTATGAGAAGAAGAGACAGACCCACCAATAGGTATACCGAAATGATCAGAGCGATGACCTGAGTCGATTTAGCCATGTCCGTCTGGTCTGTCCGTCTGTCTGGTTGTACGCAAACTAGTCCCTCAGTTTTTGAGATATCTTGATGAAATTTAATATGGAGCCGCCATTTTGCATGAGATTAATCTATCGTCGGAATCAGCAAGATCGGAGCAATACCATGCATAGCTTCCATACAATCGATTGTTCCGATAAATGGGGTTCGGGCTATGTATTTTAAATGATCAGTTTTGCAGAGTTTTTACTAATTGTTAGTAAGGATGGGACACTTATAACCGCGATGCGTATTCATGAAAGGTATAAAGTCTGCGGCACAGTCGAAGACAGCCCTGTTCTTACTTGTTTTTTATTCCATTTATTATTTTTTGTTTTAAAATTTCTGCCGCTTGGTAATTTAATATGCTTCCTTTCATTGTTCATCCCCAACAGCTTCTAGCCGCCATCTGTACCACATTCAGCTCCTTTCTGCAATAATAGCTGCCAATATGAATTTTTAAACAGCAAGGAAGTTGGCCTAGAGCTGCTCCCCACCTCCTCTCCTTTTTTGTGCCCCATTAAAATTGACATTCGCTTCAAATATGGAAATGGATATGATGACTGTGCGCCTGAGATAGCTGCATCTAAAGGGGATAATAGGGTTTGGTGAGTGGGTGGGCGATAATGCCATGAATATTCTCTTCGAATTATTGATTTTGTTTGGGTTCATTTTCAATACCAAATACATTTTTTACCATTTTGATCATATAATAGAAGATTTGAAGTAGGTTTTATGGGAAGTAAGTTTATAGGCACCATAAAAATAAATATCCTTAAAAACGTGTATTAGTTTAAACTATAAAGTTATTTATAGCACTATATTTAGAGAAACGCATATTTTGTACTAAATTTTAGAACGTTCTTTATTTGCAAACTTAAGTTCAATTTAATGGTGCTCTTCAAGCTTCACAAAGTTTATAGACACCAGAAAGTTAGATTTCCTTGAATTAGTACACATTTTCGTTCGTGTTAGTACTAACTTCGAAGGAAAACATATTTTGCACTAATATTTAGAACACTTAATAAGTTTCTTGGAATTCTTCAACACCACTATATTACATTTATTTAAATAAGGCATGCTTTTATTAAAAAAAAATTGCATAGTATTATGTTTGGAGGAAAGCATATTTTGTACTAAGTTTTAGAACACGCTTTTTTGTAACACAGCGACAACACATTTTGTACTAAAATCTAATCTATTGAATTAGATTCGATTTAATTGAAAAGCTTCAACTATTAGTAGGTTTAGAAGAAAACCTACATATTTTGTACTACATTTTAGAACACTATTTTGCAACCCAAGCGAAAACATATCTTGCATTAAATATAAATTTATTTGAATTTGAGATATGCTTGTTAAAAAGTATGAATTTAAGAAATCGTTTGGTGGAATAAATTTCAGAACAGTTCTTATGCAACATAACGCTCAAACATATTTTGTGCTATTGATTCAATTTGGATTAGACGTTTTTGTTGAAAAGTTTGAAAGAAAACATATTGTGTGCTAAATTTTAGAACATTTTTTATGCAACACAAAACGAAAACATATTCTGTACTAAATTTAAATTTATTTTAATTAGATATGTTCATTGTTGAAAAGTGTAAATTAGTACCAAGTTTAGAAAAATAACCTATTGTGTACTAAATTTTAGAACACTTTTTTAAAATACAAAGTAAATACATATTTTGTACTAAATTTAAATTTACTTGTATAAGACATATTTTTATTGAAAAATTTGAAAATGTACAATGTTTTAGCAAACATGTTTTGTACTAAATTTTCGAACTTTTTTTTTGCAACACAAACTGGAAACATATTTTTTTTTTTTGAGTTTGTATTAAATTTTTATTATTATGTAAGCTTTTATAAAATAAAATAAATATTTTGTACTAAATTAAAATTTACTTGATTAGACACCATCAAATTTTATTAAAAAGCATGATTGAAAAATTTTAACTAAGTAGTACTATGTTTGAAAGAAAAAACATATTTTGTACTAAATTTTAGAACACTTTTTTTTTGCAACGCAAAGCAACCCACCATTTTTTATTGCAAGCTCCGTACATCCGCTAAGGTAAACATTCTCACAAACAGTTTTAGCATCGCTTGTTTGGTGCGCTTTTTAGTACTTAATTTTCACAAAGCCTTTGATTGTACCAAAGTAATTTTTTTTTTAATTTTTTGGTGTATTTATTGAAATAAAATATGTTAGTACTTCTTCAGAATTTTCAATTTATTGTATATACAGTTATTATATTAAAAAGAATTTAGAACTAAATTTGTAGACACAATTTTAGTACTTACCATTTAGTAGAAAAACATATTCCCCCAAGTCTTGGTTTATTACTTTTAGTACTTAATAATACTACCTACCATACTGTTTTTTGAGTTTTGGCTAGACAATTTTACTGAAATAATTTCTATAAAAGTATGTGAAAACAGATGTGAGCTTGTTTTCCCTTTTCCAAGTTTCCAGGTGCGATTTTAGTACAATATTTTTAGCACAATAATTGACTTTTTAGTACAAAATTTATGCTACCAAATTCATAATATCAGATATCTTAGTAAAAGATTTTTGGGGAACGATTTTAGTACACTTTTAGTACACTCTTTTTAAAACAAAATGTGTATACAATTTTAAGTAGTCGAATCGGAGGTTAAATTCCACAGAAAGTTTTTTGAACATTATTTTAGAAAAAATAAGGCACTTTTTAGTACAGAATTTATAAATTAAGATTTTTAGTACAAAATATTTACAGCATTGGCACACAAGTTTTTACATATCTACTGAATACGCGTCGTCTATGAATTTTATTTAGCACAACATAGACTGCTGAATGTATGTTATTTATTTAGGTTTTTCTCCTCTCAGGTTCAAAATTGACTTCAATTTTAGCCCAATCTTGTGTCCCAGCATTCCAATGCTACACCTCTTTAACTGCTGATTCTATTTCAATATTTCGTCTCGATTTCTGGCTTGACTTCTGTCATCGACTCATCTCTGTCTCAGTTTCGGTCTCCATCTTACCAGCTTCTGCTTCTGTTCCCGTCTCTAGTGTTAGTCAGCCTTCTAAGTCTGAACTTAAGCTACAGTCCCGACGATTTATGTAAGCTCAAAAAACAAAAGCTTATCGATTACTATTTGCAACAAAAGTACAAAAGGGGTAGTAAAGCACAATCTTTAGTCCATTATTTAACTCATATCCGCCCACTTCATACGTCATACAATCACTGTCAACGGCTGTCAAGCTTTAGGTTGCCAAATATTTACATGAAAAACTGCGTGTGAAGGGACGAGATCCCTTGCTCGTCCACTCGACATGCATGCAAATGTTCAACCATTTATTATTATTTACAGATCCCCACAGACGACAAACACTAAAAAAGGCTACGACTCGTGATTCTTTATATTTTTTCCTCAATAATTTTTTACGCGCTTTTTTCTGCGCTTTTGCGCAATTTTTACATTACAAAAAACGATAGCAAAAACAACAATAAATGCAAAAAAATTTATAATTTATTCACAATTCACGTTTGCCTGGCGGTGTTGTTGCGTGGACAAAGTTTTGCTGCGCTGACATGTTGGTGCGGGAATTTCATTATCAGTGGTGTGAGTGCAAAAAGAACACTCCACTACCTCCACGAAGTTCAGCAAACTCAGTTCGCGCACTCCCCAAACATTATGTCAATGTCAATTTAATGTGAATGCGACCAACTGTCAGCTGAGTGTTCTACTTCTTTTTGTGCCTTTAAATTTTTACATTTCTTTGTGCAATCATTTTTATCTTTCCATTTTGCATTTGTTTTGTTTTTGGTTCAATTATTTTCGTTTTGTTTTTGCTACGGGCGCAAAAAACATGTTCCCGGGTGTGGTAAATGTAGTAAAACATGGCATTGGGTTGGGCGGTTGGTCGGTAGGTTTTCCACTGTTCGTTCGCGTTGTCGTTGTTGGCTTTTGGCTTGAGGGCATGTAATTGTTGTTTAAGTGCTGCAAATGAATGGTTGTTCAACGACCAACACAGCGGTGCGAGAGCTATCACTACTGCGACCGTTTGTCCGTTTTACACATTCGTTTAGGGCGAATTGGGCCCTGATTTTAAATGACATAAAACATTATTGCATGAGTAAATTGTTTTTAATTTCAATGATTGTGGCATAATTAGGGGTTCAGTGTTAGACGCATGCTATTTACGCAGAATGGAAAAAATAGAAATGTCTGAGCTGCAAAAAGGGTCCAATAAGTTGCTGCAATTTTCGTTGTGAGTAAAATTGCGATTCAAGCTTCCAGTCGAGCTAGGGTATCTTACACTATGCGCTCCACAGTAGATTAGATTGTCGTTTCAGCTAACCGCTAAGAGGTCTTTGAGGTTGCGATGTTGCCATGGGTTGTACACTGGTTGTATGAAATCTTTACCAAACTAACATTTTTGGTGGGCTATTGAATTTGATATCGAGTCGGTTAAAAGTGGAGGGTAGCGTTGAGGAATGTATTAAGTTCTAAACTAGATCAGCAGCTAATTTAGGCTAATCGGGTCATTCAAAGCAGAGGTTCTTGCCATTAGGGATGCGGTGGATAGACTGTTATCTAGTGTCCTGAGTTCAACAATGGTTCGATCGAAAGTTCTGCGAATACCAGACCTCGGTCAGGGTAGCCTGGATTGATTTCGATGACAAAGAGTTTAGAGCTACGATGTCCATGAATAGACGGCCCTCTAACCCTGCATACTTAGCTGTTCATCATTCGCTGGGACAAAGATTAAGTACTCTGGGCAGGGTTTCTTCAAATGTCCGGAGGAACTATTACCAATGTCATATGCCTAATATGTACATATATCCCGTACACTCTAATGCAAGTACCTTCTGGTACTAGTCCAACTGCCATTGGAGATTGTTTTTTGACGACGTCCAACCATCAGGTTGTTGTTGTTGTAGCAATAAAATACTCATCGAAGGTTGGGAAAGTATAACGGGTATGGGCCGTGCTTTAACGGAATCTATCCTGGACTTCCACGATCTAGTACTAACATAACTGCCGCGGGAATGATTCCTTCGAGCCATGAACCTTCTACGCATGTCCACAACTCAACCAAAGTAAGCATCAGGAGTATTTCTAAGACCCGTCGAGTAAGAGTCATGCACCTGCTGGTTTGTCTTTTTTCAATAGCATGGCGTCAGAGGACAAAACGGTGGACCTGCGCATTGGCAGCCACGTCACTCTTGCCAAGAGGTTCTGGTTGGTTGGTTGGTTGGAATAGCGAGTCCCATGTGACTCTAATTAGCGCTAATGCGCCATTTTGATACCACATCTCGTGAATTAACCAATGAAAAACTATAGAAGAAAGCTGACAAGATCTCAAGGGTCTTGGTGGTACTCTCGTCCCTCTTGAGTTCAAAAATTTTAAAAGCTTCCCGGGCTTAATATTTCCAAGCTCGGAGAGGTTCCCGTTGGCCCGTCTCTGCCGCCCCCAGAAGGTTGCACCTTCGGCACGAGGTGTTGTGTTCCAAACCCATCCCCGCCGCGTGCGTCCCAATAGTCCAATGCCCAGTGAGCACCGCAACTAATCTAAAAAGGTCCCTTCTGTTTACCCGTAGAAGGTTCGAAGAACGTGTTTCGTTGTAGGAGGGCCACAGACTCCTTTGCTACTCTACAGGACTGCAACCGCTTCCCCCTATACTTAGCCTCACTAAGCCAGTGCTGAGAGATCCGACCCTTGATAAATCCCAGGTGTGCAAGGACCTCCTTCGCCTCCGAGGCATCAAGAGCCGATCCACGCTGTGCCAGCTCATGCACTGACTAACCAGGCTCGATGTAATCGTTGCTGACCCGAGAGTAAGAAGATCCGCCTGGCTGTCACAGAAAATTGCTAACCTATTACCGGTGATGTCCGTACACAGTAATGCCCTGCATGCCTCATGAATCGCGTAGATTTCGGATTGAGAAACGCTCGCTGAGTCTGGGAGACGCATGAATAGGGGCATGGCCGGGAGTGCGGCAAAAATGTCAGCTCCTACTACCCAGGCCATTGATACGTCCGTGAAAGCTGAAATGACGAATTTCGAGTGAATTCCTCTTCCTTCCAATCCTTCCTGGAAGGGCATATAATCTTGAAGTTTGTGTCTAAAACTGTCCTGTCCAAGAGGTTCTACTTCAGATAGAGTAGGCTTTTGGGTAGTTAAGTCCTCTTTCGTCAAACAAAGATCAGTATCTATAAGTCTCTCACCAGTCCTGGTGTATGGCTCGGAATCATTTAGTGCCCCACAGCTATCGTGACATTTTGCTGCTTAGGACGGACTTCCGCTGTGTTAATGGCTTGAAATCGCTCGCACCCTAGCATCCACAACAGTGTTGTGATTCAGATTTTTTTCGGGCATATATGCAATACTCCTCTGAATACGTAGACGAAGCGATGAAGCTAACCCAAGAACTTGTTAAGCCCCTTTTGCAAAGAGAAGGGCTTTACTGGTCGTCATTGGGTTAAAAGTAGAACTTAATAACAAGGTCTTTGGCAGGAAAAAGTTGCCTTTGTGGCTGTTCGATACGTCAAGGATTGGATTTTTTTATATTTCGGACCCTTTCCGCCCCAACCGGAGCATAACATTTCGCAACACCTAAAGTCTACTTAACACAGAATAAAAACCATCAGATACAAAAATCATATCAAAGTGGAAGATAAGAAAGTAGGCAGTTTAGTCAAAAAAGTCGTGGTATAAACCTATTACTTTAAGTACTCTAGCCATACAAAACGTTACTACAATTGCATACTGCACCAACAACAATATTAAAACATAAAAATAAACCACAAAACTTGCATGGCTAAGTGGCATTTTAGCGGTTTAGCAATTGTTATAGATTTGAGTGAGATTGGACGAAGGGACGGACGGTCGGAAGCTTTTTTATTACATATGCCCACGAAGTATACTGCACGACGAAGGATATTCGAGCGAATGATAATAGTAAATGGATAGACCTTTTGTACAAAGAGAGTTTTAAGTAGTGTAGACGACAGCGGCCTAAGCAAAGACTGTAACAAATAAGCCATGAGGAAAGATATTATCGCCCAACCAATATGAGATAGCTACTCCAAGTGCTTGATGGGGAGCAATTTCTAACATTTTGTGTAGTTGGAAGACAGTTGCTAGATTTGCTTGGCGTCTTTTATGCCTTTTCTAAACGTTGCATTTGTGTTGTTAGTTTTCTTTTCAACTCTTTTCTTTGTCTACTTTGGGCTCCACAGAATTCGCTCGCCTCTCAACGCTTTGGGTATAAGAAAATTGCCAGTGCAACTCATATCAACACTGCGCTCTCTTCTCTTGATTGGGATTTCCCTATCCGCCAATCTATTCCTTACTACCAAAGAGCTTAGGTTGGAGTGTGGGTTGGGTAGCAGTAGGCTAAACTACTCATAGTTGCTTTCACTGCCACACAAACCCATACACAGTTGTCTACATAAAGGCAAACACATGAGCACTCGGTGCAGAAAAAATGTAGGATTTATTATAACGGCAGTTACTTGCGGAAATTTTATAGGGAAATAGTTTGTGTGGCAGCATAAAAGTAGCAGCAAAGTTTATTGAACCATAAATTTTATAATAAGTATTAGTTTTCCAGTTGATGGTGCGATCAAAATATACTCCACAGGTGGTACAATTTTAGCTTCAGAAGGACTACCCAATTAAAAGTTTTAATTTCATTTCATTCATGCATTTATTGGCGCTTAATATCCCAGGGATTTAAGCTGTTGCGTATCTTAGGAGACTAAGGTTATCCTTTTTTTATCGATAACTGACGCAAAGGGAGCTCAAGTCATCCTGCGCCTGTTAGTAGTGGCTTCCCTCTTCCTCTGCTGCCGAATTCGGTGTCGATAGGAAAAATATCTGGACTGGCGATTCTGTGGCCATTGGCATACTTGATCTAGCCGGAGAAGTCTTTGAACCTTAATTCTGTTCTCATCGTTGTAATTTTTGTCATTATGGGAAAGACCATTTCGGAGAACTTTTCAATCCAATACTTCTTTTAACACCTACTATGCCCCCGAGTCTTACCTCAGAATAGGTGTGATGAGAGACTTACTTAAATGGCGTTTAGGCGGGTTTGGCCTTTCCTCATAGCGCGTCAGTCGTTTCTTCGCTCTGCCAAGTGGCGACAATTGGAAACACCGCAGGATCGCTAGTCGGCCTCCATCAGAGTGTTGGTCTACCTCTCCGTCTGCTTCCACAGGCGGGTGGCGATAAGAATAACTTTTGGGGCGGAACAACTTCGTTCATTCGTACTACATTGGCTAGGAAGGTGAGTTTTAATTCGTTGAACTATGTTGCCGTCTGCGTAAAGTTCATACAGCTACCACTTTATCAAATTTTTATTATATTTGAGTCGCGGATTGGAGTCTCCGGTTCTGTCGTCCGGAATGGTGGTATCGGGTTCTTATCTCTTGCAATGTATGAGTGAACAAAATCGTTCCCTTCGTGACTAAAGCACGCTTTGTACGTTGATCGCCGTAGTTGCGAATTCGACCCGCTCTTGAAACCCTCCGTCAACTGGTAAATTTTTTTGATATAATTTTCGGGCATTATTCCTATTGGCAAATTTTTATAGCTCACACTCACTTTCGGCATCGCGTTTCTTTTTTCTAAAAAATTTCTCTCTTACTTTTTGACTTCAGGATAGCGCACTTACCCCGCTGGTTACGCCCGTTGGCAACCTAGCCCTGTAGACATGGTCCCGCTTTTCTACGATGGATTGTCATACCGCATAGTACCAGTTGTCCTTTTAGGCTCACTTGAACCCTATAGTATCCTCTGGGGCGCTACGTATTTAATGAGAAATATGTTGCCAGAGCAGAGTTGAGAAATTGTCAAATGTCTGTGTCGTGCGCAGCTTGTCGACGTCAGACCTTTCTAGCGTTACTATACGCAATTTCTTCGCTGTGATGATCCGACTATGTTCTGGCCCTTTTTAAAAAAAAAGCGCGTCGAGGATGGGGATTCTGGAGGTTAGAATACACCCAAGTTAGGTATGCCTGTCGACGAAATTGTTCAACGTCAGTCGCGCTAGTACCACAAGGTATTAGTACAGGATTCATATTTAAAAAAGGACTCCCAATATCAGTATAACCCTATTTGATCCGGTACGTCCCATTTCATTAATAGATGCGCTAACTAATCGTGCTATGTTTGTCTGCGGCCGATCACCAAATCAAGCACGATTTCGATACCGTTGAGAGCAGCGAGGACAGCAAAAAGGTGAACACCAACACCCTATCTTAAAAGAGTCCTGATTGTCCGAAGGTGCATACCCTCCAATCTTAGTCCACACATGTCCTGATCCGAGTTTTTTTCCTCGTACTATGTGTTTCGCTGGTCCGTCTCTAGCTGGTCCGCTAGCACTCTTAAAACACGTCGTGAAGTATTTTCAAACCTGCAACCAACAGGAGTCCATAATCTCGGCTAAAAAGTGTTGCCAAATAGATCTAAAACGATATCGTATGCGCCTGAAAGTATGCTAAGTTTATGTTCACTTTTACTACGCGAGTTCAACCTAAGTTTTGAGTTAAAAATCAGTTTAATACTGTCGTCTTAAACGGTACAGGGTTAAACTAAGTTTAACTGTCAACTGAACTTCCACTCGCTCTAAGATCGCAGTCGATCTGTGGATTATTTATTGCAGCTACAAGAACGTTGCATATTTTTAGGCGCAGCTGATATGCTTTGCTTTTTTTTCAGATTTACGGGTGTGACTTTTAGAGTTGACTAAAAAAAGAGGTAACTGAAATATATTTATTTCGTGGCCTCAAACTATTTTAAATCCAAAATCTACATCGAGTCAATTAAATTCCCAAAAGAAACGTTCACTAGAGCATTTGTGAGCCTTCCAATATTTATGTATAACTTTATCTTCTAGCTGCTTCAAACCATTTACAACTGAAATACAACAAATGCATGATGAAAAGCAAAATTTTAGCACAAAAAAAATCAAATTATGCCCCCGGGAAGACTGTTGAATGCCCTGGTATATATGATGCAATCGTAAATATGTACTATTTAAGACATCTTCAAGATTCAATTCAATTCAGAGATAATAAAAAGTAAGTTAACAAGTGAGCCAACAACAATTTGAAAAAGTAAGAACATAAAACTGCTAACAAGAGCATTTAAACGAGTTGAGTGAATGTTGAATATTTACGACTGAAATTTACACCGCATCAACTAGAACGTCGAGTGAAAAACAGTTGAAATGAAAGTCGGATAGATGAGTCGAAAGAAAATAGTAAAAGACGAAAACGTGAAATGTTCAAGAATGGCAGTTAACTTGAAAGGAACCAATACACAAGCTGACAGCCAAAGAACCCAGGCAACCAAGACAACCAGTCGGCTTTGGGCAGTCATGAGATTGAGTAAATAATAGAACCGTGGCGAAATTGTTGTAATTAATCAAATTAGAGGAAACACAAAAAACCTTTTGATTGTCAATTTGAAAACGTTACGAAAGTCATTAAGAGGGAATAAAGGTTATTTGTTGCGGTACGTTGGCGTGGGCTTTAGACTTTTCGACCTCACTTCAAGCATTTAAAAGGAAAGCATAGACCAGGATACAAAAGATGAATTGGGTGTCGGATGTTATGTGGCTTTTAGTACAATTGTAGCGCGCTCCCTCAAGCATTGATTGCTGGCATTGCCAGCTGAACTTGCGGACACACATTTAGTTTGGCTTTAAAGGCTTCAACAAAATTAATAACGCTTAATTTAAAATAATATTTTGTTTTGCAAGACGCCAGCAGAAATGTTACTGAAAATAGCAAATTTCATAGAAGGGCAAAGGAAAAAGAAAGAGCGCATACAATAATTTACCGTTAAAGTGCTGGCAATTAGAGCGAACCCACTCACTTTCATTGAGCTGAAATAAATTAATTTTTAAACGGTAAACTCGAACCGTAATCGAAGGGCCAGTTGGGCAAAAAAAAGTGAAATAGGCGAAAAGAGAGAAAATGAACATTTTCAAAAAAAATTAGGATTTACAGGGTATATTGGGTATTAAGGTCTGAATGAAGAGTAATTTCAAAAAGTAAAATTTGTGTAAGCCCCTACTTGAGATATTTTTTTTAACAGCAGGGAAAGATATTTTTCAGGGTCAATGAGTCGTCTAGTGAAGCCGAAGAAATCCAGAAAATTTTGGGTATCAAAAGGATTGGGTGGTATTTTCTTTTTTAGATCAAATTACTTTCAAGAACAAGGGCCCCCTTCAAAAAATGCTCTTCATTTCATTCGACCGAATACTACTTTTATTTCCTTCTATACTTTAATTTGGCGTTTGAAGGATAATAGCTCATAGGACCACCAGCATGTGTAATTGTATTCGCTGTTAGTTTTCTAAAGTGCTACTCTCGATTGAGTAGGTAACTGAGAAGTAACGTACGCTTCGCCCGACCTAGTCGTTAGTCTCCTTACCCAGCATTGTCATCAACATACGTATTCTAACGTCCCAGGAACTGGCGGTTTTAATAGGGTTTCGACCAAAGTGAAGTTTTTAAGTATCTTATCATACTAGTCTTCGAGTCCGGCCCGGAGTGATGTACAATGCCGAAACAAAATGGATTCGATGTCCCTTGGATTATTCGAGAGAAAAGTACTCTGAAAGGTTTATAATCCTTTCCGGTTTATGGTTCCACACAAGGAAAGAAACGAGCTGTACAAGGTTTAAGCCGATATAAGCATAGCGCACCGAATTAAAGACTAACAGCTCTCTTGGGTCATGTTATGCGAATGCAAAGAAGCTCCCGCCAATAATGTTTTGCTTTTGACACCCGTATTCAGCAGCAGAGGAAGGAGCCGCCAGCTGATTTGAAAAAGCAGGTTAGGGACAACTTAAGAGTATTTTAGTGTTTTCTACTGGCGTTAGTCATTGCTTAAATGAGCTGGCTCACTTCCAAGAAGTCTTAATTTTTAGTTATGGAGCCATAGTGGCAGTATTGGGCAACAGCAATCCGTTACGGTGATTAGACTCGTCTGACGTGGCAATAATTGAGTTTTCTAGCATATGGTTGAGGGTCTTGGAAGAGTTCTAGTTTAACTGACATGTTCGAGCAGTCTATAACCACTCCGAATACAGCCGGATCTCTACGCAGTGGAATGACACAGGAGAGCCCGAGCAAGAGCTGTTATCTCAGTATAACTTCATCCACGAATGGACATAACCACTGAACATTACGAAGTATTAATACAACAGCAACAACGCTCTCTAAAAAGACTAAACTTTCTTTAAAGAACTTGGAACACCCTGTACATAACCATCTTTGCCAATTGTACCTGACACAATTGCTCTTTGGGCAGCAATCATTTTCATCCATATTTCTTGATTTTTTGCATTTTTAAAGCCTTGAATCTTGTGGTCATCGAATCAAAGTGCGTTTACATGATTTTTATCGAATTATTATTTTTTTTTGCGCAAGAATAAATCGGTTATTCTGCCATAAATTTGTTTACGATGCCCTCTTGCAGTTGGCCAACAACGCCCAAAATTGACCTGACACAATTTCACAATCAACATTTCGTTGGCATTCAATGTGTTGCCAACCGAATTTACATCAACAACAACGCCGCCACCGCATGTTCTAATTGGCTTCGCCTTTTGGTTTTTGCTTTGCTGTTGTTGTTCCACTGCCTTTATTACCAGCATCGTTCAGGGTTCAACAATCATACCTTTTGGCTAACAATATGGTATGATTGTTTTGTTGTTATTTTTTGTACTGATTGTTGTTGCTGTTGCTATGTATTTACCATTTCACATCGGACACATTTGTTTGTTATGGTTTTGTAATTACCGTTGGTCATTATATTTGACATTAGCGCCCAACACGTTGTGCATTGGTTTTGATTTTTGTTTCATCGTTGTTGTTGTTGTGGTTAATATTATTGCTATTACTGAGGTTACCTAGAGTGTTGCACGGGTACATACACATCACAAGGAATTATTTTACCAAATTTATTTAAATGCGAATTTTCATGCGGTGTAATAGCTTGTGGGTTGAGCGCGCGTGTGAATAATGTTTGTATGTAACCGTGTTTAATTTATAAATTTGCAAATTAAATTCGTTCAAGAGCATACATTATTGAGAGACATAATAAAAAAAAAAGCTATCTTAATATGAGTGTATGGTATTAAAATTATCTTCTAAGCTGGAGTAATAATAATTTGATAGTCTCATGTTTTGGTTTTGTGGTGAGACTTTAATAAATTTTTTTGTTGGTTTTTTTTTTTTGCATTTGAATTTTTAAGACGTTTTACTTGTACTTTTAAATGTAATTTCAGTTTTTTTTTATATTACATTATTTAAAAAAATAATCCAATACAAAAAAAAATGAAATAAAAACACAATTCTAAATGAAATAAGAAAATAACTTAAGTAAATGAAATAAAACTATTGAAAATAATAAAAACATTAAAATAACAGAAAAAATAGAAATATGAAAAACATTAAAATAAAAAATTTTGAAAAATGGTTTAAAACATATGGCTTTTGTTTTTATTGCTTTATATCTTTATTTTTCATTGCTACGTTATTGATTTATTTTTATTTTTTTTTTTTCACAATTTTATGTCTTTCATTTAGGTTTTTCAATTTCAACTTTTTGAATTTAATTAAATTTTTTATTTTTTTTTTCCTGTCATTTATTTTTATTTAGTATTTTATGTTTTTCATTTACATACTTTATTTTTCATAATTACATTTTTTTTATTAAATTCTTCTTAAATACATTTTTTTTTTTTAATTTTATTGTTTTTTTTTTTGGCGGCCGCCGTGGTGTGAAGGTAGTGTTGCCGGCCTACCACACCGAAGGTCCATGGTTCGAGCCCTGGTACAGGTAACATCAAAAAGTGATTTGAAAAGTTTTTCAAAACGGGGTCGCCCCTCGGCAGTGGTTTGGCAAACTCTCCGAGTGTATTTCTGACATGACAGGCTTCCCAGCAAAAATTCGTCTCCTTTGTAGATGCCGTTCGGAGTCGGCAAAAAACTGTAGGTCCCACCAATTTGTAGGGAAAATTCAAATCGGCACACCACAAATTGGAAGAGAAGCTTGGCGCAAAAATCTCTTAGGAGGTTTATGATGATATACCTGTTGTATATCGCGCCATAGAGATAGATAGTTTTTTTTTTAATTTTGTTGTTTTTTTTTTTAATTTTATGTTTGTTTTAATTTAATTTTCCTTTTTTAAAAATTATTTACATTTTTTTGTTTTGTTGTTTTCCGACAAGGTGAATATATATTGGAACGATTTTCCGTCATCCCTTGTCAAATTTGGTTTTGAGACAAACCGGTTTCGGCGTTGTGCTATCATCAGTGTCGATTTTCGTACTGGTCTTTTGTTGTTGTTTGTCTTGTATTTATAGGTCGTAGGTAGCAGGTAATGTCAGCATGGGTGCCTGTTTATGTATGGGTTGTGTGTGTACGGGGATGATGGAAAATCGTTCCAATATACATACATTTTTTTGTTCTATTTAATTTTTTTTATTGTATTTTCTTTACATTTTTTAATTTTATTTTGTTTTTGTTCGTTCAATCTTTGTTTGTTTTTTATTATATCAATTTCTTGGTTTTTATTTAATTTTTTTTTTAATTTTTTTCGTTTTTTTAAGTTCCATTTTTTTCAACTTTAATTTTGTTTTAATTTGCCATTTATTTTTTTTTTTAGTATGTTAAGTTTTTTATCAAAGTTTCTTATTTTTCTTAGTTAAATTTTTCTTTTATAAAATTTATCTTAAATTAATTTTTTTTTTAATTTTACTTTCTTTTTTTAAATATTATTTTAATTTTTTTTTAATTGTAGTTTCTTTATATTTTTTAAATTTAATTGTTTTTGTTCCTTCAATCTTTGTTATTTTTTTAAATTTTTTTTCTAATTTTATTGTTTTTTTTAGTTTTTTTTAACCTCTATTTTAGTTTTTTTTTTAACTTTATTTTTGTTTTCTGTAGCAACAGTTCAATTGTAATTGCTGTTTTAACGGCTTGTACAGTTTTAAATTATCAGTGACTAAGAGTGAGCTTAAGACTAAGAATTTAGGGAAATCATTTTTTTTTAATGATTTAATTAATTATTGAAAGTTATTAATTGAATAGAAATGGAATAATTTTTAATTTTATTTTTTTTTGTTTTTTTTTATTAATTTTAATTAATTAATTTTTTTTAATTTTGTTCGTTTTAAAGATAGATATCTGCCTAAACACTGTCAGGCGGATACCTTTTCATGCTTAAATAATGGTAATCGGTTGAACAAAAGGAACTTGGTAAGGAAAAAAGTTTTCGTTCACTCGATTCATGAAAAGTAATAGCCGGTGTTCATACTTATTTTTATTTTTCTCATCACGCCTACTGTCACTCTGAACTTTAAGTGCCTCCCAGCGCACAGCAACCAACCACGATGGCAATCTAATCAACACCTGAAACTGTACAACTATTCAAGAAGAAAAACTAGATAAAACAGCAGAACAAAATTTTTGTACACGAAATTTTCAACCAACAACACGCAGTACTCAGAGTGGAAATATAAAAAGGACAAAGATGATATAAAAGGTAAACAGTAACGGCATTTAAGGGCGAAAAGTCCAAGCTTTTATTATTTCAATTTATGGACAATAGCGACAGCTATCAGACAAATTTTGCACCATTAAAATGTTAGACGGGCAAATATCAATGTAGACAGGTGAAATACGAGTAGGAAGTATGAATGTATGAAAGCATGAGAGCATCACATACAGACAAGTACTCACACCACGGTTGTATTGTTGACTAAATGGGCAGCGTCAGGATGTAAAATCGGGCAAAATATAATGTGAGTATGTACTTTTTATTTTATTTTTATTTTGGAGAGGACACCGTTATAGGGATCAGTATATGAGAATTTGAGTATGGTTGTGTAGTGTAGCACCGGATAATAAAAACCGCAGACAGTGAAAATGTTTATGAAGCGGTTATATGCTGGCTAAGCCAAGTAGCAGGAGTTTAAGGGGCGGCGAACCGAACGAGCGTTAAGGGCAAATGCATACGATGGGTTGGCGTAAAGACTGATAGGCTTGCTAATACCGAATTATAAAAATCTCTATCAATGGCGAAAAAACTAGTGTATGAACAGACAGACAAGAAACCGGGAAACTGCGAAAAAAAAAAAAAACGAGTTCAATCAAAATTTGAACTCAGGGGTCTAGAGCCCCTTTTTTTAATTTAAGGATCTAACCTTCAGGGGATTGTTTTTGCCTTTACAAAGAACAACAACTCGGCTTTTAAGTTTAATTCGACTAGGCAAAGCAACGTACTGTCACAAGAACAATGGTAAATGGCTTGGTTTTCTGAAACCACCCTGTTCTGAGAGACTCTAGGTTATGCCACTCTTAAAAGAAATAAACGTGCTCTCGAATTGCTTTTCAAAAGCAGGCTCATCGATGCTCAATAATACCGACATTTGCAAGAACATAGCAAGATTTGTTTGGTCAAAGTAGTACAAAATGAGCATTCTCATGTTTTTGTTGTTATTGCATTTTTTGTTAGTTCATCCTATTCGTAACCACAGTTTCATTGGTGTCACATAGCAGGCTACATTAACTTTTATGTGTTATAAAATTTAAAGAGGTGTAAAAATTGGACTCGAAATAGTCGCAGTCACTTTTTATGTGACCAAAATTGAAGTTGAAATTTAAATGATTTTATTTTATTAGGGTAACATTTTTGCTTATGGAAATCTTTATTCAAATAGTATATTTATAAACCTTGCTGTTTTTAATAGATTTTAGCATTAGGAAATATTTAATAAGGGAAATGTTGACATGGTAAATTATGCGAAGGAAACGTTGCTTAGAGAGTTGATATAATAGACCGCAAGTGAATGGTTAATGCATAATTTGAATGACGTGCCACAACAGCACTCGGGCACTATTTTATAAAGTAGGAATTTGACTGGATGTACCGGTCTGTATCATGAGAATGGGCCTCTGCACGGGTGCTGTTGTCTATTTTTGGGACAAGATTCTTCTATGAAGACGTTCATTATTAAATTATGCATATACAGCAGACAGGTGATAATTTTCATGTTTTGGTTTTAAACAGACCTGTTAAATAATGATTACTAATCGTAATGATTACCTGTTTGATTGAATAATCTAAAGTAATCAAAACTACTTTTTTGGTTTTTTTCTAATCGTAATCATTTTTCTTGAAAAACAATTTAATTAAATATTACCAATTAAAAAGCCACCTAATTAATTGATTACTAATTACTAATCAAATTTAACAGGTCTCGTTTTAAAGTAGCTCTGCCTTAAAAGTTTTTTTATCATTAAACTTTTTAGCATTTATATTTTGACTCCCTGTTTAATTTTTGTACTTGGTACTTTTATTTTTATTTAGGTTTTGTTTTTAATTTTTATTTTTTTTTTGTTATTTTTGCATTACAATATTTTAACGAATCCCATAAAAAAAATTAATTAATTAGAAAACATAATATCAAAAAAAAAATTTTATTAAACATAAAAAAATTTTATAAAAAATAAATATTAAAAAATATAGATAACAAAACAAACACTCAAAATCAAACCAACCTTTAAGATGAAAACTTGAAAAAAATTTAAAATATAAGAGCTAAAAACCAGCAAATATGAATTTATATTTTTAATAGTTTTATATCTTTTATTTTTATTTAGGGTTTGTTTTAAATTTTTTTTATATTTTTTTGTGTTATACTATTATAACGAACCCCATACAATATAAAAAAACTAATCAATTAGAATACATACTACCAAACAAAAATTTAAAAAGAATATATTAAAAAATGTATATAATAAAATTAACGAATCAAAAACAAAACAAAATTTAAGATGAGTACTTGAAAAAAATTAAAAGATAAAAGCTAAAAACTAGCAAATATTACTTTATTTTTTTGATTGTATTATATCTTTTATTTTTTAAGTTTTAATATTTTTGTTTATTTTGTTTTAGATTTTTTAGCTTTTGCTAGTTTTTTTTATTTATTTTGTTCATTATTTTTGTTTTTTTTTTTTTGGATATATCTGCCTGTTTTATAGATATTTGCTTAAAATTTGTCAGGTACACACCTTTCAAGCTTAAATCATGGTAATAGGTGTTGTGAATTCCAATTCGGAAATCCGACCATAGTTATCAAACGATGTTTATAAAGCTTTACGAGACAAACAGTTGAAAATTACATTAGCCGAAAAGTACCAACATACGATACCATTCGTACTTCTTCACTCATAGCCTCAAAAACTAATCTCTGATATTAAGGAAGCTACGCCTGACGCGGAAGTACAGGCTTTTAACCTTCAGAGTAAAAGATTTGCTCTGACACAGTAAAAGGAGCACTCTATCCAATCCTAAAAAAAATCCATTGAAACGATCTTCCGTCTGCTCTTGTCAAAATTGATTGCGAGACAAAGCGATGTCGACGTTGTGCCATCTTCAGTGCGTTTTTCGTTCCTGAAATATGCGAATAGTCGGATCTGGTAAAAGTTCTGGAACTTAAAATTTTGTTTGTATTTATCATATACATTGATTTTTAGTAAAAAAACACATTAACACCAAAGGCGCCCAAGTATTCGGGTTAGATTTCATTTACTTTTTTAAGCGACTTATGAACGAAAAATTTAGAATAAGTCGGGATAAAATAGATTATCTTAAGGCCGTTCTCTCATGTAAACTAAAAAATTTATCATTAGAATTTTTGAAGTATTCGCGACTATAAATGAGCTCGAGGCCAAGAGTAATAATCTATATATATAAAAGAAAGTGACGTTAGTTCCAACGCTGATAACTCAAGAACGCCTGCACCGATTGACACTACTTTAGATTGTTCTCTGACCAGAATAGGAGAATACCCAATAAAATTTCTGAAAAATTCCTGAAAAAATATTTTATTTTCCCATACATTTTGTATGGTGCGAATTTATATCTGGGCAGGACAAAGTCTGCCGGTCCCTCTAGTTTTTTATAAGTTATTATAAGTTTTTTATTTAAATAGGAAAGTAGGAAAAAAGCTGTTAGTCTTCTTCGTCAAAGAAATTTTGCCACGTTCTTTGGACCATTAGGCTATCAGAACGATGGGTTTTTTTCAGCTAAACGCCCATCTCTATTCGTTTTCACCACCCTATTCCCAAGCGACGACATCTGTTGGCATTATCATGATAATGGTGGATTTTGTTCACAAAAAAATCATAAAAAATAGGAAATTAGAGACTAGCAGACTAATGAAGAATCGCCTGATGGCCGAATGATCGACAAACATCGACAGAAATTCGTTTATAAGTGAAATTTATCAGCTTCCAAAATTGAGCAATCCGAATAGCTATCTATTCTATTGTTTTTTCTATTTGTTTTTTATAAGAATATCTTAAATCGGTCTTAAAGCCGTTTCGAAAGCACAATAGTTGACTTTTTATTGAAATAAATATAATAAAATTTGCCCACTTTTGAACCCAATTTGAGGTCATGTAATTCGGACAACACCATCAAAGAAGCCAACGCTACTACTCTGCTAATGGGCTAGAATTTTCTGTAATAACGCGGCATAATTGGAACAAATTTCGGGAATGAGAATGATACGAACGAGATAAAAGCCTGCGTTTCTTACTTATTTAGTTATTTGTTTTTTTCTTTTCAGGTTGAACGCATATATATGGCGTATGAATAAAAAACTAAATAAGATTGTGTCGGAAATGTATGGAAATTAAATCAAGAAAATTTGGCATTCAAATATACAAAATAAAAATGGATTCCAGCACAGCCAGCCTTTACCCAGGGGTTACCATACTCACTAAATATGTACATATTGCAGTCTGCGATTTGCCAGCTAATTTGTGAGGCGTTACAATGAAAAGGCGTTGCTGTAAATCTTGAAACCACACGTCAAACTGATACTACACCAAAAGTAAAAGGACAAATATAGCAAGCGTTAGCACACAGCACAACTACAACGCGAGTAGTTGCAGCAAACAGCGAGAGCTTTTGCAATGTGAAAATAATAAAAGACAAAAGAAAGTAAGTATGTGGTGTGTAAGTATTAAAGTTGAAGGTTCAACACCAACAAGGATTAACACACAAGCGACATAGGCCAGAGCAAAATTTCTCGTATTTTGTTGTTGTTGGTCATTTAATATGGTAGTACGTGTAGTATTAATGCAGCTGACTTTAAGAACTTTGACACATCAACAAATCTGCAACTACAACTACAATAAGTGCTTGCAAAGTTTGATAAAAATCAGAGGACAAGCTGATTTCATGCGAAAGACTATGTGTTTTATTGAAGAAGACAAATAAGCTTGGAAAGGGGGAACTAAACCTTTTGCAAGCTTTAAAGCCCTGATGTGAAAAGTTTAATTTCATGTTTGTTACTTATTCCACTGCTTTTCTATTTTCCAAGTAGGGGTATTGAAAGAAGTTCACAAACCTTGAGAACTTTGCCTTTTCGGATATAATTAGAAATTGGAAAATTGCAAAACAAACTTTTTGCTACTCTGAAAATACGTGCACAAGCACTCAAATACAGTGGCGCAGAGCAAAGTAAGAGCACGAAATACAATTTAAAAAAACTACAAATAAAAACTTGCAAAAATTTTGGAAATTATATATGTAGTAAAATTTCTTTTGAACTGGTTATCTTGTGTTTATTTTTCAATGTTTTTCATGTTCAGTTTTACACAGATGTTTTCTTTATTTTTGTTTTTCTGTTTTTTTTCCTTTTTATTTTTACCTTTTTTAATTTTTTTCAAATTTCTTTTATTTTTTTTCTTGTTTTTTTTCTATTTCTTTAAATTTTTTTTATCATTTCTATTTTTATTTTTATTTTTTTATTTTTATTTATTTTTATTTATTTTTATTTTTTTTATTTTTTTAATTTTTATTTTTTTACTATTTATTTTTATTATTTTTTTACTATTTATTTTTATTATTTTTTACTATTTATTTTTATTGTTTTTTTTTACTATTTATTCTTATAATTTAAAAAAAATTTTTTTTTTTGGATATAATTAAAAATTGGAAAATTACAAAACAAACTTTTTGCTAGACTGAAAATACGTGCACAAGCCCACAAATACAGTGGCCCAGAAACATAAAGAAAACCGCATTTTCCTTAAATATATAGTTAAATTTTTTTTAATCTGGTATATTGTGTATATTTTTTAATTTTTTCCTATGTCTAGTTTTCCACTGATTATAATTATTTTTTTTTCGTTTTGGTTTTTCTCCCTTTTCCCCTTTTTCTGTTTTTAATTTTTTTAATTTTTCTTCTCATTTTATTTTATTTTTATTTTTTTTTTCTATTTATTTTAAAATTTTTTTTATATTTTTATTTGATCTTAAGCAAAAAAAAAACTACAAGGAAAACTTCCGACAATTGAGAAAATTTTCCCTTAAATATATAGTTAAATTTCTTGTAAACTGGTTATATTGGGTTTAATTTTTAATTTTTCCTATGTTCAGTTTTCACAGATAATTATTTTTTATCCTTTTTTAATTATTTCCCTTTTCTCTTTTTGAATTTTTTTTTTCTCATTTCTCAAATTTTTTAATTTTTCTTTCATTTTTTTTTTTTTTTGGTTCATTTCACATATGATTTGGTTTCCTGACCGCAAGTCCAGCTGATAACATTTCTAACGTAATTATTTGTCATGGACTTTTTATTCTTTTATCTATTTCTATTTTTAAAATTTTTTGTTTCTATCAATTATATTAAACTACTGTTAAATTATGAAATAATTCTTCGAGTGCATGACTGAAAACTGAATTGCAACAAAAACGAAGCTGAATAAAAAATTCATAAGTGCAAGGAAAATTATTGTCATAATGGCATCAGGTTGGTGTCATCAATTGCGTGTAGGTTAGAAATCACCATAAAAGCCGACAAGAAAAAACTAGTAGGCACATGAAGAAAATAATTTTTCAAAACTTTTAGGTTATATTGCGGTGCAATTTCCTCGTGCACAACTGTACTTCTGTTCATATATAAACCACAGAACATCACATGCGACTTAAAGGAAATAGCACATGGGAATACATCAGCACGTGTCTGTGTCATAAAAGCGAATCAAAAGGATAGCCTTAAACTATTTTCCTTTGTTGCAATATATAATATTAAATAATAATATTAGCAACGAATTTTTGTCGAGCATCAATTTCTTAATTTTCAGAACTACTTGCCTTGAAACTGGAAATGTTTTACGCCCACCATAATATTAGAATACTGTTCTAGGCCAAAGCATTTTCTCAGGGACATGAAAAATTGGAGAGGAGAAACTAACTTTAAAATTGGTTTAACTGGATGCTTAACTTGAATTCTTGCTTTAAATGCCGAAACCAATGTCATATACACAACACTAAGAACATAGAGACAACTTACGCACATTCTAATGTGACTGGTTTGTATGGAAAACAACAGTATATGAATATGTATTACTTTAGTAGAAAATAATGATGCAGAATAAGAAGAAATGGGATGATATTGAAAGAGAGGTAAAAGAGAGGCAAACACAGCCTGATGATGACATTTTCTGAAAATACAAATAACCTGACCAGAATGGATAATTAGATTTTTCCTTCAAGTCACGCACAGCAACATAAGCTATGACTTTAATAACAAACAAAAACAACAATAATAATGACAACAGCTCTAAGCAATCAATAGTAGTAAAGTAAGTCGTATGATAAACCACAAATACATTTTTGAGGTACTGAAGATGTACAATTGCGTGCATTAAAATAGGTATAAGCGATGGTTATAGGTTTTAAAGTGAATTCATTTGAATTATATATTAAAAAACAACTTAACTAAATCGTTTTCAAGGTTAATAAATTTGAGGATTTTGATTCGGAACGCTGTTAGTTTTTCCTTTACTACTATTTATTTTTTTCTGATTGCTTACTCTTATTTAGATTTTCAATCCAAACGCCTACGTACTACATACATATTTTAGTTTGTAATCATATATTTATTTTTTTAATATGTTATTGGTTAACTTTTTTCATTGTTTATCTAATATTTTTTTTGTTTTCCTTAAATTACTGTATTTTTTCATTTAGTTTTGTTTTATTCAATTTTTTTAATTACTTATTTTTATTGTTCTTTGTAATTATTCGTTTTTATTTTTTCTTGTTTTTTTTTTTTTTAATATTTATGCTTTCTTTTTTAACTTCCTACTAAACTTTTATTGCATTCTTTTTTCTTTTATTCATCATGTATTCGAGTTTTCTTTTTTATTATTTTAATTATTCTATACATTTTAATTTTTTTGTTTTTTTTTTTCTTTCTTCTATAAATTCTTGTATTTATTTTTATTTATTTTTTAAATTATTAATGTGTTTTGTCATTTTCTACTAAACTTATCATGCATTTGAGTTTTCTTTTTTATAATTTATATATTTTAATTTATTTATTACTTTTTGTTTTATTGTTTTTTGTGCTTTATTTCTTATTTTATTTAATTTTTCTTTTCTTTTTAATTTACTTTTAAATTCTTGTACTTATTTTTATTTGATTTTTAATATATATTTAAATTTATTTGTTTATTTATATTTTTTTTGTTTATATTTTATGTTTTTATAATTTATTTGTTATATACTTTTTTATTTACCATTTTAAGTTTTTTCTTATTTTTTTTTTTCTATTTTATTATTTTTTTTTTTCATTTTATAATTTTTTTCTATTTTATTATTTTTTTTCTATTTTTTATTTTTTTTTTCTATCTTATTTTTTTTTTCTATTTTTTATTTTTTTTTTCTATCTTATGTTTTTGCTATGTTATCGATTTTATTTCATTGTTTTCCTTATTTTATTTTGTTATTGTTTTCTCTTGTTTTATTTTTTTCGTATTTTCTTTATTTTGTAATTTTTTGCTTATTTTATTTTTTCCTTATTTTTTCCCTACTTTATTTATTCCTTTTTTCTTACTTTATTTATTACATTTTTTTATTTTTATTTTTTTTCTATTTTATATATTTGCCATTTTATCTATTTTATTTCATTGTTTTTCTTTTTCTTTCATTTTTTTCTTATTTTTTTTTCTTGTTTTATTTTTTTCATGTATGTATTTTTTTCATATTGTTTTATTCTTTCGTATTTTTTTTTATTCTTATATTTAATTTTTTCGTATTTTTTTTATTCTTATATTTTATTTTTATTTTATTTCTTCCTTATTTTATTTATTGCGCAAAGTAAGAAATTACTTATTTCTTTTTTATTTTATTGGTTTTTTTCTTATTTTTATTTTTTTTATTTTTTTTATTTATTTCATTTATTTTTTCTTATTTAAATTTTTTTTTTGTTTAATTTTTTTAAATTTTACTATTTTTTTATATTTTTTTGTTATTAGTTTAAGATAAAATCCTTATATAAATACAATTTATAATATTTTAATATAAAGATAATAAAAATCATCAAAAATCATTTTTTTTAATTTATGACTTTTCATTTTGTAAATTACAAAAAAAACTTTTCGGTTTTTTCATTAGTGATTTTTTTGTTATTGTGTACCTTATGTTTCTATTTTTTATACCTTTTTTTGTTTACATGGTAGTATAATATGTTTTGTTTTGATTTTCTTAAATTTTTTTTTTGTAATTGTGTAAATATTTTATATATTTTTTTTAATTTTGTTTAAGACTTATTTCTGTAAAAAATGCGTTCGGGCTAATGAGAATAAAAAAAAGATTCAGTATCATAATTGGTCAACATATTTGCATACTTCTATTATTTTGTAGGTAGCTGTAACGTGTATCATACGACTTATGGATCCTCACTTTCCTAAACTTCCACCGTTCGTACCATGTATCTGTATTGGAATGCGTATTTATTTTTAGTCTGCTAGATATAACACGTTTATGTTTGTCCTTCTTAGTATACTTATTTGCTGCTTTCGCTCTTCAGTTACTCCCTTAGAGACTTTGACAACTAAATAAATTCCACTTTATTGCATATCGAAGAAAAGAAATCACTCTTGGGCATGCCACCACCACCACAATTGGTATCATCAATATTGGCGCTATTGCACAACCAACCACAAACCACCAAGCAAATAAACAGACCACTTCACCTCAGCTCCTTTCAAAATATTTTTAGCCCGCAGTTTGTCAATGACATTGTACGCTCTTCGCAGGTTTGAGGACAACTCGGCTGCTACTGGGACCACTTTTGTTAGCATCAAGTGCTTGGATATAGTACGAGTATGTATGTATGTAGATGTCGTATGAGCTTATTGTTGGTATTATTAATTTTACTAGGTAGCCGCTGCATCCTCTACACTCGTGTTGAAAGCCTCTTTTACTCACGCAGACGGTTGGCGGCAGACTATGGTGTTAAGACCGGAAATGAGTTTATTGGAATTCCGGCAGATGCATGCAGTAGGAAAGGCGATATTGAAAAATGTGAAAAACTTGAATGAATTTAGCAAGTTGGTGCTAATATAGCAAAAGTGGTTTAGTGAATAAATTGTGGTCAATTGCTCAAAGAGGTTTTTTGCTGAACAGAATTTGAAAATTGCCTTTAACCTTTTTAAAAAAATAACTTAGAATTGTGTCTTAAGAAAATTTCTAGAAAACAAAAAAGGAAGAATGAAAATTTAGTAAGAACTTGGGTATTTTTTCCCTCCTCTTTAACAGCACTTTAATATCCCAACAATAGCCAACTTTAACACCTCATCTGACGCCTAAAAGCAGGCTACGCAACAAAGCTGGAAACTCATCAACACCGCAGCGATCAATACCCATAACGCACACTGAATATTTTGCTCACCTTTTCAAACACAATGAATATTGTCTGGCATTTTGAATGCATTGTATTAAGATTGTATTTGCGAGATAAACACAAAATTTATATGAAAATGTAAAACACAACATAGAGTTTCATTGAAGATGATGATTATGGCTTAGCAAATAAATAACGAATGAAGGGAGAGAGATAGAAGGAAAGCAGTAGAAAACAAATGGAAAAGACACTGAAATACAACAGAGGCGCTGAGGAGATACAAAACAAGCATAAAAATAAAAAAAGTAGCCAACGTTGCAGATTTAAATACTGATTAGAGGAGCATAACGCGTACAAGTGGCAATAATAATGCAAAGTATATCGGGAAAATCATGTACAAAAAACACGCATGTATGACAAAAGCTTATAATGAATGTGCTCTAGACGTTAGGGATTTCACTAAGCTGCCGATTTCCAAAAGGCAGGTCGGTTGCGCTACCGATCACAAAAGTAAAGCACAAATTTTCGTAAGAGCAAAACAGACAATCTACTGGGTCGATTAATCTAATTCAAATTTTGAATTGACATCTTTATGCCAAACAAGGATACACTAGTCAACAAGAGAAATTACTTTGAAGTCTAACTATTTAATTTCGATGTATTATGGCCCTGTCAAGTACAAAAACACCCAAAATTTAAAATTCTATGGATACGATTTTTTTTTCTTTTTCTAAAATCACGAATTTTCACAGAGGTCTTTCCATTTATTTTATCATATCATTACTTATCTAATTATTCGTTGAGAGAAACACCAGTGGATTCACCGCAAAATTTTCTTCAAGTCTTGATAAGAAAATTTTTTTATATGATCGACGGTTGTGGAGTTATTCACATAAAAATGTAAAAAAAAAATTTTTTTTTGCAAAATCGAACATTTTTTTATTTTTCAAAAATTCATAAAAAATTGAAGGTCTTAAAAACTTACCATTTTTATTTCACGGTCTTAAAACTGTAAACATTATAAATAATTGAAACCTTAATTCGTGAAAATACATGAATAAATGTTGGTGTTATTGACAATAAAGTGAAAATATCCTATTTAGCGAAAATTTTGCATATCAAGCCTATTATTGTTTTTGACAAACTGCACTGAAGATGGCGGTTCGCCGAAACCGGTTTGTTACAAAACCAAAATTGACGAAAATTCGCTCCAATATAAATCCAGTATTCACCCTGTCGAAAAAACACAAAACCAAATCAACTCAAATTATTTAGGTATGACATTTTGCGCAACTTTGTCTTTTTAAAGCTTACTACGGGCATCGCCAGAAATGAGAAAACTCCATAATGACACTCAAGAAATTTTTCCCCGTCGTCGGCAGATCATAGGAAAAAATTACGCATACTGTATGGAAAATTTAAGTTGCCAACGTGGGTTTTCGTAAGAAAGAAGTATGGTCATATATAAGTTATCCTAACCCTACGCTACGGCACACCCTGTGCTCACGTTGCTGGGCATGTGACTTCGATGCCCTACATAAAGTTCACATACAACTTTCGCTGACACGGCACACGCGCAAGCAGACAATAATGCAAAACGATCATATTCAATAAATGCGTGAGAATTGCAATATAAGCAATATTGGCCTACACGCGCAACGCTTGGATTGTGAAATACTGGCGAGTGGTGGGAACTGCAACGTTAGCATAATAATGGTAGGCTAAGAAGTTAGGTGGTAAGAAATTAGAATGGTTAAGTTTAGTTAATATTGGGAGTGCAACGAGTGCACAATAAACTTTGTAATATCAACAAAACCTTTAATTTTTTATCAATCTTCGTTGTAAATAACTTAAGTGGCGCCCGAGCAATCGGTGCGAAGTGCTTGTTCTAAGTGAAAAAGAAAGTGAAATAAAAACCAAAAAAAAAAAAAACTGAAAGCAATAAACAAATTTTTCTGGAGAAAAGTAAACACGTTGAAGTGCAAGTGTACTGAAAACCAAAAACCAGGAAAAGGAAAAAGTGAATAAAAAGCAGTAAACAAATTTTTCTGGAAAAAGCTCAACACGTTGAAAAGAAAAAAAAACGAGTGAACTAACAAAGCGAAAAAACAGATAAAAACATTTTTTCCTTACGAAAATCTTAATAAGTTTCAGCCAGAAAGTTCCAATGAGATATTGGACCTTGTGAGTATAAGTTAATCCCTTCTGTATATTTCGTTTCCTATTTTTATTCACAGAGATAAAACCATGGAATCAGACGAGGTAAAGAAATCACTAACGGAACAGAATGGCGCCATTAACGCCATACTAGCCCAAATCAAAAAAATTGACCAACGACTCAAAAGTGTAGAATCAAAGAGCAGCGAGGAATCCTTATCTGGGTTGAGTGACAATTTGGAAAGGCTAGAGGCCCAAGTGCGTGAAGTGCGAAGGCAGTCTTCGGACACCAGGGAAGAACCAATAATAGAGCCACTAGTGAGTCCTCGGACGGAGAGCGAGCTGGTGGAGGTCGCTAAGTTACCCGATTGTGTAAAAGAATTGCAGGTATTCGATGGATCACAGGAGCACTACGGCTCCTGGGTCCATAGCGTCGAACAGGTTATACGTGATTACGAAATAGTGCGGCATAAGCCAATATACACTGCCATCTTAAGGCACATTAGAGGGAAAATTAGAGGTGCGGCAGATTCTGCGCTGCTTGCGCATAATATCCTAAATTCCGACTGGGGCAAGATAAAGGAGATCCTATCTCTGCATTACGCAGATATTAGGGACATAGAAACGTTAGAGCAACAACTGACACTAATGTCGCAAGGGCGGCAAAAGATGTCCGATTTTTATGCCCAGGTGCAAAAACAGCTATCTTTAATGATAAACACAATAAAGATAGACAAATACGTACACGGGGAAACCGTAGAGGCATTGGCCGAGGCTCACCGCCGAAGAGCGTTAGACGTTTTTATAAGAGGGCTTAATGGAGATCTTCCTGCCCTGCTTCTTGTCCAAAACCTGAAAACCCTACCTGAGGCATACTCTGCATGCCTCAAAATTTTGAATGTAGATCGCAGAAATGCAATCTACCGCCCACCCTTCCACAGGGATAATAGAAATGACAACTATCAACTTTCAGCTCCAAAATTTTTTTCCCGCGACAGAAGAAACTATCCTAATTTAGACAATTCGGGCCGCAGCTGGCGAGATAACAACCAAACAGGGCAACGGTCCTCTTACCCAAGCTCAGGTCAAACAAAAATAAGCAGTCAGTCCACCCCAAGTTGGAGAAACAACACGGTAGTAAGAACAGATGGTGAACCATCTTCCCAGAGCCGACAAAGAGGCAACAGCACATTCTCTAGGTATGACAATACAAAAAGGGGGGCAAGTTCTACAAGCTACACAGGATATGCAAACAAAACCCCAAGTAAGCAACAGAAATTATTCCATCTGATTCCAGTAGACGAAGAAGAGGGCCCGAGTACCTCAACCAACAGCAACAGCGAACAAACAACAGGTGATCAGGTAAATTTTACCATGGGAGCCTCGTGTCCGGCGTACCGTATTTAGAATACGCAACGCAGGATTTGGGCATTCTAGAATTTTTAGTGGATACAGGGGCGAATAAAAATTATATAAGTGAGCGAATAGCACAAAATACTTCACCGGTAGAAAAGCCGTTTCATGTAATCTCCGCGGGTGGAACAATAAAGGTGGACAGAAAAATATGTGGACACTTCTTTAAATTCGTAGGCAAAGACCTACTCACTACCTTTTTTGTTCTCCCAGGACTCAAATCGTTCGACGGAATAATAGGCGACGATACGTTGTCAGAAATCAAGGCAGTCTTAGACAGGGAACTGAATGTCCTCATTTTAAAACCAGACATTCTGCTGCCCCTTAAACGGAAAAAAGCGCAGCAGGTGAATAGTATCAGTACAAATATCCCCCTTGATAATAATATTACCCACTTTACAAGAAATAAGCTACACCAGATACTAGAAAAATATGAAATTTTGTTCGGACCAGTCGACCGAAGCATGGAAATCCACACCAACGTTCAGGCAGAGATTAAAACTGTAACCGAGAACCCCATCTATACAAAAAGCTACCCCTACCCCGTTAATATGCGCGAGGAGGTGGAAAAGCAAATCCGGGATTTACTATCAGAAGGCATTATTCGTCCTTCCAAGAGTCCATACAATTCACCCATATGGATTGTACCCAAGAAATCTCAATCCGACGGAGAAAAGAAATATCGAATGGTCATTGACTTTAAGCGGCTAAACGCCGTAACAATCCCCGATACGTACCCTATCCCGGATATCAATGGCACTATCGCGAGCCTTGGTAATGCCAACTTTTTTACTACACTCGACCTTACTTCGGGGTTCCACCAAATCCCAATGAAAGAAAGCGACATTGCAAAAACCGCATTTTCCACAATGAATGGAAAATACGAATTTTTGCGGCTTCCTTTCGGTCTTAAAAATGCACCCTCTATCTTCCAGCGCATGATAGACGACGTGCTAAAAGAATACATAGGTCGCATTTGCTTCGTATATATCGACGACATCATAATCTTCAGCAGAGACGAAGCTACACATTTAAGGGACATCGACACTATCCTTTCCAGGCTTTTGATTGCGGGTCTGAAGGTCAACCTTGAAAAGACACAGTTTCTGAAAAAAAGTGTAGAGTTTTTGGGGTACATCGTGACTCCCGAGGGAATACTCCCCGACCCAAGGAAGGTCAATTTCATTAAAAACATGCTGCCTCCATCGAACCTAAAAGAACTCAAGAGCTTTCTAGGGCTAACTTCATATTATAGGAAGTTTATTCGCGATTACGCTAGGATAGCAAAGCCGCTTACCAATCTTACGCGAGGGGAACATGCACAAGTAAGGGCAACTCAATCGAAAAAGGTGGCGATTACCTTGAACGATGAAGCCCAAGAAGCATTCGCGAATCTCAAGGAGATATTGACGACCTCCGAAGTCCTGACCTTCCCTAACTTCGATAAATCCTTCAACCTGACGACGGACGCTTCCGATTTCGCTATTGGTGCAGTGCTATCACAAGACCACGATGGCAAAGACAAGCCCATAGCGTTTATATCGCGAAGTTTATCCACTACGGAAGAGGCATACGCAACAAATGAAAAGGAAATGCTTGCTATCGTATGGGCTCTGGATAACCTCCGCAACTACCTCTATGGTGCCAAAAAGATACGTATATTTACTGATCACCAACCGTTAACTTTCTCTCTAAGCAATCGTAATTACAATGCCAAGCTAAAACGTTGGAAGGCTAGGATTGAGGAATACAATTACGAGATAATCTATAAACCAGGGAAATCTAACGTCGTGGCTGATGCTCTGTCTCGACTCAAAACTCAAGCAAACCCCCTCACAACATCAACATCCGAAGCCGCCAGTCATAACGCAACCACAGGGTCAACAGCGGACTCTGGAAGCGAAGACGGCGATACCATCCACAGTGCAGAACAGGATAACTCTGACCTTATACCGTTCGTTGAAGTGCCTCTTAACGTATTTAGGAACCAGCTTGTATTTAGGGGCAGATTAGAAATATTCGAAGAACCTCATCCAGGTTACTCAAGACACTACCTAAAGATAGAAGGTATCACTGAACAGGAGCTTATTAGGGTACTCAAAGAGAAGCTTAGACCGAATGTTGTCAACGGCATTAAAATGCCAGAAGGTAATCTAGGGCTGCTCCAAAAGGTATACCTAGAGAATTTTATACAATATAAGATCCGTGTAACTCAGTCTATCGTAGAGGATTTACGAGATCCTGATAGGATTTGCGAGATAGTATGGGCAGAGCACAAAAGAGCTCATCGCAACGCCACCGAAAATAAAAAACAAATCCTAGAGAAATATTACTTCCCAAAAATGAACAGCATTATCAAGAACTATGTCTCGTCCTGTGAGACGTGTAAAATTAACAAATATGATAGGCATCCCAATAAACCCGAATTTCAAAACACACCTATCCCATCACGTCCTTGTGAAATTATTCACGTGGACATATTCGAAATACAGGGAGAGAAATTTCTCAGTTGTATTGACAAATTTTCAAAATTTGCGAAACTCTTTCACTTAAGAAACAAGTCTACTTTGCACCTTAAGGACAAAATAGTGAAACTGCTACACTATTTTACGACCCCAGATATCTTAGTGACCGACAACGAGCGCGGTCTGATTAGTCCAATTATACAGAACCTCTTGGAATCATTAGGAGTTAGGTTGTATCGCACACCGACCCAGAGAAGCGAAGTGAATGGCCAGGTGGAAAGGCTACATTCCACTTTAATCGAAATTATCAGGTGTCTGAAGGCAGATAACTCAAACCTTAAAACGAAGCAGTTAGTAACCATAGCAGTAGATCGATATAACAATTCTATCCATTCTGTTACAAACCGGAAGCCCAGTGAAGTATTTTTCAACCGCGCAAGGGCTTCCAACTACCAAGAACTTCTAGAAAAAAGCAGAAAAACCAACGAATATTTAAAAACCTTGCTGACAGAAAAGCAGCAAGCGCAGATTAAGCGACATAATAGAAAAAGATCTTTACCTGAGCGTTATGACGAAAATGATGTCATATACGTGAGGGACAAACAGATCAAGGGTAAGCAAAAACCCATATATAAAAAAGAAATTGTCGCAAGGGATAACAGGGTATCAGTAACCACGGTCAGTGGTAAAAAAATTCATAAAACTCACATAAAAAATGTGAAACACAGGAATACATATCCTAGCACATAAAACAAAAAAATAAAACAAAAAATGAGAATAGTAGATAAAAGATAATACCGAATAAGAAATGAAAAGACTACCGAAATAAACTAAAACAAGAAAGATAACCTGGTACTAAGGGGGAGTTATCTAACAAGAGCGGGCTTGTAAGTGGGACAAATCGTGCCTTAACCGGATAACACGATTCTCCATAGCTGGTTCGAGAAATGTTAACACCTCTAGTCCAGAACAAAAGGAAATGGTCATCACTACAAGAGCGGGCTTGTTAGTGGGATGAATCGTGCCCTAGTAGGCTCGTAGCGCCATCGAATTTGACAAATGGCTACGCTACTTCCAAACGGGATTCTGGCGATCTCTCCGTAGCCGGTTCGAGAACAGTATGATCCTCTATCCTATACAGATATTGAAATCTAATCCTAGCGCCTAATCCGCAGGAAGAAAAAATATGAAAATTGTTTTGCGCCTAATCCGTAAAACAGATATTGAAATTTAATCCTAGCGCCTAATCCGCAGGAAGAAAAAATGAAAATAGTTTTGCGCCTAATCCGTAAAACAGATATTGAAATTTAACCCTAGCGCCTAATCCGCAGGAAGAAACGAAAAAAAAAAAAAAAAATAAAAATAAAAATTAAAATAGTTTTGCGCCTAATCCGTAAAACAGATATTGAAATTTAACCCTAGCGCCTAATCCGCAGGAAGAAACAAAAAAAATAAAAATTAAAATAGTTTTGCGCCTAATCCGTAAATCAGATATTGAAATTTAACCCTAGCGCCTAATCCGCAGGAAGAAACAAAAAAATATACAAAAAAAGAGTTTTTTTCCCTCAAGGAAACGAAGGGCTAACCTAACACTAATATACTAACACAAACAAAATTAATCCAATTGTAAATTATAAAACCAAGAATGTAAGAAAAATCAATTTAATATATACAACTTTTCTTTTTTGCTCTTTTCTTGTACCAAAAATAAAAAATAAAGGTTTTTTTTTGCAATCTATTTGTAAATGTAATAATAAAGTTAAAATGAAAACTACAAATCCTAACAAAATTTTTAAGTAGCTTAGGAATTACCTTACTAACAAGAATAACATCCTTGCAGATTCCCACTGCTGGCATCAGCCATCAGCGCCCTTCATATTTTCCACTATAAGGAACCCATCATAACCATCCAAGACGGAAATGGGTGGATCATTGGCGGATCATTCAAGCTGATCCACGCCATCAGCCTCCAGCGATATGCTACTATTACCATGCAGATGGAGGAATTGACAAGCCGGCTAATGAAGCGAACCGACGACAAGATTTTGGCCCAACTCTACATTAATCAAACACTAGAGCGACTCCAAGAATTAACGGGCAGCGCAGCCAAAGTGAGGACAACACGCTCAATCGATTGGCTGGGCTCAGCATGGAAATGGTTGGCAGGGTCACCCGACGCAACCGATTGGAGTAATATTCTCCGCAGTCAAAACGAAGTAATTGAGAGCAATAACCACCAATATAAAGTTAACAAAAAGCTTTTTACGGCCACCCAAGACATCCTGAAGAAAATTGATGAGGTGGTCGACCGCACAAACTCTGTTACAAAGGAGAAGGAGGCAACGGAATTTGATCAAAATGCACTGCACAATATCCTGCTCGTTCGTGAAGAAGTCAACGAAATAGTGCGGGCATGCCAGCTGGCAAAAAATGGAATTGTCAACACAAACTTACTTGACAATGACGAGATCAATCAGGTGCTGTCGGAAATGGAGACCCTTCCGTACGAAAATGTAATCGAAGCAATAGAGTACGGTCAACCATCAGTATATACAAATGGGACACTACTCCTCTATGTGCTCTCTATGCCGAAGGTAACAGCCAAGAAATATAATATGCTGATCACTCGCGCCGGCATATACGGACACAAACAGCTGGACCTACCGTTTGAGAGGATGCTCGTAAATCAAGAGGAAACTTACGGGTTAACGGGTAATTGTATATTAATCAGTTCATCTACAGTATGCAGGTCAGACTCCTTATCAAAATTGGATGAAGATAGCTGCATACCACGATTACTAAAAGGGGGAGACGCTAGCTGCCAATTTACTAGGAGAAATGGTTCGATTATAGAATTGGTAAACGACAATACGATATTCCTCTCGAATTACCAAGGCGTAATCAGGAGCAATAATTCCACAAATACCATCAACGGCACCTACGTCATCCAACTAAACAACGAAACTATCAAGATCGGCGATCAAGTATTCTCCAGCAACGAAGCCATAACAGTGCAGGCTCTGCCAGCCATCCTTTCCAAAGTTAAAAATCATACAATGAAGATAAATCTGGAATACGTCCATGATATCATAATGGACAACGTACGGTATCTGGGATACGTTAATGAAAAAATCAACTTGTCTATCATTACAGAAACCCTAACAGTATGCGGAATAATCGTAGCCGCCGCTATCCTATGGAGATGGTACACTAGAAAGCTAAATCTTCCAGAAATATTTGAACATGGGACATATTGCACAAAGGCCAACAAGATAACGAAGGAAACATCTACATTTGATCTTGATTACTCAGGAACTAGCCAACCAACAGGGAGCCATGACCACTCCATACCTACCATAAACCTTTCACGTCTTTCGTTTGATCTGCGAGACGCAGATCTTTAAAGGGGGAGGAGTTATCCTAACCCTACGCTACGGCACACCCTGTGCTCACGTTGCTGGGCATGTGACTTCGATGCCCTACATAAAGTTCACATACAACTTTCGCTGACACGGCACACGCGCAAGCAGACAATAATGCAAAACGATCATATTCAATAAATGCGTGAGAATTGCAATATAAGCAATATTGGCCTACACGCGCAACGCTTGGATTGTGAAATACTGGCGAGTGGTGGGAACTGCAACGTTAGCATAATAATGGTAGGCTAAGAAGTTAGGTGGTAAGAAATTAGAATGGTTAAGTTTAGTTAATATTGGGAGTGCAACGAGTGCACAATAAACTTTGTAATATCAACAAAACCTTGTGTTTTAATTGAAAGACGGCGAACTGTTGGTTCGCCGCAGCTTTAATTTTTTATCAATCTTCGTTGTAAATAACTTAAGTTATATTTGTTATCAAATATATGCAACTTTTTCCTTGAGGCATTTCTTGCGATGTTCTTAGAATGCTTAAATCATAAAAACAAAAAAATCTAGTTATCACTCCGTCATAGAAACTGTTATACCTACCTACTGGACATCCCAGCCTGCAGAGGCCATTTCCCATAGCATATTAAGTTTTTTTGAAAACCCCTTTTTTCAAACCCTTTCGCAGGTAGTGGTTAAAAAATTTACAGACTAATTAGATGCCTGGCCTGTATGGTATATTGTCGCCGATTGTGACAAACTTAACGAAAAAAAGATACATACTTTTGAAAATCGAAGTGGCCTGCGACTATTTAAAGTAATTCATTTAGTTCATTCAATGTTATTTAACTAGCATTCCTGATCGCGAAAAGTCAAGTTGTCAACAACAGCAAAAAACTATTAATTTGTTAGTGAATTTAAAAAAAATTAATAATAACAGTAGAAAATATGTCTGCAAAAATTACCCGAATATATTTTGTTATGTATGTGGTCTTTACACTACAGCAAAAGGGCGGAGAAATTTCACTATTTCACTACAAAATTCATATAAGGATTATTTTAAAATAGATGTTGAGAATTTGAGCCAATATTCAATTTGTAATAGCTGTATATATATTTTACAGAATTGGAAATCCTACCCTCAGAAAGTAACAATTACATTTATTAATTAAAATAATTAATTTTTAAATATTTCAAGTACTAAATTTTGTAGAATTTCTTTATTAAAGGTATCTTAAATAGCTAAATAAACAAAAATATTAAAAATACGTATTTTCCCTTCATGCACTTAATTGTTAATAATATTACCGTTTATCCATGGATTTTCATGAAATAAAGCTTGCCTTATTTGGAATGTTCACAGTTTTACGATCATCTAATAAAAGTTGTAAGTTTTTGTCTCTTTCGATTTTTTACGAATTAAAGAAGAAAAAAAATGGAAATTTTTAATACAAAAAAAAATTTTTTTTTAATGCGATGCAAATAACTCTGAAACCAATAAGTATTTAAAAAAATGGTATGTAAACAATTTAACGGTAATTTCATTTGCTATTATATGCTGTCTTCTCCAACAAAATCGGACAACCCGTTCCAGAGATATGATAAAATGGATCTCCCTTTTCAAAAAAGGCTAATTTTAGAAAACAAAAAAAAAAAACAAAAACGTATCCATAGAATTTTAAATTTCGACCATTTTTATAATTAGGGGACTATAGCAAATAAAAAAAATAGTAGTGATCCAGGGTAATGCAAACAGTTTAATTTTGTAGAGCAGTGATATAGGGCGGTTTTTAAAGCAAAATGTAAATGAAAAATATGTTTCATTCAACTATTAAGTTGTTTATAAGAGTTTGCTCTCTAATCTCCTCCTTTTTAAAAAGGTTTTCATTGGGTCGGTTTGTTGGTGTCTGTAGCGCGGATTTTTACATTCGATTTTAAGCAAACTTACCGTTGAGCTAGGGTCTTAGAGCTTTCACCGCTGCTAAGGTTGTTATGGTATTTTAAAAATCCTATTTCATCTACGGTTCTGGCAAACTATCTTTCGTAACACGCCTAGTAGACATGTGGCACATAGTAAGTAAATGGATAATGGTGTCTCTTGACAACAAACGGTGCAGTGAAATATCAAACTTTTCAGTAAACATACTAGAATCCAACTATTCTTTTCTGTTTGAAATCATACTACTCAGAAAAAGTCCAGTCGATACTAGAATACAACTATAATTTTTTGGTTGAAATCATACTATTCAGAAAAAATTCAATCCATACTAGTATACGACTACAATTTTCATAGAATGTGTTAATGCGACATAAGCTGTAATTTTCTTTCATTTTTTTCATTTGCATTACGGGATATTGTAATTCGCAACCAGCTTATGAAATATTCCAAAGATATAGTTTATGGTTTGCAATCCCAAATCGAGGTTCTTCACAGCGAAAATGATGTATTGATGAGTCCATTATTTGAATACCTGCTAGAGGTTTTTGTCCACATTTAGACTAGGATTCTTTTATATTTTTCGAACTAGTATGATTAGACTGCAATTAAACTAGTAGATTTCCTTCCATTTTGAACTACTATGAAACTGGTATTTTACGACCAGTATGATACTAGTATATTCCCACTATATACAAACTAGTATTTCATGAGTAGTAGATGACTGGTATGTTCTGGTCGAAATCTGAAAATTGACATCTCGTAGGGCATTGCCATGTTAAAAATACCAGTTGCTTATATCAAAATATGACAGTTGGCTGACCAGTTGGGCTTGGTGCATATATTAGTTGTAAAGTAGTTTGCAACTACTTGGTTTTACTGCAGGGATTAGCTTCAGAACGCCAACAACCAACATCTGATTTCATACAGGATCCAACACAACTGAGACATCCTTATTAAATTTGCAAACATACACATGTATGCAAGTGTGTTGGTGTTGGTAAGTGCGTGTTATTGCCGGTGAACCCGATGCGTCTGATTTGACACCAGCGAAGCAATGGCCGTGCGGAACAACAGCAGACAACAACATTGTACGAGTACAGAATTCATTATTTCCTGTTTATGCTGCAACAAGGCGCATAGAAACGGTAGGTGTTGTTGTTTGAAAGTACCGTCAGTGTTGGGAGGCACACGAAATTATGCAAAAATAAATAAAATTTGTTGCATATGCCATAAAATTGGATGACAATAAGTATCGAAAAAAATGTCAAATATTCGCCAACGCGTATTATTTCTTCGCAAATTACGCCCGCATTAAATTTGCAAAACTTTTTTGTTGCTACTTTACGCTAATAAAACACATAATTTATTGGTTTGAGTGGATTTTACGCTGTGAGTGCTGTCGTTAAAAGATAATAAAATTTAATATGCACAAAATAGGATGAAATAAAATAGAAGGAAAAAAAATTCCAATGCACTAGTTTGGTATTGGTACGTAATGTTACAGAACATAACATAACATAGCACAGCGTAACATAGCATTGAGGTGTATACACCATAACTTCCTAGCATAACATAAGATAACAACTTAAAGTGGCAGCACTTAATGTAACCAAAATAGCTTGACATAATATAACATATTAACTAAACATAACACGACATAATGATAGCCGTGTACATAAAAATTCACGGCTGCTCCAGACTTTTTTCCGTTCGCACACCTAGTTAGAAAGGAAGTAAAGCGTAACAAAATTATAATGTATCAACGGCTGAATAGAAGATCATGCTATTTCAAAATATTCTTGAAGCAGGAATAGGCATTTTAGAAAACTTAAGTGACGGGTGAAATGTTATTGGTTATTCAAACAATTTTTAATAACGAATAAGATTTCAATTATTATTCAAGCTTTTGAAAATATAAAAAATAATCACGTCGAGATACAGCAAAATTATACCCATATGTGCATATAGATATAATTGTATAATTAAACAATGGATATAACGTTTATTTATAAATAAAGTGAGATTAACTGAGGGGATTTGAGTTAAGTTCGGATTCATTGTTTGACGAAGTAAGGGTTTTAGCGGGACTTCTTTTGAGACTTCTTCATTCTTTTGGTGTCAGTTTTAGGGACAATTTCGGAATTGTTAACAGGATTATTTTAATACCGTTTCGGAATAGTTTTAGGGATCATTTTGGGACATTTACGGGTGCATTTCCGGACATTTTTGGAATTGTTTTAAGGGTTTTCTCGGAACATTTCGGTATTGTTTTTGGGACTATTTTGGTGATTTTTTGGGATCATTTGGGTATCGTTTTCGGGATAATTTTGCAATTTTTTCTAGATCATTTCGAATTTGTTAACGGGATTATTTTGGTACTTTTTCGGGACCGTTTCGATATAGTTTTAGGGATCATTCTGGGACTTTTACAGAGTAATTTCGGGACATTTTTGGAATTGTTTTAAGGGGTCTCAAGATCATTCTTGGAATTTTTCAGGGTCATTCGGAACATTTTCGGGTTACTTTTGGAGGCTTTTTCCTGGCCATTTCGGCCAGGTATAACATAAAAATAATAAATTTTTCACTTAACAGTCTTCATGAAATTATGAAAAAACAAATTTAGAATAGGAGTGAAGGTAAATAAATATTTTTTTGCAAAATACTGTTTTTTTATCACAATCATCTTTTCTGTTGCGGTTTTGTTTTGGACCATATTGTGGAAGATCTGCAGCACTTCTAGTGCGACTTTCTTTGGATGCCACTGTCTTTAATAATTGAATTGTTATGTGTCTTCTTCCCCGTATTATTGAAGGCGACGTCAAAATTTTTTATTTTCAATGTACTATATATATGTAGAACAAATGTATGCAGGTTATATTGGAGGTACATAAAGTTTGTATGAAGGAAGATATCAATTCGTGCTAACTGTATCACACTATAAAGATTAATTGGACAAACCCTGTGCGATTATAGGGCCTGGCTCTTTACGTGGCATTCCTTGCAAATTTGCTTTTAAACTGTGGTCCAAAATTGAACGATCATTCCACACTTGCGTATCTGGACTGCTCAGCAAACAACCATTCAATTAAACACCACATACATACATACATATGAACCAAACAATCAAAAATTTGAATTGAATTTTTTTCACAAATAAATTTTTATGTTATGACCGGAAAATTGCAAAAATATCCGTTCAATCATCTCACAGGCAAATTAAAAGGAAATCAATGCGATGAATGGCAAAGTTAGATAGTAAAAACTGAAACGAACACAGAAAAATTCAAGTAACAAATGAATAGTTTTTCCACTTTTTTTGCTACTGAGCCATATACTACATACAAATACACCCACACACACACACATACAATCAAACACAAACAATGCAAATTGAAAACGGATTAGAAAAACAAAATAAAGCAATAAAAGTGAATCAATAAAAAAAATCTTTAAAAATTGAGGAAAACTGTAAACTAAACTTGCAAACTAAATGCTATTGCCATTGAATCCAGTTAGCAGTGCTACACCTTTGCCAAGTGCAACACACTTTGCAACCACCCGCACATCCCCCCGTCGCATTTGAAAGCAATTCAAAATCAAATCATGCCGTCCACAATCAATGCTGCCACAAAATGACAGGCGCTGCTGCAACATTTCTTAAATGGTTGTAGTTGGTTGGCTGCTCGGTTGCTTGCCTGGTGGCTGTTGATGGCTGCTGAAATGAAATGCTTGCTTGTTGGCTGTCGTCGATTGCTCGTTGGTTATACTCGGGTTGTTAGCTGTCTTTTTGGCGGCTACAACAAACGTACAACAACTATGCAAACATAAAACTGTTGGTTGACAACAGCAGATCAATCGATATTGGGTACTCTACGACTGCATTGCAAGGAGCCGGCTAAGTAAAACGTTGCTGCAACAGCAACAAAAATTGTCAGCAAACAAGTAAGCGACGTTGAGGGGTACGATAAAATCAAATCACTTTGGGACACACGCTGTGTGTTATATGCCAATGCTATGAGCAACATTAACAACAAACCGAGAAGATGTAGTGGAGTCAATCCGAGAAGGGTAGGCAGCAAACGACATTAAAAAGACTGCCGCTGCAGGTTAGATGTTTAAAATATACCCCAGATAGGCATGTCTCTCGTATGAGGCGATTAGAATCCGAATAGGGGGTGGGTGTGTGGCCTAGAAGGTTTGACGTGGTCATATTACATCGTTGTAGTACGGGAGCGTTACGGGTCCTTATCGGGCAAAGGACTGTCTACCTCCGCACCATTTCTAAAAACCTGCGGGGAGTGTTTTTATCGTTACAACATAATGAACGTATTCATAGAACGACCCACTCGCTCAAAGGCAGGTGATCGCTTAAAGACTTTTGGTGGGTAGACACTGCTCAACATTAACGAGCCCTTAAGCGGAAGATGTCATAGACGTGAAAGAGGACCTGCTTCCTAAGACTTCAAGGAGCAATTTTTCGGGAGTATTTCGGAAAGTACTTTCGTGTAGAAGCTAAGAAATGAAGTACTAAGAAATTGAATAAGTGATCTTCTCCTAGGACATCGCCATGTAAATTAAAACACCTTTTTTGTTTGAAATAGCATTTTTTTGGGAGTACTGTGATCCTCCATTGTTTTTTGCAGGGCTAATATTGAATTCATATATGAACATACATGCAAACGTACGTTCATTATTAAGTTTATTACCATGCCTAAGCTTCCAGTGGAACCTTTTAAAGTATGAACAAAACTCAAATACCAAATACAATAACCTAAATCTAAAAGTAATACAAAGAAAAAATAAAACAGTTTGGTATTGTATACAATTTGTTAACAAAAGTTTCCTGAATTACATGCTTGAAACACTGCTGAGCCCAAATAATTTTTTCACATACTTCCAACGTATGAGGTACTGTTAAATGTATGAAAAATGAAAGAAAAAATAAAAAAAAAAAAAAAAAAAATGAAAAAAAAAAATCAAGCAACTGTAGGTAGCAAGACATGCAGTTTGATCAGATTTCTTTTCTAGTGTTACCTTAAATAAAAAATTGCATCAAAACTACATAGATAACAACAACGCCACATACATTTTTGAGTGGATTAGATACGATTTCTTTTTTTTTTTTCTTTTAAGAAAACCTACAATATATTTAAGCAAGCGTAATAGCAAAAAATAAGGGAGGGCAGGCCGCCTAAATGTATGCTATTGTTTATGAAAGTACTTTTTACAGTAACATAAAACTCGATATTTGAACTCTTTAGCCTTTACTCTTTTATACTCAGTTGAGCATAGCTCACAAAGAATCAAGATAGATATAGTTCTTACGTATACATATGTATATATCAATGAGTTAAGAAGGAAGGAAAAGAAATTGTTCCGACTGCAAAGACGATAGTTGAAGTAAATTTCTATATATCTTTTTGGAATTTGGTACGTACTTGCCTTGGCGCCCATGCCTATTTTAAGAGTGAAATCGGAAAGGAAGCCATACACATTTTTTATAAATCGAATATTTTGGAAAACACAAAACAAGTGATTATTCAATGTATAATATTTGTAACCATAATATCCAAATCATTTTTTTGTAAAGTTTTGAAAATGGGCGTGGCATCGCCTACTTTTCATTAAGTTATTTTTACAAATATTAATAATTATAAATGAAAAGTCGTTTAAGATATCAGAACAAAAAATTTACGATTACAAAATTATTTTTTATTTTATTTGTTCTGTTTTAAACTAATGTTTTTATATGTATACGGGTAAGTTTAGCTTCTTCATTTGTTATTTTATTTTATTTAAAACTTTGAAATGGTATTTTTTTTTTTATTTTAATTCATTTGCCATTTCATTCACTTTCTATTAACTTTATTTTCATTTATAACGTTTTCTTTTGTTATGGTTTTTTTTTGTATTTGTGCCTTTTCAGCATAGTGTAATAAACAAGGTGAAGTAAATAAAAAGAGACAAAAAACGTACGCTATCTGAAATGGTATGGTGTATTTTCCAGGTGCGCAGGAGGGTAAAATCCTAAAGCATTTTTGCCCGTTTTTGTAAAAAAGGAGTAAAAAAATTACTAACTTTCTAACATTAACAATAGCAGAAATTTTGTTTTTGTATTCTAATCTAACGTGAAGAATAAACAGGTGATCAAACGCGAGAGGTGAAACGGGGTACATCCATAAATAAGCCATTGACTGGGTCTTTACTACCTTTCACGACTCTTGAATGGTTTCCTGCCTTTCACTCTGGTACGGAAAATTTTACAATTCAAATATGTCGCTTTACAGAGGCTTCTCGGCTGGAATCGATCCAAATTGTTTCTTACTAAAACAATTTAAAGAAAGGTCTGCGGAGGTGTTAGATCTTGTTCTGAGTCGATTAAGCTGTATTTAGCTCCAATTTTTGGCGGAAACTAAAGAACATATCACCACAAATTGAATAAGAAGCTTCTCCATAAAAGTTGTCACACTTGCCTTATTACCTATTACTAGAGCTCTTGATAATCGACTAATCGAATAATCGATTTGAAGTATTTGTTTGTAAAAGTAATCGATTATCACTAATCGAATAGACGACTAGTTGTTTGCATTCGACTAGTTGCCGTTCTTATTAACAATGGATGCTCTATTTGCATGGAACTGAGTTCAATCACCTTCATAAACATGCGTTGCAAATAGAGAAAATGTTGATTTTTTTATTTTTATTTAAAAAAATTTATTTATCAACCGGCAGTATTCGATTAGTCGAAACCGAAAATTTGTTATTCGATTTTCAAACAGCTCAATAGTTGCTATTCGCCTAATCGATTAGTAGGTGAAAACTCCTTAACACATTGCAGCAAACTACTGTTTTGTGATATCATAGAAGGATATCTCTAAAGATAAATCACCTTTTTTCGTGAAAATATCTTCCACGATATGATTTTGCTGAACTTTGCTTTCACGAACTACCAAAAAAGCTATGAACCGAAAATATGACCGTTGACCTCGTATATTTACATTACAAATAGTAGTAAAACAGTAATAAAAATATTTACTAAAACGTACTTGTTTCACACAAAAAACAACACTTTTGCGGATACAACATTTGCTCCACATTTTCAAATAGCCGAATGACAGAACAAAGAAGAATTTCGAGCGAGACAACTGACAGCTTACTTCACCTTGTTGATTACACTATGCTTTTCAGTTTACTTGGATATCTTTTTTCCCATTTTTCCTTTGCTTCTTAATTTTTTATTTTAGTTACTTTTTTTTATTTTGTCCTTATTTATTTTTAATATTTTTTTTTTCGTATTTTTTTTTTTTTGCACATTGGAATCACGGAAGGCATTATCTTTATTGTGACCTTTCTTCCACACGAATTTGACCAAATTAATTACATAATTTTTTTTGCGCGCCTTGTTCCACTAAGCATTGCTTATCTTACCTTCTTTTTCAGCAGCAGCCAGCTCAGCAGCGGTGGCAGCAACGATATTTTCAGCTGGGTGGACCATTTTTGATTGTGCGATTTCCTTTGTTTACGAGTTATGGAAAGCGAAAATTGGTTTTAGTTAATTTAAAAATATAAACCTATTTTTATTTCAAAATGGGTATTTCTTATTTCTTTGATGTTTGCAAAGTGACGGAATATTTATTTAATTTTTTGATTGAGTTTGATTTATTCGAAATTTGTTTACTCGAAAGAGTAAAGTTCAAAATGCAGTGTTCTTTGTTTGTGGCTTGAAATTGGCTGAAATTAAAAATCAAAATTGTATTAATTAAACATATAAAAAGCCATGCTTTAATTATATATAGTTTACAAAATTATTAACATAAAATAAAGAAAACGCTTTAGTTCGTCAGAAAAAGAAAAAAAAAAACATTGCAAGAGGCTCCTATCTTGGAAACCCTAAATAACGCACACCCTAATGTGCATATGTATACAAAATGTTTTCTTAGTGCTCCTTTTTATGAAATTATCATTAGCACAATAACAATACTTGAAATGCCAATCTACGCAATCATCGTACTTTGGCTTTGTGTATCGTTCATATTCTTTGAGGCAGGCAGGCCTAGTCAGCTGCTGTCGTTATGCATGTCCATGAATCTATACAGACACAGGGGAGTTAGCTCTCAAAAACAAAGGCATACAGAACACAACTTCACAAATATGGATGTAACTATAAAAAAGTTGGTACATACATACATACATATGTACTCCGAAAACAAAGAACGAAAACAGTTGTACAATTTCCTATTTCTTACGGATTTGCTTTTCTCCAACCTGTGAGCTAAACTCTCGCACCTACTTGGCGCAAGCTGAGCCAGGAAATGAGTAATGAGAAAAGATTTATGTAACCGGTTGAAGTGGGTAGTAATTAAATGTCCTAAAAAACTAGTTACTTTAAAAAAAAAAAAAATCTCAACAAATGAAACGTTCGCTAGCTTGGCGGAATGCAGTAAAATCGGAAACTAGTATCCACAACAGACAGAATAAGAGCTACAGACTTCGCGCCCTACTATTGTTGTTGTTTGCAGCGACAAAAAAAAACTCCCCGAAAGTTTTGGCTAGTGTTGTCGAAGAGACAGGAGCTATAGATCTTAAATAAAACAATTGGGGGTAATTCTATGCGACCGTACGTAACTGCTAAAACACTTTCAAAAATATCGGGAAGTGTCAAAAGACGCGTTTTGACCTCGGTATCAATAATTCGGAAGCGGTTTTTCGAGTTTTTGTTTCAGTGAAGAGATATTGCAACCAAAGTTGAAAATTTGGTAATTGTTTCCTTTAGGAGACAACTGCTAAAACACGTCCGAAATTATCGGGAAAGGTATCAAAAGACGCGTTTTGACCTCTGTAACAATAATCCGGAAGCGAATTTTCTAGTTTTTGTTTCAGTGAAGAGATATTTGCCATCAAAGTTGAAAATTTTCTGTCATTTTCATGTGGTTGTTGTAATGACAGATTAGGGTGGATCAAAAAGTGCAAAGTGTTCTGCGCAGAAATACTGTAGACCGCGTAGCCGGTGTTGGACCGGCTAAGGGTTATTTTTTTAAAGCGGGGCCGAAGGCCGCCTACGCAGAAAAGTGTTCTGCACATAAATACCTTGGATCAAGCCCCCTATTTGGGATCGGACCTGGGTCATTTTTGGGTTTTTTGCGAATAACTTTTCACTGAAACAAAAAATTGAAAATCCGCTTCCGGATTGTTGATACATAAGTCAAAACGCGTTGATTGATACCTCTCCCGATATTTTTGGACGTGTTTTAGCAGTTGTCTCCTAAAGGAAACAATTACCGAAAATTTTCTGCCATTTTCATGTGGTTGTTGTAATCCCAGGTTAGGGTGTACCGTAAAGTTTAGACCGCCTGAAACATCCAAGAGGCTAGTCCTAGAGTTCTAGGTTAAATCACTTGCATACATACATATGTACAAACTGAAACTGCACTGTTTTGCAACAACCGCAAAATGGCGAGTTTGTACTTACCAAAGGAAAACTGTAGCCCTTTCCAATTAGGAAAATTAACAAGCCAAGTTATAAAATTCACAAACACAAAGTTTAAAAAATTGAATATATATTTGCTTTAACGCAATAAATTTTACAGCACTTTTGTTGTTATTTCAGAGATTTCTATAGAATCTTCACTTTTTTTACCACTTGGTTGTATTATTCTACCACAAAATGCAATAAAAGCAAACTTTTCAGCGCGATCAATGCCTTCTATGAGTTGATTTTATTTATTTGAATATCAACTGTTAAATGTTTTTGTCTGAAAAATAAAAGCAGCCCTTTAATAAAATAATAATGCAGCGCGCAAATTAAAAACTTTGATCAGCAAACGAAGACCACAAAAGCAATCACAAAGTAAATTTAACGAGTGCTCTGCGCAGACATTTTATATGAGCAGATGGTGATGCAAAAGCACAAAAACAATCTTGTGGGAAAGGCAATGAAAACACAAGCAAAAGATGAGCGGCAAAGTTGAGAAGCATAACAACAACAACAATATGATAATGGAAGAGTGGTATCATCATCCAATAATTTATATGGTCGTCGCATATGACATAGCGTCTTCTTCTTCCTCAACCACACCATATGTCAAACTATCATATCTTTGTTTTTTGTTTACAGTTCTTGGAAAAGCTATTGAGTTCGCTTCGTGTTTTATTTATTTTTAATAAAAATTCGCTGTGAATTGATATTTAACGAGTGCTTTGTGATAACATTTTAAGAAAATGTGTGATTTATGTGTGTGTTATACGTGAAAAGCTTAGAAAACAGGCGAATCGTTGTTGCGCGTTCCCTCTCCCATGTGCATTTTGACATAAGAATTAAACGACGTCAAACGGCAATTTCGTGTTGTTGGCCGATGGCGAGGACCATATAAATTATTGAATCATGAGTGGTATTTGTCTTATAGTGTTTAGAGAGGAACTCAGTGTTGCCGGATGTGGCAAATACATTTCATTTTCAGCTCAAATTACATCTTTTTTAAATGAAATGAAACGTATTTCAAATGATATGATATTTTTTTCAAATGATGTGAAACCTTTTTCTAGTGTTTTGTAGTGAAATGAAGGGATTTGAATAACCGTTGTTGCGGAAAAAGTAGAGACTATATGTTTGGTAGCAAAATCCAATTTTATTTAAATTATTTAGACTTTTTTGAGGGCTTCAAAAAATTATAGTTCTTTCTTTTCGAAAATTTTTCAGAATGAATTTAAAATCAAAAGTAAATGCGCTTTACCGGCCGCCGTGGTGTGGAGGTAGTGTTGCCGGCCTACCACACCGAAGGTCCATGGTTCGAGCCCTGGTACAGGTAACATCAAAAGTGATTTGAAAAAAGTTTTTCAAAAACGGGGTCGCCCCTCGGCAGTGGTTTGGCAAACTCTCCGAGTGTATTTCTGCCATGACAGGCTTCTCAGCAAAAATTCGTCTCCTTTGTAGATGCCGTTCGGAGTCGGCAAAAAACTGTAGGTCCCACCAATTTGTAGGAAAAATTCAAATCGGCACACCACAAATTGGAAGAGAAGCTTGGCGCAAAAATCTCTTAGGAGGTTTATGATGATATACCTGTTGTATATCGCGCCATAAAGAGAGAGAAATGCGCTTTACAAATAGTATCGAATTAGAAATAGATAGTAAAAATATATAAGTTTGAACAGCAAGTGTCTGTAACAACGATCTTTGTCATCATTTACGATATGAAAAACACATATTCAAACCGTAAAAATAACTAAAATGATGGGAAACGATAATCACATTTTTTATTCCAAAATTTGAGAATGTGATTTTAACCCTAGAAAACTAACCTTAGCTCACTCTCTATAAAACCTAACCATTCGTCGATTCGACGAACATTCTTTAAAATACTTATCTCTAATATAATCAGTTTTGCTAGCTGGCTTGAGGTCCAAATTGAAATAAAAAACACAAGGGTGTTTTTATATATATTACCAATATATTTCGATTACACAACGGTAATCGTCTTCAGGGTGAAAACTACAAAACAACAAAATAACTAAATTTGTCAACAAATGTCTATAGAAGCTAGCGGAGTTATCTACGTCCGTTTTGTAGGTCATTCGTTTGTTGGTTGGTGTGTTAACAATATGAAGCATTTCCAGAGTAAATCGTTTGCTGTAATGTTGTTCTTGTTGAAGAATAGTAGCTTTTTCGAAGTTTGGTGAGTGGGAGTTTTCAGTACAGTAGTTATATAATTTTTTGTACGCATATGTGTACCAGTTTTTAATCCTCGAAACAAAACATTTTTTTATTATTTTGAAAAAATTCTGATATATTTATTTTAAGTATTTTAGAAAGGCGGTCTTAAAAAGAGACAGAAAAATTTTAATAGTTTGAAAAAAATTTATCAAAAGCTTCATCTGTGGACTTAGGGGATTTTGATATTTATCGACTCAAATATTGGATCACCTGCGTACGCATTATGCAAATAAATTGCAGAAATATTACAAAATACAACGGCGGCTTCAACATATAATATAAAAACCACATTGGATTTAAGGAAAGAGTTAACAACACTTATATATGCGACGACGAAAAATTGATTTCCTTTGACTTGGTTTCACCGATACAACTAGCACTTGACGTAATACAAGAGAAATAAACAACTATAAATGAATTAACTAAGATACCCAAACAATTATGCATGGAAATAGTTAAATTTTGTATTCAAGACAACAGATATTTCAAAACAAATTGGAACGTAAACCAAGATTACTTACTAAATATGACGATGATTTATTTGCTATAATTAAAGACAATGAGGTTGAAAACATACTTGACAGCAAACACATGATTAGATTTGGCACACTGCTCTTCGGAAACTAATTGAGAAAAATAAGCAAAAATAACGCAAACGCAAGTCAGGCCAAGAGGTTATCTGACTTACCATTTAACTGGTACCTGTCTAGTAGGGATTGCTGTTTCATAACTGATGCATTTAATTTTGTCAAGTAAATGAATAAATATGGCAGCACGAATTTAATTTGTTGATCTTCAATTTGCGTTGTCGCTCGAAAAACAAAGCAACAAAACTCAAAACAGCTGCAAATAAATTGCAAAGCCAAACAAAGAGCAGAACAGCAAATCAAATAAAAAGCAGAGCGCTGCAAAAATCAGAGAGAGCGTTTTTGTATTCAAAGCAGTGAAATTTCGGCAGTTTAACAGAAATTATTTAAAATGTTTTGTAGGTAAAGCAGTTCAGGACAGTGCAATTAATGCTTTAGGGTATTAAAACCAGTTTTCGTTAATAAATAAACAAAAATCTTAGGTTTAGCAACAAAAGGAATTTCGATAAAAATTTAACAACGGCAGAAAAGAAGCAAACTAACTGGGTTCATTTATCAACAAGAAGTAGATACATAAGTATACATATATGTAGGTATGTACTTTAGTTTTTTTATTTTTTCACTGTTTTATTAGCTTGTCAGTGTTGCGAATATTCTTTTATTTTTATTTTTTTTTTGTGCAAATAATAAATGTGAGTATGTAGCAAGCTAGCTTTGTTAGCTCCTAGACGTTAGATGAAGTCATTTTGGGCTGACAGACAACGCAATACGATTTTCTGTTGATTGTTGTTCATTGCTTTTATTTTTATTGCACTCCTTAAAAGCTGGCTCCGATCAGTCTGAATAAAATGTTATAAAAAAACCGTTAAACCTTAACTCAACTTGTTAAAAGCCAAGTTATTGGTGCGTTGTCGGTAACCTTTTAAAACATGCTATATCGGAATGCTCTATCCGTTCCATAACCTTACCGACCATTTACATTTTGGGCTTTCTCTTACGTTAAAGATACGACTAGTTATTAAAAGGGCAAAACAAGTGGAAGGTTATGGGGGGAAGGTTTTTAAGAAACGGAATGGCCCTCCCACCAATTGTGTATTGACAGTGTATTTCTACCATGAAGAGCTTTTAGCAGTTCAAAGTCAGCACTGAGAACCTTTTCGACATTCAGGCTAGGTACATCTTTTTAGTTGATACAGAGAGGGGTGGAGTTATCCAAAGAGCATGTAGGTATGTATGCAAATGCAACTCACATGCATACTTTTACTGTCGTTGTCTGCAGCCAGTTGACAATTGAACCATTTTAATGACAAATAATCGAGGCAATAACCACGCCAAACCAGATTTTTTTGTCAGTGGGGCAGTGAAAAATGTATACATAGGTACATACAAATATGGGCAACAACAACAACATGGGCAATAAAAAAAAAATAGTTCCATTACGCATGATCGAGATCAATGACTTATAAGCAAAACCAAAACAACCAAATATCGAATAAGTCAAACAAATTACTGCCATGGAAAGCCATTGCAGAAAGACCGATATAGCCACCATAACCGTTGAAATAATAACAATTTGTATGTATTTTTTATTTTATTGGAGTAATCGCTTAAGGTGCCAACCATGATCCAACTACAACAGGTCGTATCAGCTCGACAAACATACATACACACACAAATTTTCCATGTGTTTTGTTTGTGTAATTTATGAGTTTAACGTCAAAATCGTACATGAGTGTAATGTCAAAATTCGAGCCAAAAGTAAAAATCAGCTGGTCTATTAACACGACCTGTATTATTGGATCATGATGCCAACATATCACTTGCATACAAACAAAAATATATACAGAAAATGGGTGTGTTGTACCACCAAGTACGTACTATATAACATACAGAGTGGGAAAAAATAAAAGGGACATTCCAGTATTTCAGTTATAAATTGTATTACGCCATAAATCTGTATACTTTTTTTTTGTTTTGGAATCTACTGAAAACTCACTGTACTCAATGCTTATGACCATATTTTTATTTGGAAAAAATAATAGGGACAAAACCAATTTCCTTGTTCTCGCAATAGTTTTGGCGAACAATATCAGAGAAAGTGCAAAATAACCGTGAGTAATTTGCTTTTAAATCGATTTTAACTAAATACAATAGAGTTGAAGAAAAGAAAACAAGAAATGGGACGCGCTAAACATTGTTCAGAAACAGAACGACAAACTATAAAGAGACTGAGGAATATGGGTAAAACTATTCGGGAAATAGCGAAGATTGTGAACTGCTCCAAAAATATGGTGTGTAATGCTCTAAAGCCTGCCAAAAGAGGGGAAAAGCGAGGTAGAAAGCGGAAAACGTCGATGAGTTTTGATAATTTACTGGTAAGGGAGTCGAAAAAAGATCCATTTTTGTCCTCCGACGACATCAGGGAGCGACTAAATGCTCCAGTAACAAGCAGAACGAAATAGACTTCGCGAAGCTGGCTTGAATGGAAGATGTGCCAGAAAATTTGATTTTTAAGCAAAAAGAACCTAGAACAACGTGTCCAGTTTGCACAAAGGCACATATTCAGGGAAAACTGGAAAAATGTCCTTTGGTTTAAAGAGACCAAGGTAAATTTGTTCGGCTCTGAGTAAAGAGTTCGACCCTAAATATACCCGGACACAATAAAGCATGGCGGTGGTTCTATAATGATATGGGGTTGTTTTTCGGCGTCTGGAGTTGGTCCCATTTTTTGGATACAGGAAAGGATGTATGCGGTCGATTATATGAACATACTTGACATTGTAATGTTGCCCTATGCAGAAGATAACATGCCTTTAAAATGGGAGTTCATGCAGGATAACGACCCGAAACATGCATCGCGAATAGTCAAGTCTTGGTTTGAACGCAATAAAGTTGCTCAGCTGGATTGGCCCTCACAGTCGCCGGATCTCAACCCCAAGTATTGAAAACGTCAATCGGTGGGCAGAAATGGAAAAACAAGAACGAGCTGTGGTAGAAAATAAAATAAGCTTGGTACTCAATACCCGTCAAGACTTGTGCTGACTTAGTCAGCTCCATGCTGCGAAGATGTAAAGAAGTGATAAAAAATAAAGGGGCTTCAACTAAATATTAACCCGGGAAGTCCCATAATTTTTTTTGTTTTGGATTTTTGTGAAATGTTGTATACTTATGTATTTCGATCTCCTGAGCACGAAAATGAAGTCCATTTTCATTTTCCTCGCTTCGATTTTCCTCTGCGTGAAATACAGTTATTCTTTTTTGCTTTTGTTATTTACTTCAGACATAATACGTAAAATTGCAACGGCATGTTTGCATTACCATATGGTAATCGTGGGAAGATTCGGGTTAACATACAGCAGCATAAAAAATAACATCAAAAACTAACTTGGAAAACTTACATATATTATATTTGCCCCTATTATTATTTTCAGGTCATATTTTAATTCATATTAATTTTTAGTTTGAAAATCCAAAAATAATTTTGAAAAACCACCTAATTGTAACTGAATTACCTTATTTCAACATTATGTTCCGTGAAATATTTTGTATTTTATCTGGTATAAATAAAGAATTAGAAACTTGAAAATTAATTATTAATTAATTTATTTTTTTTTTCAACACTGTAAGTCTTAACAGTTAAGCGCAATATATTAGAACTAGTTCAATCAGTTGAACTACTTATAGTTCAGTTTGAAAAACTCATGTGTACGTACTTATGTATATGTACAGTACGCAAGCCTTTGTTAAAAAAAAACAACAAAGTGGAAGCACTTACTATTGCATATAAATTACTAATTTTTTTGTAAGCATAACGAGCTCAAGACCAGTTGATAATAATTCTTAGTTAATTATTATTATTTTTGATTAGAGGAAAAATTGAAAGCAACAAACATATACAGGCTATAGTTATAGTACTGGTCAACTGGTCTTGAGCTCGTTATGCTTACAAAAATATGTAAAATGAACAGACCGTAAAACCAACAACAAAATAAATTACTAATTCTAGAAAATATGATAAACTATACAATTTTCCAAAATAACAGCGAAATTCGATCAGCTGTTTTCATGAGTTGCCATATTTTTTGAAGAAACTATTAGCCGTTATCCGGTGGGTTATAGAGATCCGTATTGCACTCAATTCTCACGGAAATCATTAGTACACAGAGCCAAAAACTTCACCTATAATCAATAAGATTGACTTCTAAATAAGCTTTTCGGGCGAGGAGAGCTAGGGTGGAAAAAATTGAAGAAAATTTTACTAGAAAGTCTTCTTAATTTTAGCTTAAATTTCTTCTAAAATCTGTTGAAAAGGAAACCGGCTGAAAATAAAAAGATAACTTCTTATTTATTAATTTGTTTTTGTAATTTTGTCAAAAAATTCAATTGTAAGAAGAAATCTTTTAGAGCAAAACTAAAATTTTTTCTTGAGCGATTTCTTACGATCTGCGTACCGCTCTTATACCTACAGACATATCGTCGCTCGCTTGCCAGAAGCATGAATGTGCCAAAATAATAGTTTTGGGGAAGCACGTTTAAAAGTTGACTGTTTTCGAAATTCAATACATTTTTCTACATTATTGTTTTTTGCTTGCAAATTGCAGTAGCTTTCTGTTATGCATTTCACTTTAGATTCTAATATAATACATACAGACCAATCAATGCCTAATTCAGTGGTTTGATTAGCTCAAAACTGAAAGAAAGGCAAATTCATTTTTCTGGCAAGCGAGCCAGATACAGGGTGGCTAATGAAAGCCGCTACCAAAAAAAAATTAAATAACTTTTTTTTTATTTAATGAATCTGGTTAATTTTTTTTTTATTTTGCAGATTGACTTTTACATTTAACAAAAATGGATAACTGGGACACTGAAACAAGAATTTGGATTGTCCGCCGCTATCACGCACTGGAGTCCGTAGTTTCGGTTCAAAGAGAGTATAGGCGCGCGTTTGGCGGCAATCCTCCGAGCAGATGGACCATAATAAGACTTGTAAACAATTTTGCCGAGCATGGGACAGTCAACAGAAGACCTTGCCATCGAAACCCTTCAGTTCGAACGGAGGAGACAATCGCTGCTGTAGCTGCTGCCATACAAAACAATCCACGTGTTTCGACAAGAAGCTTATCTGCTCAAATGGGTGTAAGCAGACAGTCATTACAGTCAATTATGCACAAAGATTTGGACTTATTCCCATATAAAATTCAAATGGCCAACAAACTGAACGCTGCAGACTTGCCGATTCGCTTGGAATTTTGCCAGAAGATGCTTCAAATGGTGGAAGAGGATGGAAACATGTTGAACTGTCTTTTCATGTCTGACGAGGCCCATTTCGATTTAAACGGCAACATAAACAAACAAAATTGTCGAATATGGAGTGCTTCCAACCCACAGATACTCCATGAGACGGAATTGCATCCACTTCGTGTCACAGTGTGGTGTGCAGTTTCATCACGCTGCATTGTCGGGCCCTACTTCTTCGAAGAAAACGGTCACACCGTTACGGTTACTGGAGACCGTTACTTGAGCATGTTGAGAGAGTTTTTCTATCCAGAATTACGCCGAATGAGAATTTCTTTCAACTCTGTGCAGCTCCTCATATAGCCCAACCTGTTATGACAGAATTGCGACGAAAATTTCCCAATAAGCTGATATCCAGAAACTCCACATTCCGTTGGCCACCCAGGTCGCCTGACCTTACTGCACCTGACTTTTTCTTGTGGGGTTATTGCAAACAGGAAGTCTTCAAAGCAAAACCAACAAATTTGAATGAACTAAGGCAAACAACAAGAAACAATTGCGGCTATTCCTGTCTCAACTCTCCAAGCAGTAATGAACAACTTTTTGGTAAGATGCCGCACATGCATCGACGAGCAGGGGGGGCATTTAAATTCCATTATTTTTAAAACTAATTAAGCTATATTTAATAAAATTTAATGAGCTTTAACATGAATAAAAGAAAAATGAATTCCATACACTGAAAAAAAAATTATTTGAGTTTCTTAATGTAGCAAAATTCATCAGCCACCCTGTATGTATATCGAGGGCTGAGTGGAAGACCGCGCCATATCAAAAGAAAGTGTACATTCTAAAGTTGCAATTTTTCGCAATTTTTTTATGAAAGCAACCGTAACAGTTTAATGCAAATTTTGTTAATTAAATTTAATAACTTTGTAGAAAATTCAAGAAAATTGGCCAATTTTCACCAAATTTTTCTCAATTTTTGCAAATTTTTTTAAGATTTTTTCCGAGTATGTAAGTTTGTAGTTCTATAAATTTCAGTACTACCTCATTTTTGCCAATTTTTTATAAAATAATTTTTTATAAAATAGGAAAAAAATCAGTTAGTACTTACTTTTATACTAAAATTTAAAGAACTACACACTCAGTCATTCACTCGCAAACTCACTGATTTATAATATAAGTAAGAAGCAAGATAATCTACTCATTTCTGTTTTTAAGGGTATTCCATTTATTTGTGACCAGGAGACACAAAAACTGCAAACACCGAAGTCTTACATTGGCTGAAAAAAATATCCAGTGATTTATCTTCCGTCTATAGACTGCGGAAATAGATGTCAGCGCGCTTGCTTCTCATTTCAAGTAGACCCATGGCTTCCACAATATGTAAAAAAACTACCCCAAATATTTTTGTTTAGTTCCAAAAATCATGAAATTCGTTTTAAGGCTATATATTCCAGTTAATAATATCCAAATAAAACAATTCAATAATATATCTCATGTGTAAGGGAACGAAACAATTTCATAAAATATTAATGCGTTCAGCACGAAATCCAAAAAAAATTACAATTTGAACACTCCACGTAGAAGCATGTTAAACATAGCTAATCACCAAGTCTAGTTGCTAGTAAGTTAATTCAAGCCACTATACGAGCTTAATCGGATGAATCGCTCACTAAGCCGGTATAAGTATACGACACTCTAAAGGACAAAGGTTAACCCTCTTTGAAGATTCCCAAACCATTGCTGGAGCGGTCTTCCTTGAGCGAATCGCATACCCGATGCCGGCATAGTAAAAGTGGCTTTCCCCGAAATCGAGTTCTGCCGGTCACATAAATCATATTATGGTCAGGGATTTAGTCAGGGAGAACTATGGGGGTTTAACCTATGTACTAAGAATATTTAACTTCCAACCCTTTTAATGATTTCTATGCCTCTTACTAACCAACGAAGGCCTTTGCCTACTAGACCAGCAGACGAAAAACTATGACTCCACTGCTTCTTATTTATTGCAAATTTTATTTACCTTACTGTTAGCCAAATGTGCAATTAATTGAAACCTGTTATACCTCAACCGGCTAACGCACATTTTCCCCAAACCTGTCCTAGGCGTGATCGATGTAATCATTAGCTTTGCTTTAGTTAGGTACATATTTATATACGCATGTAGTTACTTCTGTCAAAATCGATGGATTATTTTGACAGATGGCACAAGTACTAGGGCCAAGAATGCATACGCATGTTAGACTTCTATTTGAACTAAACCATTTTTGATGCACATATTTCGGTATATTTTCTGATTCATTAATTGTGCCGAATTTTTCACTTTTTTAAGATTATAAATAAAAATTGATTAACCCGGTCAACGTAGCTATATTTACAGAAATGAAAGAAACTCTTACACCTTTGGCTTTTAACAAGAGCCGTATCTCTCAATACATGTTTAGGGAAGATAATAAGTGATGTAAATGGTTGCAGTCAAAGGAGTCTGCTATTATCTTCAATAGGTGGGGTACACTCAGACTGTTGATGCACACGCGGGTCGTATGAAACCAAGTTACAAAACTACTACAAGTGAAAGCATTAATCTTCCGACAGCGAAAGAGTCTGTATGTCGCTTTTATAGGACCACTCATTGGTAGAGAAGATTGGCTTTAATGTCTTGGGAAGTATATCGCGCCAGTTATTTATTTATTTTTTACCTTGATCTGGACGGGAAAGCTGACTATTTACTGCTCATCTTATTGTTGTATCTAGATTGGAATGAGACATGTGCATGTATGTCAGAGAAATTCAGGTCTCTCTTCACTTTGATCTGAGAGCCGTCTGTCTCGTACCCCGATAGAAATTATTTAATAGTCGGTGCCTCTTTGAACGCTTCGGTACTTAGAGTCAACTGTTACGGAAATGAGGATTTGCATCTCTCCCTCCTACATCATATAACCGTAGTTTATAAGAGCACATACCCACAACATTTAATTCTATAATCCATATTCGCAGGCATCAAGAGATAACCCCAACTACAATCACGGAGAGTAATAATAAAACCATTTATAAATAAAAACTGTAGCAAAACGAAAAAAGGGGAAGAGATAACAACGACACAACAAGCTACAACATCTTTTAATTGTTGCTGTCCATTAAACATTAACGTAGAGTGCTTTGACATCCCAAACTAGTTTGAACCTGAACTCTAATTCTACTGTACCAGGCAAAAACGAAAAAGGGACAACAATAAAAGAAAAGAGATACAGGCGATCGAGCTATTGTAGTCGTCCAAATTTAGACTTAGGTATGTATTTTTATTTGCAGGCGCCGAAATCCCACGCTAATATAGCCTATGCTCATACATGTCAGCAGTAATGATCTTTGTTGTTTGTAGCCGCCCACTCCGTTGAGCCTCGTATTCACAGCTGTTTCACTGAATCACCGCTCACTATGAGGTATGCTTTGTTCCTTTTGTAATTGTTTAGTTGTCGACATCTGGTAACCCAATTTTATTTAGCAGACGAACAAAGAAATATGAGCGATCACCTACAAGTTTTCAATGCGAAGGTTGAACAAATGAAGGTGTTGAGCTCTAACGGAAACTTAGAAAATTAAGGTAAGCTACTTATTTACTTACCTTAATGGCGCTTAACTATCTAAACGGTTTTGGACAACCAACATAGCGCGTCAGTAATTTTTTCGCTCTGCCAACTGGCGCCAATCGGAAACACCACAAGATCGGACCCCCCTGCGGGTTAGGGGTTCAGAATATGCCCGAGGGAGGCATACCGGTCGTAGGAGGCGAATAATATGCACAAAGGTAATGACGTGCAACTCGATCGTTGATTTACGGATATGATGCCTCTCACCTCTCATTACCCATCTCTCCTTCCTTACCGAAAGAGGGGTGACATGACCTAGAAGGTTCCACTGGTCATACCAAATTCCTACCGCGACAGTCGGGCAGTACCGCGAGGCACTACCGGAGCGTACTGGATTCATATTCGGCCAAGGACTGTCAGTTCGACTGCACTCCCCAAAACCTTCAGGGAGTGTTTTTGTCGTTACAACAACAACAACAACTGCCACGGGGTCGGAAGTCGGTTTCCATTTCGTCCTTCCTTCGGAGTTATGGTCGCCCTCTTCTTCTGCTTCCACCGGCGGGACCCGATAGCAATATCTTCTATGCCGGAGCATCGTTATTCATACGCATAACATGGACTAGCAAACGAAACCGATTGGTTTTAATTCCTTGGGGTATGTATGTCGACTTCTGCAAAATATTATTTGGTGTTCGCCATCGTCAACGCGTAGAGCTCCATAAATCTTTCGAAGAACTTTTTTCTCCAATGTTGTCAGTATCCAACCTTGCAGCAGAACGAACACGGTAAGTAATGACGCCCATTCTTGCCGGAGCTTGCATTTTTGGACTTTATTTTATTTTCAGAGACAGTCAGACGGCCGGTTCTATCGCACCGGAATGACCCGGGTTTTTTCACCCGGCCAAGGGCTGTTATTTCAGTGTAACCCTGTCCAATCTGGGACAGGGTGAAGCACTGTTAACAACAACAACAACAACAAACCTCTTAAACTCATGTGTAGACAACACAAAGTCAATCACTGAATATCTTATACCTCTCAACGACCACCCACTTTCTTGTGGAGATTGATTAGGTAGGATTACCCATGACCTCTTTTTAATTTCATGGGAATACGAACACCATAATTAGGGCAAATGTGCTGTGGTCAGGTTTTTCCAAGTGCGATGCATCCAGGATGATAACAGACACATAACTACACTTTTGACCTAGAATAAGTCGGAGACCTCCCCAAGGTGTCGAAATTAGAAATAAAGGCGACAGAGAAATATATTGACTGCAAGAAGTGGTTCAATCCTTTGTTTTTGGCATAGGAGTGGGTAGAGACCGTATAAGGTGTAACAATGCCCCCACCTGCGTTCTGACTGTCGGCTTAATAGCTTTTTGCAAGTGTGCGGATTCTATAATGGTGAACGGAAAGGTATAAAAGAATATATGATTATAAGTTTCCCAATCTTTGGTCTTTACCACTTCAACATAGCTTCTTGCAAAAAACAAAACACTACTAACTTCATGCAGCTCATTTCCACTACAGGTTTTCTTTAATCAAAGTTCCCACTTGCAATCGAAAATCGCCTTATTTGAACTGTAGCCTCAGGACTCCCTGTTACTGCCTGTGTGACAATCCTCGGACTTGACAATCGTGATCACAGTTTTAGAGCAAAATTTTGTTTAGTTTTCGATTCATCGTCCTGAGTCTGAAAGAACTTGCCGGTTATTTATTTATCTTAAAATTAATTGCTTCTTCTTTAAATGGTCATCTAACCGCCTGGGCGATTTTGATTTAAAATTAATTTACTCAACAAAAAAGGCAGAATATTGGAGTTAATTGCAAACGAAATCATTGTAATTTGCTTTCTTTTCGAGTGTCATACATGTGAGTTCTTTGTCTGGAAGCTCGTATTTAGAAAGCAGTTACGAATAAAACGTAAGCTCAAAACCAAGAATGCTAACTTGTTTGTTTGAGACAACCTACCATAAATGGTGAGCGTAACCGCTTTTCGCTGGCGTAGTGTCACCAAAATGACGCTCAAAGTTCAAAGCTGCTATGTGGGCAGTAAGTAGAGGCGCGATTGCAATTTCGCTTGCCGGCTTTGGCAAGCGGGTTGCACAAGCCAAGTAGAAGACTGGTTGGTGGACACCTTCTTGGCAGCAATATTTTAATTTATTTTATTTTTTGTAACACAAAAAGGAAGTTTTTGTATGATTCAGATGCGTTTGCCCTTATTTGGGTGGACATTTGTTATTTGCTTAATCATGCGTTGCGCTGGTGGAGAGGTGAGTTGAGAGTAGGGGCATTGTCTGCTCAATTTTATGAAAACAACTTTAAGAGGACGGCGAAATAAATAATTTTGGTACTGCTAAAAGACGTCAAAAAATATTGGGGAGAGGTATCAAACAACGCGTTTTGACTTCGGTATCAACAATCCGGAAAGCGGATTTTCAATTTTTTGTTTCAGTGAAAAGTTATTCGTAAGAAACCCAAAAATTACCCAGGTCCGATCTCAAATAGGGGGGCTTGATCCAAGGTATTTATGTGCAGAACACCTTTTCGCGCTTCAAAATAATAACCCTTAGCCGGTCCAACACCGGCTACGCGGTTCACAATATTTCTGCGCAGAACACACTTCTGCACCTTTCGGCACACCCTAATCTGTGATTACAACAACCACATGAAAATGACAGAAAATTTTCAACTTTGATTGCAAATATCTCTTCACTGAAACAAAAAGTCGAAAATCCGCTTCCGGATTAGTGTTACCGAGGTCAAAAGCGTCTTTTGATACCTTTACCGACTTCGGACGGGTTTCAGCAGTTGTCTCCTAAAGGAAACAATTACCCTAATTTTAACTCGAAGAAGCTGCCATACATATGTATGTCGAGTGCGAATAATAGGACTCGAAGCTATTTTCGAGCTCATTCTTAGCAGAAAGAGTTTAAGGAGACCATCAAGTGGGTAAACCATCCAAGTCCGCATACTCTACCAGAACCCTTGTTGGTGTAGAAGGACTACGTCATTAACCCCTTTTTGACAATCTTGATGCGCATCAACACATATAGCTGTTTTATTAGTGACAACTCATCTGATACTCAGGTCTGAGGTAGAGAAGTACACTTACACACACGGCTAACACATACAGTAATGTTGTGATTAAATTTTTGAAAAGCGCGATAGAAATCTTTCCAGGTTCTCCCCATGATACTAACCATCTATGTAACTGCTCAACTACCTACCTACGTTACCAAATAATGTGTAAGTACTAAAACTACCATAAAAATTATGCAAGATGTTTCATTGGCCGTAGGTTCATCAAAAGGTTTTGGGTCAAACAAAGAAGCATAAATAATGAATAAACGTACATAAGCTGCCAAGACACAAAAGCTATACCGGCAGTGCTTCAACTGGCTACCAGATCACTGTTTCTTGAATTCTGTTGCCCTAGACATGCGTATCAGCTGAGTTATCACTGATCAAACCGCTAGCCGGTAAATGAGGGTATGACCCAATTTATGTTTACAGCTTAGGTTTGGATGGGTCACTCTTTCTAGAATTCTGAGTATCAGCTGAGTTATCACTGATCAAACCGCTATCCTGCAAATGAGGGTATGACCCATGGCATAACCATACAGGTAATATACTCTCAACAGCTGATTCGATTTTTTTCATTTAAATTTCCTCTAAACTGCCAAACTTCCTTGAATCGGTTTGTTTACATATTAACATGTACTGTGCCCTACAAGACGATGCTAATAGATGCATCAGATTTTTCATATTGCTGCTACAAGTCTGATGTCCGATATGTTCAACGCCCTAATGACCCCTTCAGCGCTTCCTTTTAAATGACGGCTTATGTGAAGGTCAGCTGTCTTGTAGGGTGCCTTGTTTTGACGTGTTAGAGAAGCGATTTCCAACATGGCCGCTGTGCTGTTACCTGTTTTACTATGGCATGGTATGACCCAATTTATGTTTACAGGTTAGGTTTGGATGGGTCTGTTAAGCAGCCCACTAGGGGTATGTTCCAGCGCAAATTTTAATAAAATTACTAAAATGTAATTCGCGTTTAATGCTGTATAAAATATTTCAAAGTATAATACTCTTGCAATTCAGAGTCCACAAATTATAGGAAAATATCTTAAAGAGATATTTTCTTTATCTTTACAAAGGGCACCAAGATAAAAGTGAATAAAACATTACCGCGAAAGCATTGTAAAGGTGCATAAAACCGGCATGCGAACGCCTGTCTAAATCGTAAATGTGGTATTGCATGTGCGAGGAGGGGGTTAGTTTCGCAGTACCATGCCTCCCAAAAGCTGACAGCTACCAGCGCAAGCACGTTAGCTCATGATCAAATAATTTATATGGTCGTTTCAAATGACATAGCGTCTTCTTCTTCCTCATCCACACCTTATGTCAAACTATCATATCTTTGTTTTTTGTTTACAGTTCTTGGAAAAGCTATTGAGTTCGCTTCGTGTTTTATTTATTTTTAATAAAAATTCGCTGTGAACTGATACTAAACGAGTGCTTTGTGATAACATTAAAAGAAAATGTGTGATTTATGTGTGTGTTATACGTGAAAAGCTTAGAAAATAGGCGAATCGTTTTTGCGCGTTCCATCTCACATGTGCATTTTGACACAAGAATTAAACGACGTCAAACGGTAATTTCGTGTTGTTGGCCGATTGCGGCGACCATATAGATTATTGGATCATGCGTTAGCTTACAAAAGCAATTTTTTGTTTTACTACCTGTATTAGTTTCTTAAATTCGTCAGCTACATACATACATCCAAGCAAAGTGGAGTGGGTGGATGCCCTGAGTCTTTCATTTCTTATTCATACCCATGTCGTAAATACTGAATGTTCGTTAAAGATGCTGCGTAAGAATATTTTTATGAGTCCGAATGCTTCGGCTACTTTTAACCAAAAATTTTTACAGCATGTTATTAGTGATTATTTGTTCTGCACTGACTCACGCAGTTGCAAAGTTCTTCCTCAATTAAAGTCACCTGAAACATGGATTATCGAAAATTTAAAAGTCGGCCAATATATAAAGATTTAATGATGAATGATTATTCCACCAGTGAATTGTATTAGCTGTCTTATCTATCGTTGTGTGGCGAGAAAACTTGCATGAATTGTAAGTAAAGAGAGAATTGCGTAAAACTTTCACGAAACAGCAAAAAGTTCCACCGAACAGGAATGTGTAGAAACTTGCAAGCAAAACGGCTGTTGCGTATTTCATTGGTTCTTAACTCAAAATTTTAAGTTTCTGCTGTTGTTTTTCTATGTCATGATCAGTTGTGTTTCACTTTCATATCTTTCTGACTGAAATTTCCCCAGCAGAAACTTTCAACTTCCTCTCCCAATGAAATGTCAAAATGCGCTCTCTCCCTGCAAGTTTTTTATGTCGCCGAACGCTTTTCAATAAAAATTTACCCTCACCAAACAGAGATAATAACAACAAGAACCACAAGCCTAGAAAGAAATCACGAAAAGGTTCGATATTGTTTTCGGATAGATATAAGGAATATTAGGAAGAACTTTTTACCCACCAAGTATGGTACCACGTACTGCACCAACAAAAATGATATGGTCCAAAGGACTGTCCGTTAAATACTCTTGATCTACCCTGTCCTTATTTGTGTGATTGCCTAAAAATACGTATATCACACTCCCCACAAAGATACGGTTATCCATGAACCACAACTTGTACCATCGTACCGTTCCTACCTTAAACTAGAGCGATGCAGAAAAAAAAATGCACAAAAAATATTAAAGGCTTGGTGCACAAACCAAAAATATAAACTCAATTTATTATTGGTTTTCAGTCTTTACATAAATTTATTCAAGTGTACGCAATTTATAGTCGCATTAAGGGAAAATGTTTTTTGTAAATAAATCGAATTCAAATTTATTGTTATTTAAAGCATTTATTTATTTTAATCTTATTCAAAAATATTTAAGCAATGATTTTTGGATGCACCCTAATATCGCAGCAGCACTGCGATTTCGAGAACAGCGTCATCGACGGTAGTGACTGTAGTCGTATTCTCTATCCTCAGTGGATACAGCAGTGTGGTAGTTTCATTTTTGAAATGAAACAAAATATTTATCCCTTTCACCAGAAAACGTAAAACCGTAACAGTGAAATCGGATGCGTGTAAAATGTATGGTTAATTCCCAATGTTGTGTAAAACATATTTTTATTTCACATTTCAGTTAAGCATTTTCCAACACTATATCTGAGATTAGGAAAGTGCTGCCAAACCAAACAATACATATGTCATTTGTGACATTTATAATCAATTGTTGTTGGCTTTGCTTTGTTACGTGCTCCGTGATTCCAGCCAATTTGCAATACCAAAAAATCAATATTTTTACAGAAATTCGAATGTTTTTAATCCTCTTGTGGCATAAGTAGCACCGATTGTAATTTATACACCAGAAAACGAACAAATTGTGCAATGATGGCGCTATCAGCGATGAATGTTCTGATGAAGCGATCGGCTGCTGCAGGATTGCAAATGATGCGACCACAAGCTTTAGCTGCAGTCGGAACCACATTAGCCAGGTAAGAAATCAAGGAAATAGGCAGGGAACGTATGGCAAAACAATAGATAAAGTATATTTATGAAGCCATAAATATATATTTTCTATGTTTAATTGAAGCAACAAACCCCTAGTGGACTTACATAATCAAAATTAAAAGTGCTTGCGGGGGGAGAGGAGATACAGTATAATATTATGATGATAAATGGACGCAATGAAATTTTTTTATTACTTTGGAAAATGCCATTTGTTTTGTACATTCATTTCTCTAATCCACACAGCGACAAGCAACAAAAACGCGGTGCTGCAAAATGGTATCCGGATCCTGAGTTTATGGAGCAATTCAGTGGGCCGGTCATGTATCCAGATGAGAATACTGTTGATTTGAAGCTACCGCCTTATAATAGTGAGCTGATTTTTTATATATAGAGTACGATATTATTATACCTTTATCTTTCTTTCTCAGGTAAAGTTTTGCCTGTGGAAAAGTCCGTGCGAAATTTGACGCTCAATTTTGGGCCACAACATCCAGCTGCTCACGGTGTACTACGTTTGGTATTGGAATTGGATGGTGAAGTAATGGGAGCAACAAACAATTCTCTACTTTTTAAACGTAATTAATAAAAAATATTCACATTTCAGACTGTCATGCGTGCTGATCCTCATATTGGTTTGCTACATCGTGGCACTGAAAAACTAATAGAATACAAAACTTATATGCAAGCATTGCCATATTTCGATCGCCTTGACTACGTATCCATGATGTGCAATGAGCAATGTTACTCGTTAGCAATTGAAAAATTGCTTAATATTGATGTGCCACTACGTGCTAAATACATACGCAGTAAGTTGTTGCGAGTAGGAATTTGTGAAGATTAGTTAAATAATTGTATCAATAATTCCAGCGTTGTTTGCCGAAATCACACGTATTCTGAATCACATTATGGCTATTGGTACACATGCTTTGGATGTGGGTGCGCTTACACCATTCTTTTGGCTCTTTGAGGAGCGTGAAAAAATGATGGAATTCTATGAACGTGTTTCCGGTGCGCGCATGCATGCAGCATACATACGACCAGGCGGAGTTGCTTTGGTATGTATTTATATTTTTATGTTGCAGTGAAATTCCTTAAACAAAGCCGCAGTTTATGAGTTTATTTCCATGATCAATACAAATATTAAAATATTTTTGTTATCCGCATACTTGATCCGGATAAAATTCTGTGGCCTAACCCTATCATTACATAACTAAAAACCCAAGAAGTGCTTAATAAGCATGAACCATTCTAATTAAAATTTGCGATTTTGTTAATGATGCAACGATCAAAAGTGAATATGAAAAGAAAGATAAACCAATTTGTTCAAAAGCTCTTGCCGTTTCAGAACAACATATGAAATGTAACATTTAAATTGAATGCACTCATCAATCAAACACTTTATTCAATGAGGCTCCCCTTTTTTAATTGCTAAGCAGCAATGTTTTGTATTTCAAGACTGTTTACCATTAAATACAAACCAGCTAAACAACCCCTTAACAAACCCCACTTGCTGGTTTTTGCTTGCCCTTTGCTGATTCATATTTTTTACATTTGCTTCGCGACAACTGCAGCGATCATCTCATCTAATTCTTAAACATATTATAAATGTTTGCAATTTAATACACTATTTTTTTAATGGTAAAATTAGCTTTGCGCAGGGGCGATATCGTAACCAATGAGGTTCTACTGAGGTGCGATTATTTGCTAGTTGAAAACTATAACCAATACTCCGTCGTGGAGGACGTGAAATACCGTCCGCCAAGGCAATTTTTGGAAGCCCGAGAGGGCTTGCTTATTAATTAATACAAAAATGCGAATGCAATATATTTCATTCGCCGACTACAAAACCCTTAGGAAAAATATGGGGATTTATCAAGCTACAAACTAGTTAGATAACCCTGTGTCTAATTTATGACAAGAAAACTTTGTGCAAAGAACTGCTAACTTTTTGTAGATTTTCATATAAACTACACTTGCTTTTTTATTCTGCTTTTAACTGCCCAACAAACCAATATTTATTAAAATTATATACTTTTAGGACATACCACTCGGTCTAATGGATGACATTTACGAGTTTGCCTCTAAATTTTCAGAACGTTTAGATGAAGTTGAAGATGTGCTCACCACAAATCGTATTTGGGTGCAACGTACGGAAGATATCGGTATTGTCTCAGCCGAAGATGCTTTAAATTATGGTTTTAGTGGTGTTATGTTACGTGGTTCGGGCATCAAATGGGATTTGCGTAAACAACAACCATATGATGCTTATGATTTGGTCGAATTCGATGTACCAATTGGCACTAAAGGTGATTGTTATGATCGTTATTTGTGTCGTGTTGAGGAGATGCGTCAATCATTGCGTATTATCGATCAATGTTTGAATCAAATGCCTGCGGGTGAAGTTAAAACGGATGATGCTAAAATAACTCCACCTTCACGTGGTGAAATGAAGAACTCAATGGAAGCGCTTATACATCATTTTAAGCTCTTCACTCAGGGTTATCAGGTACCACCTGGCGCAACTTACACGGCGATTGAAGCACCAAAAGGTGAATTTGGTGTTTACTTGGTAGCGGATGGTTCGAGCCGTCCCTATCGTTGCAAGATTAAGGCACCCGGCTTTGCGCACTTGGCAGCGCTCGAAAAAATTGGCAAACAACATATGTTGGCTGATATTGTAGCGATTATTGGTACATTGGATGTTGTATTTGGCGAGATTGATCGATAAACATATACATATAAAATAGTCAATATAAAGTAGAAGAGAATAATTGATTTTGTGAAACAAAAGTGTAATAAACAGAGTTTAATGAAAAGCGAAATATCTGAAGGTTTCACTTATTTTATTTGAAATAAGCGTAACTTAGCACTTAAACTTAATATACATGTGTACAAACCATTTACTCTTTTCAAACGAAAATTTGTTTATATCCACAATAAATTTGTATGTAAATCGCATATATTCCATAAAATCTTTGCTCATAAAAAGAAATTGTTGAATGCATTCGCAGCTGAAGTTATCTCTACAATGTGCATAACAAATTATGTCAATAAGCCTCGTAGACCTTGAGTCGGCATTGCTGAACCTGCAGGAGGAAACTAGTTTTTATAACACTTAGGCCCGGTTTTTCAGTACAAGTTCAACTCAATTCGTCAGTTAAACTAAGCTTAAACTTGTTACGCAGTTTTTCAGTCAACTTTAAACGTAGTTTAAGCGGCCAATTTGGCAGGGTTAAACTCTAGTTAACCTGTCAGCTGTTTGCATATTTGATGGTTTTGGTTGTGAAACAATAAACTGAACGCAATTAAAAAAGGACGATATTTTTATATTTAATTAACACTAGATATACCAACAAATTTACATACCTATTTATACCAAAACCAGTCAATTTGACTGTATATGACAAGTTCTATTCATTTATATTATAATGCTTTATCGTTTGAGAGAATTGATGAGATATATAAAAATTGGTTCTAAGGCGAAGCAAGGGTTGTTTTTCCAATAAGCGGGGGGTGTGAGGGGCAAGGCCCCCCGCATTGATAACATTGAAATTAAAAATTTAGGGATTTAATATCTCGGTTATTTATGAAATATGCCCAAAAAAATATGAAATTATATCCCAAAAATCAATTTATGTCACAGGGCAAATAAGTAATGTCAAAAAAAAATTGGGGCATAACTTCCGTTTCAGTTTGAGGCATAAGTTCGTACCCCCATAAAAAATAAAAATATAAAAACTCATCAATTATATTCCAGTTTTATTCAGAATGATCATGTTTACATGCTTTACAAATACTAACTTTTTTTTCCACGCATTTTCCGCACACATATTTCTTACAGATGTCACAATTTGTAGTTGTCTTGTTGTTATTACAAAGTCCTATTTGGCACCATTTACGTACTGGCCGGGGATTCTGGGTTGCTGGACGGAGAATTTCACTTGCCCTCCCTTGGCTTGATAACTTATATTCAGATGTGAGCTCTTCAGCTAATCGAAACAAAAAGTCTTTCCTAGAAATATTCTTTCCTGTTATACTTCTATACAAAATCCAGGAATTGATGCCGGCCAAATCTAAAATATTGAAAAATACTTGAAGTGGCCACCTTCTGGATCCTGATTTCACACTATACTTTCTTGCCATTTGATCAGTTACATCAACACCGAATTTGGTTTTATTGTAAAAAGATATAGTTTCAGGTAGTTTCTTGGAACTGGTATCAATTTTGACGCCTTTGTGTTTAGTACTCAATAAAACAACCTTTTTGTTAGGCTTACTCTTATAAACAGTAAGTGTGCATTCATTTGTTTCATATAGATGCGTTGAAAAACGTTCCATACCATCTTTTTTTCTTTGCAAATTTTTGGAAGCTCCCGTTTGTTGCAACGTACTGTACCAACCAATGCAGTATTTTTAGCTAATAATTTTGAAGCCAGGGGGAGGCTGGTAAAAAAATTGTCGGTTGTCACACACCTTCCTTTCATGATATAAGGTTCTAGTAGTCTTGTTACAACAAATTCACTGAGAGGAGTTGACGAATTTCGTTTTTCGTCTTTTCCTAAATAGGGAAAGCCATTTATAACATACTTCGTTTCAACATCAGAACCCAGCCAGAATTTTATCCCAAATTTTTCTGGTTTGTTTGGCATATACTGGGTAAATCGACATCTAGCCTTCGTTGGAAACAGTTGCTCATCTACTGTGATAAATGCTCCTGGTTTGAAAGCGTTTTGACTATCCTCGATAAATTTATCCCAAACAGTTGATACCAGCGCAAATTTATCCGTTTGCAAGCGCTGACTCCTCTCATTTCTTTTATCAAAGCGAATAAAACGTAAAATTTCCGTAAAGTCATTCCTGCTCATATTTTCGGAAAAAAAATCAGGACCCCACTTTTTGTTCCATAAATATGATAATTTCAAACCTTTTGCTTCGTATGCACCACGGCCATACAATATTCCAATAAAAGCCTTCAGTTTTTCCTGCGAAAGGGTCCACTTCTTACCTAAAACTCGAGAGGCTTCTATTTCAGTGCAATTTCTAATATGTTCTAATATATGATGATCAATCAATTGTAAGAAGGCACTGCTTATCTCTTCTTCCATAATATTTCTTCTAGCATGTGCTGTAGGCCCAGGTAAATCTTTGAAAATGCAATGACTTGGTAACCTTCCAACGGCACCCCCTTCTTGTATTTTTTTCCAAATTGTTCCATCAGCAGAAACTTCAATTTGCATATTTTGTGTGTTTTCCTCTTCAGAACTCGAGGAAAGCCGCATACATCTTCGTTTTTGCGTATTATGCTGTTGTCTTATGTTGTCTTCTTCGTCACTCGATTCGCCTCCAACATTTTCATCAAATTCCTCGTTATCACTGCTTTCAATATGAACACTTTGATTACCATCATCATCCGTATCACTGTCGCATCCCAAAAACTCATATTCGCTATCACCACCATCAACGTCTGATAGATCCGAAAGTATATCTTGTATTTCTTCCAATTTCAAAATTTTTCGTTTTTCCATTATGAGCAATTTGTATGTAGCGAAAGTAATAAAATTATTTCTTACTGAACAGAACAGAACTCAATGAATAAATAATGGTTTATAACAGTTTCCTACGAAATTCTTGATAAAAAAAATAAATAGGGAGATCCCCGAAAAATATGAAATTTGAAAAATATGCTGTTATACAATACTATTTTACCAGGGATGTGCAAACATTTTTCTTTACACACCATTTTCCAAACAAGGGAATTTCCTAAAAGTGAAGAATATAAAGCATTTGCACATAGAACTACAAAAACGTGTACCAGGTCAAAATGACTGGTTTCGGTATAAGTACCAAAAACAAAAAAAAAAATTTTTGTTATGAACACAAAATCAAATTAACTTATCAAATTATTTGTATTTAATTGTTGTTATAAAAGTCATATAATAGTTTCGAAAAAAAATAAATATACATAGTAAATATTTATGAAATAAAAGGTAAAACCAGTCATTTTGACTGGTATGGTATATCTAGTGTTAAATACTGGATATATCATCTAACGAAAGTGATTATAGTGATGCAGAAATTAGCGAAATCCTAACTATTACAATACTGAGGAAAAGCAATGGCGTTGAATATGTATACAAATATTATCTGTTGCCGTATCTAGATAAAGAAAAAACCAATGTTGCTCTGCAGTTTAACTGGAGTTTAAATTTATGCCGAGTTTAAGCAAACTTAGTTTAAACTGAGCTTAACCAAGGACTGAAAAACCGGGCCTTATACGCATATTGTCAATTTGCATTGTGAGTGGCGAATGAACTTATTCGACTGCTATGTGTCGTTGCCATTCAAACAAATTTAATTAGTTCATCCGCATTTGACGTTTCTGTCATCTGTTTTTATTATTTATTTGTGCACAAACAGAAATGTAAAAAGCAAGTTTAATTAAATAGTAATAAATAAAGTTAAAAATGTTTTATAACGTTGATCTTTTTTTCGAAGACAATTATAATGTTGAGCCGCGAGTTGATCTTCTTCGTCAGCGCCGTTTTATAAGGGATTACTCCAATCCCACAGTGTAAGTGCAGTGCATATTGGTTATTCAAAAGATGTAAAGTTTTTGTTTATATAAATGTGTTTATAGATTCATAGCAAATTTCCGGCTAAGCAAAGATGCATTTATGTATGTGCTGGACAAAATCTAGGACAATTTTCACTGCCACTTGTTCTCATCTGTAACGCCAATGCTAAAATTGTGTTGCGCACTCCGTGCCCATGGCAGTTATCAGCAAGCTGTAGGGAATGAGTTTCAATTGGGACAACCCACAGTTTCCCTCATTTTAAAGGAGATACTACCAATTTTACAGAGAGAAATTTGCAGGGCGGCGATAAAAACTGCTCCGCTCAAACTGCAAACTCAAAGCAAAAAAATACAAATTTTAAAATATGAAGTTTTTATTGAAATTCCTATGAAAATAAGATTAAATTAAAAAAATAAAATAGACATTCATCATCCACGGATCACTCTAGCGCAGATAAACTTCCCTGGGCGTACGGTCCTCCTCCAGTGGCTACGGTCTCGCTGCGGTTTGTAGAAACCTTTTTTTTAAGCTTCAACTTATAATCTAACCAAACCTAGGACAAATATATTGGAAAGTATGAACTGACATGCAGAATACAATTCAGTTACTACTAGAGGCCTGCAGCCTTAAGTATCAAAAGTGACTCCAGTCAGTAACCATACGATGCTACGATGCCACGATTCTGCGATATATACTTTTATATTATTCGTGCAGCTCTATTCTTCTTACCTTATTCCACTCGCACACGTTACGGATTGGAGGACCTATGGAGTTAAGATCCGTGGCGAAATGGTCCCACAATTCGGCCCTGCTCCTACTGGTCTCTCCAAAATTCCCCATGCCTATGCCGACGTCTGGATTATTTTCCATCAGCTCGACCAGCTTTTGGAATTGCTGCGGCGTTGTTCTTCTCATTCTGAAAACTTCATTTATTCAAACAAATAACTCAATTTAATTAAATTAATTACTCACTTTTATTTATTTATTCAATTTATTTAATTTATTAAATTAAAAACGTTCAAATACATGCAAATGCGTCCTTTTTACTTTCAAGCGCGAACAAAATAAGCATTCGACAAATTTTGACAGATTTGTTGAAGCGAATATGATTTTTTCGCTTTTGGAAATTCGAAAAATTCATCTTCGTCACTCATTCGACTTTTTTTTGGCGAATTCGCTGGAGATTCGCATCTCGCAATTCGAGACCGCGAAATTCGACAAAATTTTCATTCGCTTCGCAAGTGACAATATGCGTATTAATTCTATATAAATATTTATATACGGTCGGTAAAAGTGCACGCCGTCCATTTCAGAATTGCAGTTTCCAGATCTACTCTCAAGTCTTTCCTAACCCAAAGTATAACTTTAAATGAGAGTAATTCAATAAAACTTGTTGTTAGGAGCCGTAGACATTTCGTTGCAAACACGTTGATTACACGGAATTGCAGCAGTACTATATGCGATTTCGCATTTTTACCGCGGCGTTTAACCGCCTAAGCGATACCCCTGCGGGTTAGGGGCTTAGAATATGCCCGAGGTAGGCATACCGGTCGTAAGAGGCGACTAATATGCATAAAGGTAATGATGTGCAACTCGATGGTTGATCTAAGGATATGATGCCTCTCACCTCTCATTACCCATCTCTCCTTCCTTACGGAAGGAGGGGTGACATGACCTAGAAGGTTCCACTGGTCATACCAAATCGCTACCACGACAGTCGGGCAGTACCGCAATGGAGTACCGGAGCGTACCGGATTCATATCCGGCCAAGGACTGTCAGTTCCACAGCACTCCCCAAAACCTTCGGGGAGTGTTTTTGTCGTTACAACAACAACAACCGCCTAAGCGATTTTGGTCGTAACAAAGCACATTAATCATTCCTTCTTTGCTATAACAGACGCAAGGCTAAGTCAAACTTCACCTGTTTAAAGCTCTTGGTGAAATTTCTTCAATAAATGCTGTTGGCATCACGGGAAGAGTCCCATGAACCTTCGGAGTGCTTTTCTCGCCAGCACTCTATCTATGTCCAACTTTTTTTTAGTTTTGGTGTTAACGCTGGTTCCCAAATAAAAGAGGTCTCTAACAGTTTAAAACTAGGCGAATCGATAGCACGAGCTAGGCTGATTCCTACTTTTTTCTCGAATTTCGACAGTACAATTTTGACACCAACCTAACGAAGTACAAAAACTAAATGCATGGAAAATTATGCAAAACCGATTTTTCACCTATTTATCCTGGTCAGTAAGAGACAGAATATTTATACGGTAGAATATTCGAATACTTTGTTTGGTTTCGAATAGCTGGAGGATGTCGCTCCTGATTCTCATAAAGGTGCTGGTATTTCTTAAAGTAATTTGGCATAGGGTTTAGTAATGCCCGCAGAGCTTATCATTGAATCTCCTTTGATAAACGCCATTATTACAACGGAAAGGGCCATCAATTTTACTTACCGTATGGAATCTGCTGTAGGTAGTAGGAAAAAGAAATGTATGTAATGGTGTGTTTTTTTTTGTTTTTTATTCAATTTACAATTAATGCTTGGACATAAGTTTATAGTATGTAATACTATGTATATTTTATTCTTATTCATCTATTTTTTTAAGCAAAGCTTCTATAAATATCTTAAGATTATATCATAAATACTTGGCATATAATAATGTACATATGTATGTATTTTTGTTTACCCTGCAGCAAAGTTAGATGTGTTAATTGGCACTTCAAAAGAATCTAAAAATCGTTTTTAAATGTATATAATAAATTGACTGAGGTTGCAGATTGTGTCCCCTTCCAAAAAATTGTACTATTCGCCCTTCTCGGATCTTTATTTCTATTCCTCTGCCCATATTCCTCTACTTCTAAGTCTTCTTTTCTTACTTCGTCCGCTACGTCTTGATCTCTTTACCTTTCCTTTACATTTTTTGTTTTAACCTTCTATTTCAAAAATAAACTTATGTCCTCGTGTGGTACAAATATTTAATTTTAAAATTTGAATTAGTGAAATCGGCCCAGCAGATTATATATTTTTCTTTCACGAAAATTTGGGTTTTTAATTATATACTCGTATGCAGAGGTTGTTATGGTTTACTTTCAATTAAAACTCATTTTTATTTGGTTCAATCGGTCAGGACTCACTGCGGTTGGTTAGGTGACAGTTTTGATTCACCTTCCGGTTTGACATTTAGCTACAGGAAAGCGCGTGATTTTTGCTGAAGTGGCAGCACCAAATATTTCCGTGGAATGGAAAAAGCACCAATAACGGAACTTTTAATTTCCAGACAAACAAGTGTTTGGTGTGTTCTTGGTGTGCCCAGAGTTAAATTTCGGGTAACCAATAAGTCTCAAATAAAGAGAAATGGGCAATTGGCATCCAAAAGGGTTTTTCCTTTGTATGAGTGAATTTAAAGTATTTAAGTTGGTAAAAGTGCACGAGTACAAAGTATGCACGGAATAAACGTGCCATAAAATTCAATGCATTTTTTTTAATGCAATACCTCGAAAACCAAAAAATCAACCAAGACCACCAAAAGGAAAGATACGCCCCCAAAATGCCATGTTGACCAGGGTGGGAGACACATGGAATTCTGTCCTGATCTTGGACTTTAACCCGGCGGACATCACAGTTTCGAACAAACGCGAGTAAAACAAAGTATATCACCAGAATACATTTTAACAGCAAATGGTAATCCTTTATTGGTCAAATTAGACTTAAATAATGTGCAATATAAACGAAGCTTGTAGATCGAAATATTATTGTCAACGGCGAGATAGGATGAGGAGTTCCCTGTGTCTCCTATCCCGAACTCAATAACGTGGGGTCCCGCGAGCCACCAAGGGAACACACCAAACGCATGGTCTAGGTCTTATTTTAATACCTACTGCACTTTACCCAAATCTACTACACTTTATGCTCCCTTATAGTAGTGCCATAATCTGATTTATTGTGATAAGTGATGCTTTTTCTTAACTATAAACTCTCTTATAAAGTCATTAACCAGTATAAATATTCTTGCATTTTATTTTGTTCCATAGGGAAAAGATCACCTTTGATAAAAATAGCCACTGAGCGAAATAGTATTAAAAATAAGAGTACTAAAATCATTTTCATTTATGCCTCAAATAAAAACGTAATTACAGTACTTTGAGTTTTAAGTAATTCCTACAGTGCAATACTCATTAAATCTACTATGAGAAAGCAAAAGTTATATTTTCAACGTTAGTTTCAATAATATATTATCCTTTTTTTTTGTTTTGAAATGCGTACTGTACTTTAAACAAGTTCGGCAGTAGTAAAAAGGTATTTAAAATAAGAGTAAAAGTCCGAGCCCTGATGGCAACCACCAACCCGAGAGGCAACAATCATGTCACGTCAGACTGGGTAGCGGAACTTTTCCATTGCGCAGTCGCCGTTGCTTGACGATTTTCGGGCATAGCGGCGTCACCGACATTCGAACAATTCAAAGGGATAGTTGAACTAAAAGTGGTCGGTCGGTGACGTGTACGCGTCGGCTAAATGAAATTTAATGGTGAAAATTTAGGTTTGCAAATAAAAGCAAAAATATGTAGTGAAAAATAAATCAACGAAAAATATAAGAGACAAAAACTACAATTCCCGCAAGAAACTACTTTTTTTTTAAACGTTTTAAATAAAGGTGAACAAAAAAGAAAATATATAGTGGAAAAAAATAAATGAACGAAGAATTTGGAAGCAGCTGCCTTCTTGTATGAATCAATAGGTTCACTGGTACTTCCACACAAGGGCAGGAATGGTGGCGTAATACTCGGGAAAAGAAATAATTATAGTGAGTGCACTGCGTTGTTTTGTAAGTAAGCAAATCATTTTTTATTATCAGTCGCCGCAACGCTTAGTGAAGTGAGATTTTCGAAAAAAAAAGAGAAATATTAAAAACATTTTGGTTTACTGCATCAAAAGGTTTGCTATCAAAATAATACTGAATTGTGGTAAAATATATGTTACGTATGCATATAAATATGTATTTACATATATATCCACATCGGAATTTTTTTTTAACAGAACGAAAATTTTTGATATTTCTTTTTATATCAACCAACAAGATTATAAAGTTGTAGGAATACGTCTGCACCAAGCATTAGATTATTGCTAAGTTTATGGTATTCTTACGGATAATGTGTGAGCGCACCTTAAGTGTTTTAGATTATTGCTAAGTTTATGGTATTCTTAAGTGTTATCACAAAAGTAGTATGTGTTAATAGTGCTAGATTAAGTTTGGCAGTACTAAGAATAGTACTAAAAGTAGCGATTAAGAATAGCGAGTAAGAGCCATTTTGTAGAAACCATGATGCAAGTAAAATAAAAAAACGAGACAATTCAATTCGATTTGAGCAACCGAAGCCGCTGGTATACTTTTATTTTATTAAAACACACAGCCACCAGATACCTTTTAAAGTCTAATATTTTTTATGTTTTGGTATGTGACACGTTATACCGTGGACCAGATGGGTAAAGAAAAAGAATGTAAACATGCTTATTCAATAAATTTGCTCCATTTCTGTCTAAAAGGTGTAATTCGCCCTAACCCAAAATAAATAAATTTTTATGAAATTTTCTTGAATGTTACAAACTTTTGATTGATTAGTAGAGAAAAGGATAAATTAGAAATAATTAGCATGTGTGCCATTATTAGAAGGAAACACCTATGTCGTTCCTGGTGCAGTACAAGTATGACTTGTTCTAAGAGCAACGATCAAACACAAACAGAGTTAGATACATAAACATTTTTCATGTATTAATTTGGAAATAAGCATGGAAACAGTATCTGCCGTGGAATTCACTAACTTCTATAACGACATTCGCAATCGACATTTTGTCGTAACGATATTTATAACGATATCGGTATTCACTAACCATTTTTTATCGATGTTCGTTTATTCGCGATCAGCTGTGTCGTTAAGTAAACAACAATTTGGGGTTGTTATCTATGTCGTTAAATAAACAACACATAATTTCAAGTTTTTAGCGAATATTAAAATGATATTACTATTATATCAATATTATTATCAAAAAAAATGGCATTTGAGTACTTAGCGTACGTTTTATAGCGGGATGGGAAATCTTAGCCCCGAATCGTTATAGCTAAGTTAGTGAATAGCAAAGTCGATAATGCAGGAAACAAAATCGTTAACTAAAATTTCGAATTATCGCATTGTTATAAGTTAGTGAATTCCACTACTGGTCTACTGTATACTGTGGCAAAGGCTTTCCAAAATTTTTTCCATATAACATTTTTTTTATTCCGTTGTGCACCCCTGCTTTAAATATAGCGTTCCGTCAAACAAAAATAGAAGACCCACAAACAACTCGCCATCATATAGCTGCGACACAGTGCCACTATAGCGCGTCACATCAAGCGCATATTAAATCCCTAACATCGTGCCACATAAACACGCATAACCAACGCGTCACCATTGCGCATAACTAAACCGGCAACAACAACCGGTAACAACAAACCCGGCCACAACTAAACCGGTAACAACAAATCCGGCTACAACTAAAGCGGTAAAAACGAGACCGACAACAACAACCGGTAACAACCCGACCACAACTAAATCGGTAACAAAAAATCCGGCCACAACTAAACCGGCCAAAACTAACCCGACACAACTAAACCGGTAACAACAAATCCGACCACAACTAAACCGGTAACAACATGATCGGCAACAAGAAACGGGCTACAACAGTAACCAGCAATAAAAACAACAGTAGTGCCACCTAAGTAGATTTACTGCAACAACAACCACAACAGTAGCGCCTAACAAACGGGCTACAACCATAACCAGCAATAAAAACAACAGTAGTGCCACCTAAGTAGGGCTACTGCAACAACAACCACAACAGTATCGCCTCACAAACGGGCTACAACAATAACCAGCAATAAAAACAACAGTAGTGCCTCCACAGTAGGGCTACTGCAGCAACAACAACAGTAACCAGCGGTGACAACAATGGGGGCCGTCATAATATAGGCCCGCCGGCCTATACAACAACAGCACCACCAGTAGAGACAACCACAACAGTAGCGCCCCACCACCGGCCTACTGCAACGACCGGGTGAGACCAAACCTTAACCTTAGTCCCAATGTAAAACAAAAAAACTCAAATTATAGAATTAATGAAGGGAAATATAGAGTAAGAAAAATAGTGACGTTAACCTAAAAGAAACGTAAAATGTACGGGTTAAATAAGAATTGAACAAAAAAAAAATTTTTTTTGACGGAAAATAAAAAAAGGATACGCTAAAATAAATACATAAAAGCAAATTAAATAGGTAGATAATAAAACAAAAAAAAGGGGTAACGTAATACAAGTAAGTTAAAAGTAATATAAGTAAGCAAGCCAAATTTGGTTCGTCTTATAGTTTTTTTTTGTATTTGAGTTCTTTTTTTTGTAAACTTATACCAACCTAAACCTTAAATGAATACCTTGGCTTAGGGTAAATTTAAGCAACGATTTTTTTCTTTTAATGAGTTTTAAATAAATTTGTAATTTAATAATGGGAATGCTGACGTGTGTTTTCCCCCGCGTTTCAAAAGGCATGATATGACCTTTTCTCTGTTTATGGCGCAGGACGGTAAGGTTGGCAAGAGCCCACCCACCACAGTGCGACCCCAGATCATGCCGACCGCCTTCCTTACTGTTCCATTCTTGCTGCGATACCATAACAAGGTAGCTTTCGTAATTCGATAGTCGACACTGCGCGATCCGAAGATTGCCGGTCACGAGACAACATGTAACAAAATGGAAATAAATTCCAATTAAGTATACAATAAAAAAAAAAAAAACATTAAATTATAAGCTAGGAAACACAACTCTCTTTAGATTATAAGATTAAAATAGTAAATCTTAAGATGATTAAACACAGCTTTGTGAATGTATGGAAAAAGAATAAAGAAAAATAAGAGGAAGACTTCACTTACGGTTGAGCCCATAAGAAAAACGTGTGATTGATTTGCTACTAAAATCATTATCGGCTTTAATCGCCTACAAATAAACAGAAAAAATATAAAATGTATATCTCAGGTGTGAGGTCGACACCCAGCGCGATTGGAAAAATCAAAATATAATGGCAAACCCAAGACCAGACTTGGTTAATTTACTCACCGAGGCAGGTGTGAATTTTCCACCATCTGCCACCACTCAGCAGCTACTTAAGCTACTACAAAATGTTATGGGAGATGGGGAACACAACCCTACAAACATTGCCGATACCGCAGAAACCAAAAATGATGCTCCTGCCAACCCGGCTGGAAAAGATGACGCTGCCGAACATGCCGTTGGAAATGTGGATGCCGAAAATGATGGCGCCATAAATGTTGCCGAGAATGAAACCACCGTATATGTTACTGAAAATGATACTGCCGTATATGTTGCCGAAACTGCCGCTGCCGTGAATCTTTCAACAATGCCGCTGCCGTACATCTTAAAAAAAATTGTGCTACCGCCTGTCCTACCGACTATGAAGCTACCGTCAATGCCGCCGTTTCTATGGATACAGTTGTCGCTGATAGAAGGTCGAGGCTTACACATATAGACGAGGAGGTGAATGCATTAAAAAAGCGCCTTGAAGTATTAACGCTGATGGAGCAAATTGAGAAACTAGAAAACCGGACCCCAGTAATGAATCTACGTCGTTTAGAGGGGATATCGAACATGTACTACCCAAATTTAATGGTGACGACGTTTCACATTCCGTACATCTTTTCCTCAACGATTTTGAAGAGATAATGGAGTCGTCAGGGGCGGATGACAAATTTAAATTGCTGGCACTACCGGAACTACTCGAACCTTTCTGTCGACTACGTCCGCAAGATATTTATAAAATGCTATCGCAGCAGCGATGGAAGAGGAAGGACGAGTCTATGCACCGTTCTTAGCATGCAGGCTTTTGCAAAGCGTGCTAATATTTCAGAAACTGAAGTCATTGATTTTATCATTGACGGTATTGGGAATGTATCCACCATGCAAATTCTTTTGACGGATCTGATAAGTAGATATGAGCACAAACATTTTGCAGGCAATACATCGAACACAAATATGAAGCAAGTAACAACAACAAAAACTATGAGACAACCAACAACAACAAACGCAAAGCATCCAACTGAAACATACTGAGTTTTTCCAAAACAAAATATGTCCAGATGAAGGTCGAGATTTGGTGTGAATTCGTCAAAATGCATCCGAAAAAAAGTTTCAAAAATTACAAAAAAAACTCAACAAAATTAAAAATCCGGAAATATTAAAAATCTAATGGATTAAAAACTTGCAAAAATTATACAAAAATATCAAAATAACATCAAATAAAAAATTTTTTTTTTCAAACTAACAAAATGACAATACAACTTCCTCTCACACAGCTTTAAAATTACAAAAGTATCAAAACTTGCAAAACTAAATAACAAAAGTGCGCTGCATGAAATATTTTTTCTCAAAAAGAGACATCGGCAGTTTTAACCAAAAACATTAGCAGTTCGATTAACAGTAGGCGCATTCTAATTCTAAGAATACTCGCTTATTTATCGAATTACCTACAAAGCAACAATACAACTCGGCTATTTTAAGCACTCGCTTATAAAGTCGGCTATTCAATGCGCGACTTGAAACGTAGTGTTGGACTGTGAAAAAACCGCTCCATTGTGAATGAGCTCTTGAAATATACCAGGGAAATATTTTGACAGATTTATTTATCGCAGCCAACTTCACTCAAACTGCGCTAAGAAAATAAATAAGCAAAGTTAAAATATATAACGGCAAAAGTAAATTTAAACCTTTTCAAGCTTTTGCAACGAAATCAAAAAAAAAAATAAAGAAGGTGCTGAATATTGTCCTAGGAAAAAGTTATGCTAAATATCATTTGGAGAATTGCATACTTTACTGGCTGGATTGAGCTGATATCAAATGTGAAAATACCATATCATGAAGGAAATTTAAGTTAATATTTTGTGAAAATTGGTCATAAATGAAATTTTTTATGAAAATTCCGCAGCTTTGTGCTTCAAAATTTGGCAACAACATCAAGCTTGCAGGGTTCCCAACTCTCCATACCAAATACGTTCTCTGCATTGGTATTCAATCCCTCGCAATTGTTTTCTTTAGAAAACAACTACTAAAACACATCAGAAAATAGTCTTATATGTTGCTAGGAACAGACGAAGACAGTGGAGATGAAAACGATGCTGACATTCTCCATCTTCCTAGGCGCATGCTTCGGTCTCAAATAGAAGTACAAAATTTACAAAATATAGAATTTTATTTACTGCATAGTTCTGTAAGTCAGTTAATTGTTTGCTTGTTTGTAAATAAATATTTTAATAAAAAGAAACAATGGTTTCCTTCAATAGATATAAAAGAAAACATGTTTGAATGTATGACACAATGCCCAGTGTCACCTGTAGGGGGGTTAGTTATAAAAGTTTTTTTTTATTTTTATTTCTATTTTTGTAAAATTTTTTTTTTTGTGTACTATGTATAATAGGCCGGGTCGATTTGTGCGGAGGCAAAAAAATCGCCCATTGCTCTGTGAACATCATATTCTAGGGATCAAAATAAGAAACTTTGCCGAAGGAACCATACCTCTAAAACGATTTCTGATGTCCCCCAATTTGGGTCGAACTTTTGGGTATGGGCAAATTTTGAAAAATCCCACTTTGACCCATTTAGAGTGCTCCAATCGAGTCCAAATGTATGACCGACCCCCACAAACTTTGGAGGCGCGATCCAGCGATGCCAGTGGCACACCCCCTGGAACCCCCCTGGGGGTTCACCATACAAACATTTCAAAAAATCGCCGGTTTTGCACTTTACGTGAAAAAATCAGCGAAATGCCTATGTTTTTTCCCTTTTGGAGTTTATTTTTCTCTTTAGAAATTTATTTAGTCAGAACATATGTAAGTGAAAAAATGAATTAAACTTAGTAATAGAAAAGAAATTAAAAAAAATTATTAGAAATTAGCGTTTTTACAACTCTTTTAAAACCAAGGCATCACTGTGATGCATTTGCATGTCGTAAACATAGTTGTATGGGTTTTTTATTCAACCGTTTTAAAAAATGAAGGTATCGCTGTGACACAATTGCAGATCGTAAAATTGCTTGCGTTGTTTTTTTTAAGCCACCACAAGACACAGCAGGTAGAATTGAAATTGCCATTTCATTCTTATTACCTCGTCTCGTAGACCATATATAACGCAACAGTTTTTGTGAATGCATTAAGTCGTTGTGAAGAACTCAAAGTGTGAAGTGCTAATTTCAGATAAAAAAATATTTCAAAAAAAATAATAAGTGAAGTGACCATTCCAAATCAAAAAGTTAACAATGAATCCACCATCCTCTACACCACAAGATGAAGCAACTACATCAACAACTATCGAAAACCAAATGAGTCATATACCCAAGCATGATGTTACTGTTTTTGGTGTGTCTACTGATTTAACTGATCTTAATTTACCAACCCATCTGTTCATACAAAAATATGAACACACAACTCTGCCACTCTAAAATAAGTATATTTATGATAGTATTGTCATACATACATACTTACAAAACAAACAGGATAAGGTACCTAAACCTATCACACACACACACATATGTACACACATACAGTCCACTAGAAGGAAAGATAAGCATACAAAACATATGGTTTCTTATCTTGTCCTAATATTTAAGCAATCCCCTTGAAACAGTCTAGACAATCGATCGTTAAACCCAGACGATCGGTGATTAAGACACAGCAAAACAATAGATAAATTGTACTTAGGCTAACATTAAAATCAGTCCCTTTTACATAAACACACGCACTTGTATAGTAGATTAAGGAACATAATTTTAAGATTTAGTATATAAGCAACTGTAAAATAGTTGAAGAACCAGAACTATAATAAATTCTCAATCAGCAACACCATCAAGCTGTTCTTTTTATTGAAGATTTTAGTTTCCCCCCACCAGAGGTAAGGGACTTTAATTCTCAACATTTGGTCAATCGAGCCGGATAAAAGAGCTCAAGCGTAAGTACTGTAAGTTTCAAAGAAAAAAGAGCGTTACTTAGCAGTATCAAAACCTATTTATGTGAGCCGGAGCAGCAAAGATTGTCCGCGTTAAAAAAAAAAAAAAGGTTTATTTTTGTAAGCCGGACTAGCAAAGACTGTCCGCATTAAAAAAGCGTTTTCGTGGCTAAACAGCGAAAAGTGTAAAAAAAAAAAAAGCGTTCTCGTGGCTAAACAGCGAGAAGTGCGTGTGGGGTTTTTAAAAAATATATAGATATCAAATGTGCAAGCGTTTCTCGTGGCTACAACAGCGAGAAGTGGTAAAAACGTGCGTTTACAGAAAATCGGAAGAGAACTCTAAGTGTACAAGCGTTTCACGCGGCTGGAACAGCGTGAAGTGTGCTAAAAAAGAAGAACTCTAATAAGCGTTTCTCGTGGCTGGAACAGCGAGAAGTGTTAAAAAGAAGACTGAAAACAAAAATCAATTTTTAAGCAATCATCATGGAAACTCTGCTACAAAGACAGCGCCAGTTGGGCGCACTTGCTGAAGACGAACAACAAAAAATAGAAGGCGGAAAAATAAGAAAAGCCGCATGTCCTGAACATATTAGACACGTCCAAACAATTATAACGGAATTTAATGCTAACCATGCCAAAATTGTGGCCAAAAATAGTCCAGAAGCGGCCGAATACTTTAGCAAAGAGTATTACGAACATATTCTTAAGCTTCTGGAACAGTGCATTCAGCAGTTAAGAATACAAAGTGAAGCAGAAGAATCTACAGCATCAGGTGGCTCGACATCAGCAGCAGCAGATGGCGCAGCATCAGCAGCATCAGGTGGCTTATTGACAACAGGCCATAAACAATTTACACCTCAGTACATACAACCAGATAATAGTGCGGAGGTACAAATGAGATTTAAACGTCGAGGAGAAAAACTAAGAAAGACCATCAAAGAAATACAAAAGAATAGTTTGCTTTCGGTCGAAGAAGTAAGAGAGCTCAAGACGAAGCTTCAAATACAATTCGAATATGTAGAAGAAGCGTTTTCTGACACTCGTAGCATCAAGTTAGAAAATATAAATAAAGACACAATAGAAGAATACATGGAAGACCTCCAAGAAAACTATAGTATTTATATTGAAAAATTGACTAATAAGTTAAAAGGAACCATGTCAACACAGACTGTGTCTGCCACAATGAAGTTGCAGGAAATTAAGATTCCAATATTTTATGGCGACATGAAACAATGGTCATCATTTCGGGATCTTTTCCAAGGTTTGGTGCACAATTCAAAGCACTTCACTGAAGTAGAAAAAATGTTTAGATTGAAATCAGCATTAGCAGGGGAAGCTGGAAGATTAATTCAGCATTTACCAGTAACCGAATGCAACTACGAAGCCGCGTGGAAAATACTCCACGAAAGATACGAAAACAGAAGGTTGCAATTCACAACACAAGTGGACCGACTTCTGGATCAACCAACAGCAAATGGGGAAAGTGCGGCCAGTATGAAGCAGCTCTTGGATACCACCAAAGAATGCATCTATGCTCTAAAAGGGCTTAATTTGAATTTAGGCGATGAACAAGCTATTATAGCTCGAATAGTTGTTCGCAAACTGGACAAAGAAAGTCTCCGGTTATATGAGCAGAATGTCAAGAAAACTAGAGACATACAAAGCCTAGATGATGTGTTTGGTTTTTTGGAGCAACAATATCAAGCTCTAGAAGCGATAAGAGACAAAAAGACAACTAAATGGAGCAATCAAAAGCCACCACAACGAACACCCACATTCTATACGGCTGCGCAAAAGACCTGTATATATTGCAAATTTTCTGGGCATCAAATTGTGGAATGCAGGAAATTCCAGGCATTGACTACCATGAGTCGTAGGAATTTCATAGTAAACAATAAGCTATGCAACATTTGCCTCGATCACGTATATGATGACAATTGTAAGAACAAAAGGAAATGCAGTAAGTGTGGAAGAAATCATCATAATTTACTGCATTACAATGAGTTCCAAAAGGAGAAAGGAGCAGGTGAAGAAAATATAAAAAAATCATCAGCTATGATGACACAAAACTCCGAAACATCAATACTCTTAGCAACAGCACAAATACGAGTAAAAGCAGCAAATGGAGAGTACGTGATTATGCGAGCACTTATTGATCAAGGATCACAAAAGACTACCATTTCCGAGGAAGCGGCTCAGATACTACGGTTACCAAAAAGAAGAGAAGTAACTGAGCTGCAAGGGCTAGGGAATACTACGGTAGGAGTCTCCAAATTTAGAGTAAATATTCAAATTAAACCGAGATTCCTAAGCAATGAAATATACGATGTCGAAGCACTAATTTTACCAAGATTAGCAAGTGCACAACCAGATAAAACGTTTAACTGGGATATAGAACAATGGAGGAACTATACCTTAGCTGATCCCTACTTCAATAAATCAGATCGGATCGACGTCGTTATTGGAGGAGACTTATATGCTGATATATTAGAGGAAGGCATATTCAAGAAAGATAGAATACTAGGCCAAGCCACGAAATTAGGGTGGATATTGTCCGGAGTTCTACAGCAACCAAGAAAGAGTAGTAGAATCATAGCAGCGGTGACTACAACATTGGAGAGGTTTTGGGAGATCGAAGACACCACATCTCCAGAGAATAAAACAGATGAAGATGAATGTCTAGATATTTTTGACAAAACGACAACAAGAGATGAAAATAATAGATTTGTCGTCAGTCTGCCCTTCAAAAAAGGAAAGGAATTAGGTGACTCTCGCAAACAAGCAATAGCGAGATTTCTGAATCTTGAGAAAAGATTTGCTTCAAATGACGAACTGAAAAAGCAATATACTCAATTTATGAAAGAGTATTTAGAAATGGGACACATGAAAAAAGCAAGTGAAAATAATTGCGGGAAATACTATTTGCCACATCAAGCCGTAATTCGAGAAGACAGTCTCACAACTAAGCTACGAGTAGTTTTTGATGCATCTGCGAAAACTACAAACGGTACCAGCTTAAATGACATCCTGTTCATAGGGCCAAGGCTCCAAAAAGATATATTCGATATCATTATTAAATGGAGGCTTTGGCAATTTGTGGTAATAAGCGATATAGAAAAGATGTATAGGCAAATTAAAGTAGCAGAAGCTGACCAAGATTATCAGCGCATATTGTGGAGAGACACGAGAGAAAAGCCGATAAAAGAGTACAAATTGCAAACAGTTACATACGGAACAGCATCCGCTCCTTTTCTTGCAACAAGAACATTACAAGAAATCGCCAAACTCTGCGAGCCCTGCAATAGCTTGCTTTCAAACATCATCAAAAACGATTTCTACATGGACGATTTAATGACAGGAGCAGACTCAATAAAAGAATGTAAAGCCATTCAAGTCGAAATATCAAAACATCTACAAAAATATGGATTTCACTTAAGAAAATGGATGTCGAATAATAGTGAAATTATAGCAGCAATTTCCCCAAACAGCGAAAAGGAGGTAATACAAATAGCAGAAGACGAAACAATTAAAACTTTGGGTATACAATGGGACCCGACCAAAGATACGTTTGGATTCAATATAAATTTGTCACCGAAAAAGCTAGTAACAAAAAGACAAGCCTTATCTGATTTGGCGAGAATTTTCGATCCGATGGGTTGGCTGTCACCTATGACCGTTTTAGCAAAGTTGTTTATACAAAAACTTTGGTTGATGAAACTCAACTGGGATGAGTTACTTGACGAGAATTTGGCAAAAGAATGGCAAGAGTTTATGCAACACGTACCAGATATAAAAAGAGTAAAAATTCCTAGATGGTTTGAAACAAAAAATGACGTTGAAATTGAACTTCATGGGTTTGCAGATGCATCTGAAAAAGCTTACGCAGCAGTTGTATATGCTAAAGTTGGATCAGTTATAACGATAATTGCTGGTAAAACTAAAGTAAATCCAATTAAAAACAAAAAGACGCTACCAAAGCTGGAATTATGTGCGGCTCACCTTCTTGCTATATTACTGCAAAGGATAAAGACAATTATCAATAGAGAAAGTAAAATATTTGCTTGGAGTGATTCGACTATAACCTTAGCATGGATAAATAATTCCCGAAATAAAGACAAGTTCATTAAAACCAGAGTAGAACAAATCAAATTATATGCTCCCACAGCGATATGGCGACACGTCGGAACCAAGGACAATCCAGCTGATGTTGCATCCAGAGGAATATTTGCAAACAAACTTGTAGAGCACGAACTATGGTGGAAAGGCCCCAAATGGTTACAAGGAGAGGAAAATCAGTGGCCAATGCAGAGTATATTCAAAATTGATGCCTTATATGTCTCAACTTCAAAAGGATCAAATTTTTTGGATGAGGTAACACTGAAGTATTCTAGTTTAACGAAATTAACAAGGGTTGTTGCTTATATATTGCGATTTATAAAACGAATACGAGGCCAAAAATATCCTTCATACTTGATAAAATCAGAACTTAAAGAAGCTGAACAGATAATAATAAAACATCAACAAAGGGTACAATTTAGAGAGGAAATTCAGAGCTTGGAGACTAAAAAAGAAGTTAGTAATAAAAGTCATATCGCAAGCTTAAACCCAATCCTAGACAACAATGGAATTCTTCGAGTAGGTGGTAGATTGGAGAATACAAAATTTCAATTTAATCAGAACCACCCGATAATATTAAATAAATCACATTTATCAACATTAATTATTGAAAACAGTCACAAAACAACCTTACATGGAGGAAACAAGTTAATGGAATCCATGATCAGAAGGAATTATTGGATAATTGGATTAAAAAATTCAATAAAGAAAACTATAAGAGCTTGTAATCGGTGCATACGTTACCGCAAGGAAACAGCTAAACAAATAATGGGCAATCTTCCAGAATTTCGAGTATCGCTGTCGATCCCATTCACACACGTTGGTATAGACTATGCAGGTCCAATGTATATGAGATGTTCGAGAGGAAGAGGGCAAAAAGCATTTAAAGGCTATATAGCTGTATTTGTATGTATGGCAACAAAAGCCATTCATTTAGAGGCAGTGAGTGATTTAACAACTGAAGCTTTTCTAGCTGCCTTGAAACGATTTTTTGCTAGAAGAGGTAAAAGTCAGCATATATACTCAGACAATGGAACAAATTTTGTCGGAGCATGCAGAAAATTAGACTTGGACTTCAAAAAGACAGTAAAAAATAATTCAACGATAGCCCCCATATTAGAAGCAGACAAAGTTCAATGGCATTTCGGGCCGCCGGCAGCTCCGCACTTCGGAGGAATTTGGGAAGCTGGCGTCAAGTCTGTAAAATATCACTTAAAAAGAGTGATAGGCGAAAGTAAATTGACATTCGAAGAGATGACTACGTTACTATCACAGATTGAAGCAGTGCTAAATTCGCGACCTCTTTGTGCTATTGATAGCGAAAGCGATATAGATGTTTTAACCCCTGGGCATTTTTTAATAGGATGCCCACTAATAGACTGTCCTGAAGCAGATGATGACACAACGAGAGATTCATTAGACAGATGGAAATTGATCCAAAAAATGAAAAGAGATTTTTGGAAACGGTGGGAAAGCGAATATGTCACAATGTTGCAACAAAGAATGAAATGGAAAACAAAATCCGACAATCTAGTAGAAGGTCAAATAGTCATTATTAAAAATGAGGAAACCCATCCGGCAAAATGGCCATTAGGCAAAGTTTTAAAAACTCATCCTGGAAGCGATGGAAAAACCAGAGTTGTAACTCTAAAATTACAAAATGGGATAATCAAACGACCCATTCATAAACTATGCCCGCTAGAAACAACAGACAACAGCAATACAGAAGAGCGAAATCAAGCTACTAGTCTGTTGACAGCAAGAACATCAAAAAAGACAGCAACTACAGGGGGCCAGACAATAACAAAAACAATGATGATGTGGTTCTTTACATTCCTGATGCTAGCAGTGCAAGTAAAAGCATTAACCATAAAGGATACAGCGAGAACAGGTGCTTCAGTAGCTGAACTAAGAAACAATACAACAATATACTTGGATCCAATTGGCAAAACAGACGTAATAAATTCAAAATGGAACTTAATCGTTTATTACGAGTTAGGCTCCTATTACGAACGAATGGATAAAATAAACGAATTTATTAACAGACTTGAACATCAATGCCAAATATTGACCGATTATGAAGAGGCTTGTGTAATGATTACCACAACTTTGAAGCATAAATATAGTAACCTCAAGTCAAATAACGAGCTGTTCATGAAGCAAGGAAATAGAAAAAGACGTGCACCATTCGAATTCGTTGGCTCACTTTACCATATTTTATTTGGAATCATGGATGCTGACGACCGCAAAAGCATGGAATCAAATATTAAAAACATTTTTGAAAATCAAAAGGATATTGCAAAGTTATTTAAGAAACAGACATCCATAGTTGATTCTACAATAAATATATTAAAAAAGACAACCGATGAAGTGAACAAGAATTTTCAAAAGATGAATCAACAGCTCAATAAATTTTATCATGAATTAGTTCAAAATCAAAACGCCGAACGAATGACTTTAATGTTTCAAATATTAACCATTCAAATAAGAATAATTATGGACGAATGTGAAGAAATTCAAACTTCGATAATTAATTTATTAATTGACATAAATCATGGTCGAATAAATCCAAAACTATTAAAACCATCACAGCTTACTAATGAAATATCCTTGATTAAAAGTCAACTACCACACAAATTAGTACTACCTGGAAAACAGCATGGTAACGAATTAAAGGAAATCTATGAGTCTATGACTGCTAAAGGATTAATTATGGATTCTCGGCTCGTAATTAACATAGAAATTCCCTTAATGTCATTTGAGCCATCAGACGCGTACAAATTAAATCCGCTGCCAATAAAATACAAAGGCAACATGATCATCCCTGATATAAAAGCAGAATATTTAATATACAAGTTTGATTCAAATCAATATGTGTTAATAAACCAAGTTGATCTAAATACGTGTTCAATTAACTCAGAAGATCATTACCAATGTCCAGGGAATTGGGCTTGGAAGTCAGCAACGGACAATTCATGCGAAGTAGCAGCATTAAAGCAGTATGAAAATGAAGTATGTGGATTCAAGCCCGCTACAGATGAAAACATTTGGATTAAACTATCCTCTCAAAATCGCTGGCTTTACAAGATATTTAGTAACGCAATAATACATCTAGAATGTGATACCAATCAACACATGAGAATGGAAATCCCTAAACAAGGCGTTATCACAATAAGAGAAGGATGTACAGTTCGACATGAAGGGGTAACTCTAACCGCATCTCATCAGATACAATCTACAATAAAGGAAGAATTACTATCCTCGCCTTGGATAAAGGACATTGAGAACATTCCAGAACTGCGAATTAAACCTTTTGATTCCACCTTAATTAACAACACTAAAGACATCCTTAAACTTAAAAGGCAAATAGAAGATCTCAAAAAGGAAAACATCAAATTAAAAGGTATCAATTTCCACCAGATAAGTGGTCATACTTCACTGTCTTTAATCGTAATAATAGGACTTATTATCATTGTATTATATTTAAGATCGAAATGTAAAACAAAAACAGCTGTAGCTGTTTCATTCGAACTTCCAGCTAGAAATAATGTTAATTAAACAAATTATTAGAAAACATATTTAGTATTGCCCTTTGGCAGAATGTTCATACAAAAATATGAACACACAACTCTGCCACTCTAAAATAAGTATATTTATGATAGTATTGTCATACATACATACTTACAAAACAAACAGGATAAGGTACCTAAACCTATCACACACACACACATATGTACACACATACAGTCCACTAGAAGGAAAGATAAGCATACAAAACATATGGTTTCTTATCTTGTCCTAATATTTAAGCAATCCCCTTGAAACAGTCTAGACAATCGATCGTTAAACCCAGACGATCGGTGATTAAGACACAGCAAAACAATAGATAAATTGTACTTAGGCTAACATTAAAATCAGTCCCTTTTACATAAACACACGCACTTGTATAGTAGATTAAGGAACATAATTTTAAGATTTAGTATATAAGCAACTGTAAAATAGTTGAAGAACCAGAACTATAATAAATTCTCAATCAGCAACACCATCAAGCTGTTCTTTTTATTGAAGATTTTAGTTTCCCCCCACCAGAGGTAAGGGACTTTAATTCTCAACACCATCTGCATATCTTGAGATATTATTTTTACTTAAGCGAACGTGCTAAAACAGAACAAAAAAAGTTTTCCCATTAATCATTCACTATTCAAGTACAAGATAAGTTGATTGGAATTTGGGGAAAACTTGGTATGGAAATAATGCTGAAAAAAAGTGTATTTAATAAATTGCTTGACAAGTATCAAGAGCAAATCAAGAGAAGAAACAACACCCAACAATTTACAGAGTATGTAAAATCTCTGGAAACAATTTTTTACATTGGAACATGTAAATGCGATTTGAAGGCAGCTCCATGTGCATGCGGCTGGGTTCCCGAACGCCTCAAAGAGTTCATGCACGATCAACATAATCAGAGAAGACTAACAATAGATGCATTTATGATGGAAACGGAAGAGCAAGCAGCAACGTCTATGTCATCAATGCCAACATACCAAGATCCCGATGATTCAACATACGCACCGCCACCGGTTCAAGAAGATATGGATAGAAGCACAAGTTCACAATACACAGAGAGATACGATTGTTTTAACTTTGCCTTGGTAGGTGACAGATTTGGTGTGGCTGACAGAGTAGCATCAGCATTGGGAACCGCTCTTTTGCAAGATTTTAAAATTAAAGATAAGCACGGGAAACATCTCATCATGGATAAATCGAACGTTCGCAGAGAAAAAGAGAAATGCAGACAAGAAGTGCTTCGCAAACGGTTAGATGATACCAATTTGTTAGCGTTTTCATTCGATGACAGAAAAGATGATACTTTAACGATAGATAAAATTGATGAGAAGTATCATACTAGGATGATAAAAGAACCTCATCTTGTTATTTTGAGAGAACCCAATTCTGAGTTGGTTGGTTACGTAAGACTGGAACATGAAACCGCTGAATACAAAGCAACCAAATTAAATGGTTTTTTCAACGATAAAAATATATCACTGGATGCATTAATTAGAATATGCACTGACGGTGAGGTAACAAACACTGGCCCACACGGTGGAATTATACGACGATTCGAATTGCTGTTAAAAAGACCATTGCATTTGTTCGTTTGCCTTCTACACTTCAACGAACTTCCGTTTCGGCATTTGTTTGAAGCTTTGGATAAATCAACCAGCACTGGACCAAGATCGGCAACCGGAAAACTGAGCCGTCAAATCGAAACTTGTGAAACTCTTCCGGTAAGTTATTGCTATCACTCATTTATTATAATTGTCAACCATTTTTAATTATTTTATTATTATACATTTTCAGGTGGTGGACGGCTTCCAGAAAATTGAGTTGCAAAATATGCCCCCTGCTCCAGAAAAAATGGAATTTTCCACCGATTCGAAGTACTTATACGACATGGCCCATGCAATTTCTAGCGGCGTGGTTCCGGTGGATCTGGCTAACATCAAACCAGGAAAAATTGTACATTCTCGGTGGCTCACCAAGGCCGCTAGATTATTGCGATTATATGTGACAACGGAAAACCCAGATGCAAATTTAAGAATTCTGGTTGAATCTATAATTAAATGTTATGTGCCAATGTACTTAATATCAAGTATTACAGTTCTGCGGTGTACGGCAGTGCATTATTTTTCAAGTTCATTGGTTGGTCACGATTTCTACAACCTCGTTTACGCAAAATTGTCAATCAAGTAATTAAAGATAATTCATATTATGCGCATTCGGAAAATATCTTGTTATCAATGTTGTTTGATGATAGGAAAGAAAAGCGCGACTGTGCCATCAAGAAAATTCTACCCTATCGAACCGATGTTGACGAGCCAATGGAACTTAGAGTTTATAAAAAACCAGATATAAACTTTAATTGCACAAGTTGTACGAAAATTATCAATTTGAATGATATAAATATCGTATTTGAACAACCATTCACGCGAAGCATTCCGTACGATACATTGAAAGAATATTTAAATCAAGATGATCCACCGTTTAATGATCCAAAAATTCCATCACACATACAAGGAACGGAACGACATGTTCAATTGCTAGCTAGCGTTTCCAAACGGGTTATACTGGAAAATGTAGAGGCTGTTATGGCGACGACATTAGAGAGCCGTGCGAAATTGCCCAGACTTGAAAGTAAAAAAGACTTCAAACAACAATTTTTTTAATTTCTTTTCTATTATTATTTCATTTTTTCATTTACATATGTTCTGACTAAATAAATTTCTAAAGAGAAAAATAAACCCCAAAAAGAAAAAACATAGGCATTTGGCTGATTTTTTCATGTAAAGTGCAAAGCCGGCGATGTTTTGAAATGTTTGTATGGTGAACCCCCAGGGCGGATTTTTCAAAATTTGCCCATACCCAAAAGTTCGACCCAAATTGGGGGACATCAGAATTCGTTTTAGAGGTATGGTTCCTTCGGCAAAGTTTCTTATTTTGATCCCTAGAATACGATTTTCACAGAGCAATGAGCGATTTTTAAATCGACCCGCCATAATGTATAACTATGTCATTCAGTAATAGAAATTGTTTTGTTTTTTTGCAAACATAGCCATGGCAATTGACGGGTTAATCATTTTATATATGTATATCTTGCTATTTAAAATCAAACACATTTTGGAAAAATTGCATGATTTTTAAATAGAGTTGTAAAAATTTTGATGAAGGTGCAGCTTAAACCAACGTTCGGGCAGTTGCTGTTGGGGAGTCACCGTAATCTGACTTAATTATAAGTTAACAAATTGAATAAAGTGTGAAAGTAACCTAAAAACTTGGTGTTGTTTGTCAGGGCAAGTCGGCCCTTTAATTTTTTTAAGTGAAAGGATCTGTGATCCTTTAAGTTATATGTAGGTACATTAAATACCATAAAAATAATAGAATTTGAAAGGCTTCGTTGTGAGACTTTGTTTCTGCCTGTTTAAATCCTTAATTTAATGATGAAATCTATCATTAAAAAACAATAAATAAAACTAAGCATATAAATTACCGTATTCTGGTACTGTAAGTATTTAAATTTTATAGTAATCGAAACTTTTTGGTGTTTATCTGGTGGTTTGTTCGTGGTAATTCGTGAAAGTGAGTGCTAGCAACTTCTTAAATAACTGGCATTTTCACAAAACGGCGGGCGCTTCCGCGTCAGGCCCTGAAGGCAACGCCATGGATATAAGTAATGAAAATAATCCCAAGAATGTGGTTTCTGGTGTAGGTAGTGGAAAAGTGTCTAGGAGTGAATGGGAACCTAAAAAGCGTAGGCCGAGTGAAGCTACTAAAGCAATACAGCTCTGAGGTACAGTTATTGCAACAAACGGTATAACTGGTTGTAACTCAGAGGTTGCGAATATTTCCAGAGGGGCTATTCCCAAGGGAGACAATACTAATAGCAAATCGCTATTAAAAGCTAGTGACGAAACAATTTATAAATCTTTGAAAAGAAATACAAGGGTATTTATACAGTTTTAGTACAACCAAATCCCGTTGAGTCATATGAAGATGGCGACCATTTATTGAACACACCAATGATCCAAATAGGGAAATCGTATTCAGACATCCCAAGTAAAACACAACCATTTGTAATAATTGAAAATGTCTATGAAACTTGTGTCTTCAACACCAATTTACCGGGATTTTGGGAACCAAAAATATTCAGTCATAATACTTCATATCACTTATACCCTATAATGTAGTTATCATTTTATGTAAATTGGCAACACTAGAGAAAAAATGAAAGTGGCCGGCACTTCCGGTTCGAGACTAAAAAGTAAAACAAGCATTAGCCAAAAAAATCTATTGAAATAGTCGAACATCCACTTCGTAAATAAACAGAAAATAATAAGTTATACAAGTGATTATTATTGTGGAAATTATTGCGTTGTTTTGCATAATGCCCGATACTGAAAGTGAAAAAACGCAGAAGATGCATTTTAAAAATGATCGAAAGTGTTGGAAAGAATTTATCCAAGCTTTAGAAAGTATGCCGGAGTTGTGAGATGCGTCAATGTGAAGCTACTGGTCGCAAAGAGGGATACTGCTCTGCCGCACAAACGAGAACTATTGATACTGTAATCGAACATTATGTATACTAAGGGCCACTTTCATAAAGGCCGGTTAAGCCTAATCGGCGATTAATTTGACAGCCAACCATACAAAATACGTCAATTAAACTCCGGTTAGCAGTTACCGGCTTTTATGAAAGCGGCCCTAAGTGGCGCAGTGAGTGTATGCCTTTAGTTTTCGTCATGGCCTTACTTGTAACAGTGGCAACACCGATAATAAATTAGGTTTTGCTGATAAGCCGTTAGATAGCTATAAATCAAGAAAGATGGCAACCACACGTGAAAAATATTTAATTTAATGTAATTCAACTGCATTCTAATTTCATTTCTTTTAAAATATTAAATCATTTACATTCAATTCAACATTAATTAACTATGTTAAAACTAAACACCGAATGATAAATACTATATACATATAGATCGAGATTTCAGCGAAAAAATACGCAAAACACTTCGCTCTGTATAAAAGCGCAAAATTAATAAAAGGAACTACCTAAAACCATTTAACCGAGTATTAAAATACAAACATTTTTTTCTTCGCTTTTTACTATTTATCGATATTGACAATTTGTCCAGGACACAGAATCCGCAATAAGTAAAAAGTACTATTTGCAATAAATAAAAAAGTTTTCGGTATTCGAACTAAATAAAAGGACATGTATCGTGCTTATAAAGGCGTGCTGGTGCACTCTGCACAAAAATTTGTGACACTTTCTCAATCTTCGGCTGGAAGCCACGAAGAAAACCACATTTAGTAATCATTTTTTTTTTAGAGCCCATATACGATAAAGAGGGAAATGGATGATCCGTGTGGGTCAGGATACAGTATTAAGAATCGTGAAGCGGCTCGAAGGCACAGATAACCTGGTCATTCCCAAAGAAGCCGGTAAAACTCTTAAATATAGAATTCAAGATGCGTATACACATAATACTTGCATGGCTTTCTCTCGCAGGTCTGTGTACGTTGAGATTTTATGCAACAAAAGCTATAAAAGGATTATTAGTGGGCAGTGGGGCATATCGATGAGTCAAACATCGAAAGCAGCTGCATACATATTCACCCCTATCATGCATTTCGACTTGGATTGAAATTTTCTCCGTTTGGCAACGTTGGTATCATGCGTTCCGTTTCCGTTCAGTTCCACTTCGAAATTTACAATTCTGCCTATCATGCACTTCGATCGTAGCTCTGTTTTTCTAAGTTGCAATTTTGTTGGCGGAGAACTTTTTGTTTTTTCATTTTGCTGTCAAAATGTTATTAATTTGCGTGATTTTTTTTTTATTTTCTTAAAATGTAAGTAAAACTTGTATTTAAAAGTTGTAAAACTCACGATATGTCCAGTTTTTGCGCTCTAATGATGTTTTTTGATATGCTTTCAGGTCAAAAACAACAACACCAGAGCAATATGAAAAATTGGCAGATATGATGGAGAGTAAGCCAGATATAGCCAACGGTTTCCACCAGCGTCCGAAGGAAGATGTGCAGGCTTTTTGGGAAGAGGTAGCATCTAATTTAAATGTACTTGGTCCACCATCAAGAGACTCTAATACATGGAGAAAGGTAAATTATTTAATTTTATTGAATTGAAAACGAATTCGTAAAATCTAACGTTTTGTTACAGGTTTGGATTGACTGGAAGTGCTATATCAAACGCAAGATAACTAGCAATAAGAAGGAAATGATGAGCACAGGGGGAGGGCAGGCAATGTCGTTTACAACGTATAAGTCCACTTGAGGAGAAAATTGCGCGCTTAACGGGGTTGGAAAGGTGTACAAGTGGAATAAGGAATACCTACGATTATGGCGATAGTACACAAGACGCAGCCCGAACCTCCGAAATGGACATTTCGACACATTCTGACGATGTGCCTTCCACTAGCAGAGCTAGCAGCCATAACAGAGAAAGAAGAACAGAAAAGGAGAGCGCTGCATCGTTACTAAGGGAGCAACAAGATCTCCAGAAAGAATTTTATGCCGAAACAAAAAATCATTATGAAGCTGTCGATGGCAAAATGAAGAAAGTTGTGACATATTTACAGCGAATGAACCGCTCTCTAGAAGTTATGGCAGACACTGCAGTAAAGCAGCTTCAAGAGCAGCAACGACACAACAAGATAAAGGAAAAACTGTGAAAAGAAAAGGTGGAAATAAAAATGCAAATGCTAAAACTAGATCCCAACTATAGAGAAGACTCGGAATAATTGTAGGGAAGGGGGCCCAGCTGTGACGCAGGCCCAGTTGTGACGCAGCTAAATATTTTTGACATGCGGTATGAGAATAGGCGCATTTTCTGGTAGTGAACCGGAGATAGATAAAAAAATGTTCATGCAAATGCAACAATAACAACTTGAGCCAGATAAATCCACATAGAACTCTGGTTCACGCTGTGTTTAATTGGCTTTTTTGTGTCAACTTGGCAGCACTTGCGCATTAAATGTCAGAATTGACAGTTCACAGTATACATAAAAAATTTGGCAGCCATATTTCAAAGTGATTTCTCAATTAACAAAATATAGAAAAATGGAAAACTTTAATAAAATGTATGTATAAAAATCAATGCACTGGATAAATTCTATAAAATACATATTACTGTATCTTTTAGTGACCGAAGAATTTGGAATACAGAGGAGACCAGGGCTTTTTTAAGTGCATACATTGCGAGGAAAGAAGAATTCAACAATGTGAGGAGAAAAAAATATGCTATGCAGAATGTACTTCTGGACTTGGAGAGCCAAGGTGTTTTGGTGAGTTAAATATTTCTATAGGAGACGTGGTTAAATTTTGATTACCTTCCATCTTTCTTGTTCTATTTATTCCTATCAAAAGAGCCAACAAACGACGGTGGAGATGCTCACAGCGAAGTTTAAAAACTTGACTAGGGCATATAAGCAGAGTACCGACAACAACAAAAGGACAGGAGCAGCGACATGCAATGTTCCATTTGCAGATTTGATTAATGAAATTTTTGGGGATAGTCCCACAATTTCCAACAATCACTCCATCAATTTGTACGGACAGCCGTTGGAAAAGCAACAACAAGATACAAATGAAAATTCGTCCAACAATGATAGTACTGCTGCCAACTTGACATCGACCACCAAAAAATCAAGGACCTACAGACCTCCACTGAAAGAAAAAATGAATCTGATGAAAATACAGTGTAAAAAAGAGCTTTTGGCGAAGAAAATAAAAGTGACTGTTTGAGCCCTGCCAATCATGTTCGTTTGACGTTCCGCAGTTTTTGGACAGACACCAACGTTAGTAGTCGCATTGTGTATACGCGCACCAAACATCGTGTTGAAAATCGTGCGAAAAAGTTGTTTTGATTTTTTTTCAAAGTACCAAAATTTTGTGAAATTAACAGTTTGCCGTATATTTTGTGATATATGGATTTATGTGATTATGTGGTGTCTATAAAAAATTTGCTTGTCATACACAAAATAGCGTCGTGGCCCGGTTGTGTGTGCAGCGGGTGGCCCAGTTATGACGCACCCGGCGTTTCTTCATTAAACAGTTGTCGAAACGCATTTTAATTGCAATTTAATTCGTGTTTTTTTTTTGAGTTTTCAGCCATGTCACTTCCAAAGGACAGACTAAAACTTGTATAGGTTTTGCTTTGAATTTGAGGGCGACATGCATGTCGATATACAATAAAAATAAGATAAGTGTCATGTCACAGCAACCAAGCGCACAGTTCAACACTTATTCCAATATGGAAAATGTACAAAGAACAAGTGACTACTGTTTATTGTTTCAAAGCCTAACGGAACAAAAATCGCCTGATTTCTTTTCAATTTTTAATGCGAACCATCCTGCTTAAATAACAGCTGACAAGTCAATTTGGACAACAGTTGCTAAAGTAAACCAGTCAGCAAGGGCACCAATTATTTAACGTGTCAATTAATGTTTCTAATGTAATGTGTTATTAAACAGTAACATTTTTATAATTTAATTAAATGTAAAATTAAAGTCAGGTGCGTACATTTATTTTCGAAGGAGCCCATGCGCTCGTTTGCCATCTAATTTTATCGTCAAATATTTGTCTAGATGAAATCGTTAGTACTATTAACAAGTTTCGTCGCCGTCATCTACTTGGTCAAATCGTCACAATATTTTCGAAGGACAATAAGCAAGACGTCCAGTAAGTTAC